>OY293305.1:22653691-22811171 GCA_958502075.1 Orchestes rusci | reverse complement strand
TCCTTATTGCGAATAATCATCGCTAGGTGGCACATCAAAACATCTCCTTTCCTACCTTTCCAAAATCTCTTATCTCCTCACAAAACATCATAACTAACTACATCGTCCTCACCTCAATCCTGTCAATTGTCATGATCAACCCTACAACACAGCGAATAATGAAATTACATTACATTGCATTACAATTATTTCACCTCCAAAACATGTTCAAATTATGTCCGGTTGAACTTATTCGCATCGATATAAGTATAAACTTGATAAGTGTGGATTATATAAAATAATGTAATTATACTTATTTTTATTTGAAATTATTTGGGGGTATCATTTTTGGTATTGTAGTTCTTCATATTAATGTATCGTCCATGAACATAGCGACTATCCACTTGAACTTGGTGATAAAATGCTGATTTTTGAAGATATGTGGAAAATCATAACGGACTATCTCAATTGGCTACTAGATGGGTGGCATCTTGAACACATGCACCCGTCATTTTCATATGATGACTTGATGGTCAACAGTGTACCCATGGACAATGGAATGAAAATAATCTCAATTTCAAAAAATGATCAAATATTGTAATTAACTGAGAACAACACACACTTGACCTTTGTATTGTTAATAGACATTTTGTAAACATGAGAATTCGAGAACTGAAGCAATTGGATTTTCTCAAGTATTATAATATGATTTTGAATAATTTACATGAAATAATTAAAGATTGTATAACACATGTTCCCATTGAAGATGTACTTTCGAGTTTTTATAAGGATAACCCTAGCATAGAAAGTTATTGTTTAGCACAAATCATGTATAATGATAAAAGTAGGATTTTGTCTGATTTAAGTCAAATAAAGGAATCTAAATAAAAAACATTGTTTTATTGAAATATAGGTATAGACCCAGAAACACCTCAAAAAAATACATGAAACCCAAGAGGAGATTTTACATAGTCCTGATGCTATAACTAAACGAAATGAAACAATAACAACAGCAACAATTCTACGATTTATTTTTATTCAAATAATTGTTCATGCACAAATTACAATTTATTCCAAACGAAACATATGGTCCATCATTTTCATCATATCCGGAATCGTCTTCATCAGTTGGAGCGGTGTAGTGCCCCCAACATGGTTTGAGAACTATCTTCAAAACTTCTTCAGAAATGCCCAAAGTGGTATGTAGAGTTTTGACAAAATACTCCTGATACAGGGATGAAGCTGGTATGTTGAGCTGATGGATGGTTCTACGTATTTTTTCAATATCTTCTGGAGTCAACATGATGATGGTGGTGATGATAAATCTCCCAGACTGCTTTCAGGATGAGAAGTGAGATTGCGCTTATAATGTAGTACAGCGACTCAATAATTGAAGTTGAACAACAACTCCAATCATTTTTATATTGATCCGTGGTGGTGGTGGGGTTAGCAGAGGTGGTGGGTGATGATGTTGGTGAACAATTGGAGGTGGGGGTAGTTACATTTTTCCATATACTATAGCCATATGTTTGGTTTTGAAAAATCACCTTTACTTTGTATTCCTTTGCATTTTGGGGTAATGCAACAATAAACATATCATCATTGTAATCTACTTGCGATTTCATATTTAGCCAAGTGTCATTGGTTCTATTGAAACAAATGTGCATCCCTACAACATCGTGGGGTTGATGTACATAGAAAGTATTATTGAAAATCGCAGTAAGAAGAATATAATTTGATGTTAACATCATCATGATCAATGTTCAACTAAAACACAAATAGTATTTTCAACTCTCTATTAAACAACGAGTTTCAATCCATTCATGAAGAATGATACAATTGCGTAGGCTACACATATAAAAATTATTCGATAGATGACCAAAACAGGTTGGAACGTCTTTTTTAAATACAGGTGGATGTTGCCAATGGTCATCAATGTCCTCGACGTTGATGATTTTGGGGGTATGCGCTGTTGTAGAGTTCTGCAGAATGTTTTCCAGAAAATTCTTTTGTTGTTGACCTCGAACGTAGACTTTATCCACAAAACATATATGTGATATGATGATTGGAAGGAGGTCTTCATAGTTGATATATCCAAATGAAAACGGGATTCCATGTTGTTTCATGGTTGCTCTGGATGTTCTTTGTTTGTCCCATAAACGTAACGATCGATATGATCCATTTGGTTTGAATATGTAATGGCTAGTTTGGATCCCGTTCGTGGCTGCCAACTCTTTGATGATGAATTCGTGAGACAGACTGAATCCTTGAAAATCCATTGCAATCATCTTCATGATGGACTGGTTCTGTAAAAAATAAATACATTTAAAATGCGATTGATCCTAGTTGAAAATAATACTAACTTTTTTTTTTTTACATAGCAACTATCTCAAAACTTGGGGTGTACTTCATATCGCAAATCTGCGTAATCGATCTTAAAATTATCGCATATTTATGAGGTTGAAATTGATGTACATTTCTTTTGATAGATACAGAAGTACGCTTTGGTAGAAAAACGATATGATCCTCCAACTCTACTCGCGGCACTTCCCCATATTTAGAAAGAACAATATTTAATCCCACAATTGGATACTTTACATCACGAGTTAATTCAATTAATTTTATGGATGTCTTATCCACATAAGAGGTGGTTGCGTTGATTTCTGCCAGATCCATTTCTAGAAAGAAAAAATAAAATCAAATACATTCTCTAGTTTGATTATGGGGGGCGCTTACCTGTTGTTGCTGCTGACGCTAATGAATGCGAACTGAAATTCTTCTTTAACGCGCCGTCAGTGGTAAATTAATAAATCTCCTCACCTCTCTTTTCCCACTTATTTTCTCAACGAATGTGCTAGAACATCTGCTTAATCTGGTCAGAACGTGTATAATCGAGCTCAACCCGATGGGTTATCAAAAACGAGTCACTACAAGTCAACATTAATTTTTTCCGGAGTACGCAGATGTATGGCGGCTATTTTATTTTTGGATTTGGCTAAGACCACTATTTACAATTTTCACTATGGTTACATGAAAAATCGTTTTGCAAACTGTACCATTCTTAACACTGATACAGTTGAATTATCTTGATAAAATAGCTTCAAAAGATGAAGTATGTCATTCAATTTCGCTAGAAAATATTATAGATGATCCAAGGATAATTGGATCTATCTGTAAAAGAACGCTCTACTCATCCATAATTGGAATGATCATAGTTTTGAATGTAGGGGATATTGTCTTTGTGTGGAGCATTATGTACTTGAAGATTTTAATATGAATATTTGTAGAAATTGTAGTTTCGGGTTTATAACATTTCTGAATAATAGATTTAAGATAGTTGATAAGCATTATCATATCGTTGTGATTGTTCGCCAACTCAAGATACGTGTATAAAGAGATAAGAAATTTTGGAGCGAAAGTTGTTTCATGCAACTTTTATTTTGCGTAGAGACTAAAGAAAGCTGTAATTATAGATTGCATTCAAAGTTAGGTAAGAATATAGGTTTCGAATCTCCCGATCCAATCATCGATGATTAGTTGTAAATAAGATATGTTATTTATTAAGTTTAACACCACTGATTTTTGATCAACTCTATCTGTATCCACCAAATCTTGAAAATATGTCTTATAGTTTAACAGTTCTCATATTACTTATTTGATAAAATCATATCAATATTTAATAAAAGGTGTTGGGTTTGATGAAAGATGAAAATAATGGACGGATTATGACAGACAGATCAAAAATGTACGCAGTAAAACTATTTTACACTAACACGTCAAATATTATCCAATTATTTTAGTATTTGAGAAGTACCATATTCCTCCTACTACCTTTTTGCCACCATGAGGTGGAGACACACACACAGCTCTATTTCACCGCGATCGCTAGTATCACCATCAATAATTGATAAATAAATAGCGTTAAATATAAAGTCATTGCTTTTCCATACAGATTATTCACATCTAGATAAAATATGTCTATCTTCCATAGTTTGGTATGTCACTTGATCGTACCTCTTGAAGAAATGTAGTACATGGATATCCACTCTAAATTATTGTGTGAATTTTTTCTGATCCAAAAACTTTAGTCTAACTAATCGCTTGGGGTGAAAATCTGTTTATCATTCATAGTTTGATGTGTAAGTTGATTGCATCTCTTCAACAAGAAACCTCACCTTGTATGTAACAGAAATTTATGATTTGTATATCTCATTAATTTTTTATGTTTTTTAAGGAAAAAGATATTTGAAAAATTGGAGGTGTTTTCAATAACTGTAACGTATACAAGCTGGCTATCAACAGTGTCCACAACTGAGGAAAAAATAATTTTTCTTTTAAATAAGGTGAGTCATCCGTCTATTCATTTATTATTTTGTTTCAATCAAATATATACACATTTTTGAAACAATGAAATCATTTCTGTCGGGGGATGTACGTATGTGTCAGAGCAATTATTAATTTAGTAACACTTGGTAATTTACTTGGAAAACTTGTAACAGTCAATTCAAAACAATTTGCATCACCTCAAAATTATAAAAAGGTGACTGATTTTGAAAAATGAGCTCGTTAGGGTGGGATTTGTTTGTTTCAAAATAATAATCGGAATCAAGTAATGATTTTCCAAAAATTATTCACAATTTGAAATCAGTTTAAATGGTGATAATATGTTGTTATTCGATTATCGTGTAATTCATTTTAATTGTTTTCTTCTTCATTGTAGATGATGTCAACATTAAGAGAGCTATGTAGAAGGGTGGTTTGCGAAAATGTGAATGACATTTCAGATTTTTTTATCTAGTCCTATACCATTTTTACCTGAGACTTTAAATCATTATATTTTACAGAATTATTCCAATTATAGGTGGGATTATCTTAATAAAATAGCTTCAAAAGATGAAGTATGTCATTCAATTTCGCTAGAGAATATTATAGATGATTCAAGGATAATTGGATGTATCTGTAAAAGAAACGCGATACTCATCCATAATTGGAATGATCATAGTTTTGAATGTAGGAGATATTGTCTTTGGGTGGAGTATTATGTACTTGAAGATTTTAATATGAATATTTGTAGAAGTTGTAGTTTCTGGTTTATAAAATTTATGAATAATAGATTTAAGATAGTTGATAAGCATTATCATATCGTTGTAACTGTTCGCCAACTCAAGACACGTGTATATAGAAATAAGAAATTTTGGTGTGAAAGTTGTTTCATGCAACTTTTATTTTGCGTAGAGACTGAAGAAAGCTGTAATTACAGATTGCATTCAAAGTTAGGTAAGAAAATATGTTTCAAATCTCTCGATCCAATCATCGATGATTAGTATTGTAAATTAGATATAAATTATTTATTAATTTTAACGCTACTGATTTATTGATCAACTCTATATATATCCACCAAATCTTGAAAATATGTCTTATAGTTCAATAGTTCTCATATTACTAATTTGATAAAATCATATTAATATTTAATAATGTTTTAACGAGTAAATTATTTTGATATACTTATTACAATGATGAAATGAAATGATCTTAGTGTAAATTTATTTCATGAATACCTATGAAATAAAGACTTTTAATTTGATTGTGCTGTGTGTATTTTACCGGATAATTTCTCAGATATGGTATGTCCGTTCTTATTATTTATTATGAAATGATAAAATCTACTCGTCAGTTGGGCAATTTTATAACACCTCAAAATCTATTTCGTTCTATTATTAGGATATCATTGAACTGTTCTAGACCTTTTGGTGACGAAATTATGTATCAATAAACAATGATTAGAATAATTAAAAAAAAAAATATTTCATGAATATCAAATTGTGGTTTTTAATTTGACTGTTTTGTGCATTTTACTTGGTGTTGCTATAACATTAAAACTGTTTTAGTCTTTTCCTTATCAATAGCAATATAAGTTGAAGTATTTCTTGGAATGATTCAGATCTAAATGTCGGTATTTTCTAATGAACCATAGCTTCAAGTCACTGGCCTTCTTATAAGGTATTTCTTTAAAAAATCTAGCATCAGCTCACCAATTCCAAACATCGCACTCCACCTATTAACTCTAATTGCGAATGATTAAAGAATTCAATCAACAGTATCATCACCATCTACATTTTAAAAAACTAATTAACTCAAAATATGAAGAACCCTACATTTTCCAAATCCCTTATTACAAATATTCGCCGCTAAGTGTCACAATAAACCCCAATCCATACCTTTTTGACCATCTGGCATGAGACCACTTTAAAATCCTCTCCCAAACGCCACACTCAGGTAATCAAGCATCCCAAATACAGCTTTTTGTTGTTCTTGCGTTGAATCTCTATAGAACCCTTCAATTTGTTCTATTTTTGTGTTGAATATAATATCATAATATATACATAATAATAAACATTATATTTTTTTTTTCTGAAACTATCAACATGTGATGAAGGAGAATTTCTAATGACTCATAGTCTCTGGTTAAATAATTAAACCCCTCATAAAAATGCTATAACTAATGAAAAAATCTACACATCTCTCTCTCTTATTAAATACCTTACACATCGGAGTACTACCACTTACATGATCTTTCATATGAGACAACACACAATTGTCCATCATCCATCATATCCTATAACCGAGCCTATAACATTCAAATACAATCACGAAATCTGCATTGGAACAATAAAACATCACAAACACCAACGCCACATCAAAAAAAAAAAAAAAAAAAAAAAAACCTCAATTCCTAGAACCCCTTATCTCCCAACAAAACACCATACGTGACATCACCGCACGCAGCCAACAACACCGTCCACACATCGATCCTGTCAATTATCAATATCAAGCCTACAAAATATCTCAACGTCAACGTTACATCAAATGCCCACCAAAAACCCGACCTATCCCAAAATCCCTGATCTCCCACAAAACATCATACTTGACTCCAAAATCCCTTATCCTCCCACAAAACACCATAGGCGGCAACACCGCACGACTCAACCGACATCACCGTCCTCACATCAATCCTGTCAATTGTCTGTAACAACGCTATAATCCACCCGCCACAAACGTCAATGACACTTCAAACGTCAACCATAAAACCTAAAATCCCAAAATCCCTCATCTCCCCACAAAACATCATAGGCGGCAACACCGCACGCAGCCGGCAACACCGCTCACACATCAATCCTGTCAATTGTCATCATCAACGCTACAACCCACCCGCCACAAACGTCAATGACACTTCAAACGTCAACCATAAAACCTAAGATCCCAAAATCCCTCATCTCCCAACCAAAACACCATAAGCGGCAACACCGCACGCAGCCGGCAACACCGCTCACACATCAATCCCAACTGTCAAGATCAACGCTGCGAAAGGTCCCCCACACCCAAACGCCGGTAAAAAGTGAGGTTAGGTACAGAAAGTGGTCCGGAATCCCCCTTGACTATCTACTTACATGTAATATAGTCAAAAGCAGAATATATTGTGTGTTGATTATGGAAAGAAAATCATATTTATAAACTGAGAAATGCTTATTCTACATTTTACAATCATAAAGACGTAGTATAATATATAGAACAATAAACAATGGGGTTGATGCACCGGTAATGGTCACATAACTGAGTATATGAATAGAGTTTCTGCATCGTTAATAACGTGATTTTAATTTAATATTTCAAAACATGAGTAATAATAGCAATAGTCAACTACACCATACGCGCTGAGTATGGTGTATCATATCATTTGTCCGATTTCTACACCGAAACATTCGGAATTTAATAAAAACCCATTTTTACAATTTAAATACTAAAATCATATTGTCATACATCGTTGTATCCGTGATAAAATATGCTCTTTGATGAGGGGTTAACTTTTTTCACGCGCCATATAAAAAAATTAAGTTGATGATGGTTTTTCCGAAACAAAACGACTTACAGAAAATCTCTCAACGCTGTTTTGTAGTGCTCAAAAAGTGGCCAAAAGAAAATGTCCTTTGTTTTTCCATATCTCTTTATATAACATCAGGAAAAAAGACAAACTAAATCGGCAAAATTCGGATCATATCCCCGGAACTACTCGGGATTTTAAAACTTTCTAAATGGCATATTGTTGGGCTTAAAAATGCGGAACTATGCTTTAATTCGACCATCTCCGTATCTCTTATGGTTTCCAAGATCCCCATCCCATAAACATTCTTATCTTGAAACCAGTGTATATTTTTGTGCTTTTGAAAAAGAGCTATAGTACCGTACCATAGGCACTATTTTCTTGATAGATACTCAATCATCATAAAATCAACTAGATTTCAGTGAATACCGCATCACGATATCCAAATTTTTATTATTACTATTATTATTATTACATAATATTAAAGAACCACAAAGGGATATCTCCAACTTTATAGCGTGATAATTTCGGTTTTTGTTATGATGATGATAACAAAGATAATGATAGAGATGTTTCTTCTAAAATTGGGCCAAAGAAGGATCTGTCAAAAAAAAACAACCGTCCCTTTTTTCCAAAAATCACAAAAATAAATCTGAATATTTTCTAATAATTGTGTACATCAGATTCAAGGACTCATTCCATAGCTAATTTCATGAAAGAGAGTCTTTATAAACATGTGGCCGGGAGTGCTATGTTTTCAAGCTACAGGGTGTTAGACTCTCAAAAAAGAATCGGATTTTTACAACAAAAAAAGATGTGACAAATATCTTCGATTCGTTTTTTTTTCTAATCATAACAGTTTATTGTTTGAGAATAAAAGCCTATTGTAGATCTTGCTGAGTAAAAACTACAGTGTCGTCCCGAGGCATATTTTCATTGTCTTTTTCAAACGGGTGAAGTATTTTGAAACGAATAAAAAGATACAGACACGAAAATAATTTGATAGGCAAGAAAGTTGTATTTTTGATTGCTCCTCTTTTTTGGACAGATACAACTAAAGTGATTCCACGAAATGGCTGCGATTCAAGGCAGTCTCGGGAATAAGCGACTAAGTAAAATACGGTAGTTCCACGCCTTACAACTTACAAATTATTTACATGTGGCTGCGATTTCACGATTTCGCGAAATGCGCCAGTTTCAATATTTTATTTTATCGCAAAAACTTTAGCTGGACAATGTTCACACGGCAATCATTTGGGACCTACGACAAAAAATAATTACCAATGAAGGCGGTACAAGTGATGCAACAAATACTGGCCAAACGACGCCGACGCGACGGCAGGATTTTTTTGATTTGGCCCAATCACCATCATGTCTATTTCTGTTTTTGATCACTATCTTTCGACAAGGGTGAGTTCCTCTGAATGTTTTGATGTGTTATCTCAAGTTGCTCATAAAGTATATATGTATTGAGACGAAACATGTGTTCAGCAGACCAAAGTTGGTGGATGCGCCATATATCACAGCCAGCACATTGTGTAGAATCGATTTTTACCTTCTGGTACATTCTAGCTAAGCCAGAGGGCGGAGCAGATTTTTACCCTATTCTACAGTGTTCTATACAATAAGGCGGTATTCGGGCAGTTTCAGTGAGGAGGATATATAATGAGGTCCGTCATTGATTGACCGCAAAATATAAATCGCGAAAGATAAATAAGGTCTGATTGTGAACATAAATATTTTCGGTGTTGAGCGGTAGTGACTTTAAATAAATAAATTAAAACTGAACAAGTGTTTTCAAGTGCGAAAAATATCACATTGGTGTCAGAAGTGGGATTTATTGTGTGCCATAGAAACGGATATAAATATTCACTGCAATGGCTACGAAACTAGTGTTTTTGACCAGATGAAGGTTGCCGAATTGAAGAGGGAGCTTGAGGAGCGTGATTTGGATACAAGTGGGAAGAAAGCCGATCTACAACAACGGCTTCGTAAGGCTTTAATGGAAGAAGGCTTGGATCTTGATACGTTCCAATTTGAGATTCCAGATCCCAACTCAGTGGAAAAATTGTCGAGAAAATTGGAAGAAGAATTTGAAGAATCGTCCAGAGCCATTAAAGAGAACTCGAAGACAATGGAAAAGAAGCTTGAAGATCTTCTAGAGCCATGGAAGAGAAGTTCAAGGAATCTTCTAGACCTATGGAAGAGAGCTTAAGGTAATTGGAGAAGTTGGAAGAATCTTCTAGAGCTTTGGAAGAGAAGTTCAATGAATCCTATAGAGCTATGGAAGCGAGATTGGAAGAGAAGCTCGAAAAAACCTCTAGAGCTATGAAGGATCAGGTAGCAGAAGAAATCGAGAAACAGCAAGAAGATACAATGAAGACTCTGAATGAAGAAATTGAGCAAATGAAAAGGCAAGTGACAGTGATTATGAAACCACCAGAAATGACATTCACCAGAAGTGACATTCTGGAGTCGAGATGCGAGTGCTAAGATAGAGACTGATGCCGTCAGAATCCACATGAAAGCCCCTCAGTTTGATGGCAAGCTGTTCTGGAACAATTACCATCGCCAGTTTGAGACATCAGCAAGGGCAAATAGATGGCCTGAACTGGCAAAAGCCCTTGCTTTCACTCTGGCACCTCGTAGGGAGACGACGGAAATTCCGCAGACGCCAAACACCCAAGAGCAGGAAGACTACGATATTCTGGTCAAGCATTTGAAGCTGCGATATGGAGAAACTCACTTGGAGCACGTCTATCACTCGCAGGTGTAGAGCCGCTCTCAAAAGACCAACGAGAGCTTGCAGGAGTTTCAAGCTGATGTAGCTCGCCTTGCACGACTGGCTTATCCAACCACGCCGAAAACGTTATGGAGAGGGTAGCAGTTCAGACTTTTTTGAATGGACTTCAAGACCAGGAGATAAGGCAATCCTAAATACTTAATCGTCCTGACTGACTGGTGGATGCGCTGGAGTTTGAAGCGGCTAAGCAGTTTATCAAGATTCCTGCTTGCGTGCGAAGGATGGAGAAACAAGATCTTGTAGAGGAAGACTCCATCGACGCAAATGTGAGAATAGTCGTCAAGGAAATGTGGGCCTTCAAGCCAAGGGGGCTACGATGCTGGAATTGTGGAGAGTCGTAGCCGATGCGAGGAGAGACGGGCACCTTCTTCGACGTCAAAAATCTGGGGAGGGTCGATGCGAAGGGGCAATCGTCGACCTGTAACCAGTATTCCTCAAGGAAAGCCGCCATAGTTGCATCTTCAGGACCCAAACAGAACAGCTTGTCTGTAGATGGCTTGATCACTGGAGAAAATCGCACCATGCTGCTGGATACAGGTGCCACGAAGACGATCATCAGACCAGATATTCTCAGGACACCGACAATGATCAAGCCAACTAAGTGGCGACTACGAACTGCAACAGGTGACCTGGCAAGAATGCATGGTGAAGTAAAAGCGGCAGTGACTCTGGGAAGCACCAGCTTCAAACATCCAATGCTGGTTGCTGACATTGTTTCATCATCATGAAATCATCATCGTTATGGACGTCATGAATTCCCAAAGCTCGCAATTGGATTTCAAGAATGGAACATTGAGAGTCAACAACAAGGAGGTGATTTTACACGGAAAGAAGAAGGAGACTGTGCGTGCATTGCTGGTTGGAGATGCTTCGATTCCAAAAAGGAGCGAGATGATTCAGTTGGCTCGCTTAGAAGGAAAAGTGAAGGAAGAAAGCACCGTTAGGACGAGGGATCGCTTGAGGAAAAATCTTAGTTGAAGTGAAGAGAACTGTGCCCGTCAGAGTGATGGACGTCAACTATAACTCAGTAACCCTAGTGGGTGTTAAAATGTTCAAACAATGTGGTTTAAATCTTTTACATTGCTAGAATATTTAAAAGATAAGAACAATATTTTCACAACATTGAACTGTTCACTATTACGCAATATTTAAAGAATATTTTTGAAGAATATTTTAGAAATATAATTTATCCATATTTTGAAATTACAGAAAGTAGCAACATTTTCGATATATTGAATATATCGATGTAAGCCCATATTTCATTGAATATTTCATAAATATTGCCTGTATGTTGTCGGTTCATATACATATTAGGTAATAAGTGATAATTTCGGCACTCTATCCCAAAACTAGAAGTCGTAGATAGGTGATAGGTGGGTTTTGGTATCATCATGCTGTGGAGGGTGGTATGAATATGGTACCTAATTAATTATGGTATGGTGTGGACTGTAGAGAAGTGGAGGACATCATCATGACAGTTGAATTTTCTTATTATCTACCCGCTATCAGTTCATTGAGCGATTGAGCCGCCACGAGAGCTTACGTAAGAATTTGGAGGATTAAATCACGTGTGATGTGTAATGTGTAATATATACCATCTACCATCTAGGCTCCTACAATTTTACCAATGACGTCGACTACGTAGAGAAATAGACCAAACTACCGGATGTCTTGAATATTCATTGACGTCGTCGCAGTGCGAGAGAGATGTAATCATAAAATAAAGCGCTAGAGAGTGATGACGCTATGGGGGCAAGTAATGTTGGCCGTCCCGTCACGCTCTTCTTGAAAGAATAGGCCGGTCCATTTCTCTTGATACGTTCATTAATAGGTTTTATGGTTATGAGGTTATGTTCTATTGGCGGTTGGCGGTATCGCGGTTTCAAGCCATTATCAAGCTGGTTTCGTTCTCGTGGTTCTAGCTGCATGTTATATTATTTAATCCAGCGTGTAATGGATTTAGGTTTGCCGTTGCTGTCTGTTTCATAAAAGTGTGTAGTGTATTTTTGTTCGTTGATTTTTAATAATTTGAATTTGAGTGAACAAAGTGGTCACCTAATTTGTGAGTGGCAGAACAAAAGTGAGAAAGCTATAATATATGATCAAGCGATGCCAGGAAATCGTCATTATAATCGGAATAGCAGATTTGTGGAGAGATTAATGAATCATAAAACTGGGATTAGAATCTCTAGACCAATCTTCCCCCCGATCTCTACTCATGTTCAAAATAGTTGAAAGAACCTTGTTTAGGCTGAAACACCAGGTACTCAAGTATCAATGATTCAACAAGCTGTGGATACTAGCAGTATACATGCCCGTGAATCTTGTGAAAATGAAATTCCTGATCTTGTCAAAAATCCTCAAGAATCTAAACATTTAAGTTTTTTGCATGAGTGGGCTGTGAAATAAAAAGTTGATCATACCCAACTATCAGTTTTGTTGAAAGGTCTGGGTTCTATTTGTACTGCCTTGCCAAAGGAACTGTTCTGTCTCTCTGCTCGTCAATTTCCTCCGTGGTGCGACAAGTGTGCGAGATTGGGGCGACCAATCCTGAGTTCATATCGGCTGTTACCTCTTCAAAAGACCAGAATAAGGGACAAAAACAATGCTTGAGAGGCCTAATAAGAAAGTTCAGCGACATCTTTGACAACGGAACGGGAAAAAAGGGTCGGACAACTTCTTGAAAAGATCATCGGTTATTCCAGCAAAACTTTTTGAAGCCTGAAAGGAACTACTGCGTTACAAGGAGAGTGCTGCTGGTAGTAGTAGTCAAAGGGGTAGAGCACTTCTACAAGTACCTCTACGGAAGAAAGTTTCTGCTGAGGGCCGACCATGCTGCACTCAAGTGACTTCTACAATTCAAGAACTCGAATGCTATTCAAGCACTGCCATAGAGCTGAGAAGAAGGAAGCCAGCATGTGCAGAACAACTGTGGTCGACGACTCCTGGCAATCTGACGCACTTCGAGGGGACCAGGAGGAAGATCCAGATCGGAAGTCAATCATCGGATGGAGACAGGCAGGCCAACGACCAACTTGGCAAGAGGTCGTGTGATTCTCGACCACCGTGTAGTCCTACCGGGCTTAATGAGACTTGTTGGTTCTTGACAACGGCATCCTGAGGAGGCTGGTGAAGAGTCGGGATGGCACAAAAGATCGTAGGCAGATTGTTATTCTTGGAAATAAACAGGCAGAAGTAATGAAGGAAGTCCATGATGGCATCACGGGTGGACATCTGGGTGTAGCCAAGACGCTGGAGAAGCTGCAAGAACGGTTTTACTTTGTCAACTGCCAGGCCGACGTGCGGGATTTGTGCAGAAAATGTGCCGTTTGTGCTGCAAGTAATGGCCCACAAAACCACCCAAAAGCTCCTTTGCGCCAGTACAATGTTGGAAGCCCGTTCGAGAGGATCGCTATCGATGTGGCTGGACCGTTTTCTGAGTCGGACAAAGAAAACAAATACATCCTGGTCGTAATGGACTACTCCAGCAAGTGGACCGGAGCGTATGCCTAACCAAACCAAGAAGCTGCTACCGTAGCTGATGTCCTGATTAGAAAATGGATCCGCCGTTTTGGTGTTCCGTTGGAGCTGCATTCAGACCAGGGCAGGAACTTTGAATCGGCACTTTTCCAGAACGTGTGCATTGTCTTGAAGATCAGGAAAAAAAGGACGACTGCGCTGCACCCACAATCGGATGGGATGGTCGAACGGATAAAGCGGACTATCAATCGACATTTGGGCAAAGTTGTTTCTGATCTAAGAGCCAGGCAAACATTTTCATCTGTTTCTCTTGTCAAACCGGTCTGCGGTTCATTAATCGACAGGCGAAACCCTAGCAAGGATCATCATGGGTAGTGAACTCCGGCTGCCCTGCGACCTGAAGTTTTGCTGTCCACCTGGCGAAGATGTCGCTGGGGAGGATAACGCAAGTGATCTTCGAAGAAAGATGGACGATATTCATCAACGAGTCCGTTTGAATATTCACAGTTCTCTATACATTTCATTTCTCTATACTCCAATGGCTAGAAACATCAGAATGGTGTTGTCCTAGAAAGGCAGCCGGACTTGCTCGAAGCACCGGCCGAATATTATTTGGCTCACTGGTTCACTGAAGACCTCAGCATAAAGAGTGGACTTGCTGCAGTTTTTGAACGGAAATTCGAACAACTGGACCATCTGTGACGACAAAGGCCAGAGGTGGGGAAGGTGCTCCAAATCATGGAAGGGACACGACACCTGTTCTACTTTGTAACGAAGAAGCTTCCACAATATCTGAACAACTACAGTGAAGTGTCGAGAGCCCTTGATCATCTTCGGAACTTGATGATGTCACAGGACCTGACTGATTTGGCAATCCCAGTGGTCGTCGTACCGTTAGGTTGAGTTTGTCGTGTTCCGTTAGGGTGGGTTTTGTTTGTTGTGAATTTTCGCGGTCAGTCCAAAATCTGATTTGTTGCTATGGCTATGTACAAGTGTGACAATTGCCTCAAAGAATTTTCGGACAAAGACAAATATAATAAAATTCGATGCAGTGGTGATTCTTTTCAAATTCAAATCTTTCAAAAAATCAGATTTCTCAAGTTATAAAGCATCTCCCGGTTAGTTTCAACTCCAACAATGTCGTACATTACGTGAAAGAAAAGTTGAAAAGTTCAGAATTCATTAGCTGCTACAACTTGTTCAACCAATGTAGTGACTCAGATAGACCAATATTCAAGATAGGAACTCTATCAAGACAATCGGCAGAGCAACTGCTATGCAGCAACATCTGGCCACCTGGAGTCCAAGTTGATTGGTCAACGAAATCTGAAAAGTCTCAAAAAACTACTGAGTGCTTTCCAACCACCAACATCAGGGTGCGAGAAAATGACAATCCGAATCCTAGCAGTCTTCTGGATAACTCTTCTTCAGGTAGTGAGTGCAATACACGTGAGAAGATAACAATAGCATCTCACAAACAGGCCATTGCTGCTTGCAAATCCATTGCCTTCACAAGTGCCACGCAAATTGAAATACCAAAGGAATCACCTCATGAACCGTCACTCTCTCTGGACCCACGGACTTCCCCGACTTTCAAATCAACAATGGCCGCCAATATCTCCACTGATTCGGGTAACCGCGTCCTTATGGCAAGACTAAGGGAACCACCCATCTTGGGAGCCATAAGGTCGAACCTCGCCTATCTGCATGACAAACCTACATCGGTATGCTATGGAGGCTTTACCAGCATCAGTGTTAGATTGTTCCTAGCATCTGGGGGCCTACCTATTCAGAACGGCTTCTTGCGTAAGGTATATCATGACTTTCACGATGCATATGGGTTCCATCGCTCTGGAGTAGAAGCTGACCTTTGTGCCTACAGATCCCATGTTGTTTCAGAGAGAACGATCTTACTTCAGAAGTCCAGAGAGCGTCACCAAAAATACTTTTCCGGTGGCTCTTCGAAAAAAATTTTTTAGCGATATAACGTGTTCTGAGCGATTAGATTCCTCAAATATTGACAACAGGTCCACCATGGTTCTCATTAACATTGCCTCATTTAAAACAAAACTAATGAGTTGTACTTGTTTTTGGAAGAATTAGGGTTCCCCCAGCCAGTAGCAATCACGGAACACTGGCTAAAATTGAACGAACCTCTTTATATTGAAAAGAACTTCACAATGGCCAGATATAATCGGAAAAACTCAGCTCATGGGGAAACACTGATTTTATCCTTGAGTGATGACTTCCATCCAATAGACAAGTACGACTATCTGCTCGCGGACAACTCCTTCGAGTTTTCCATAATTTACAGTGATAGTTTTCATCTTTACGTTATTTGCATATATAGAGCTCCAAATACTAATGTGCAACTGTTTTTTGATAACCTGCGAAACCTGCCAAGTCTACCGATGAAGGGTAGGAAAATTTTGTGCGGGGATTTTAATATTGACTACGCTGCCGCTTCTACTGCCCAAAAAGCTTTGATTTCTATTTTTGATTCTTCTGGTTTTTCAATGCATGTAACTTCACCAACCAGGATTTCTTAAAACTTCTCCTCTATTATTGATTATGTAGCGTCTGACTTTCCCTCATCTGATGTTCATTCATCATTTCTAAGTTTAATATTTCTCGCAGACCCCTGAAGAAAACTCGTCACTTAGGTAGAATCTTCTCAGTCTCTAATTTTGCTTCGTTTTACAATCTTTGTTTGAGCACGAACTGGAATTTCAAATCGGACGGTGTGGATTTCAACTTTGAAGATTCCCTAAATAGAATTACATGTGCCTTCAATAGAGCATTTTCACCTAGGAGAATGAAGCCCAAACATCATAAACCTTAGGACACAAAAGGATTACGCATTTCTGCAAAGAACATGCGTTTTCTCCTGTATATCCGAAAATTCACCGACACCATTCATGTTCTTGAATTTATCACGAATTATAGGAGGATCTACCTGAAACTACTGAGGTCAGCAAAAAAACTTTTTTATCAAAACCGTCTATCAAGGGCTAAAAATGTATCCAAAGAAACCTGGTCCATTATTAACGATATAAGAGGCAAAGTAAATTCCGTGAATCAAAGTATGCCAGAACCCAACGTCTTGAACGAGAACTTTATCAACGTAAGCAACAACGTTACTTCCGGAATTTCACCAGGTCTTGACCCCCTTTCGTTTCTTGCAAGCTCTAAGAAAGTTTCTGATAGCTTTTTCCTACATCCAGTAAGCAACCTTGAACTACCACAAGTGACAAACGGCATAAAAAGTAAATCTTCTTGTAGCACCGATAATATATCACTCGAAATATTCCAGAACCTCCCACCCCCCGCATCAGAAGCCCTAACAGACTTAATAAATGAACCTTTTATGAGAGGAGTTTTTACGGAATGCCTCAAAACGGCAATTATTATTCCTCTCCATAAAGGAGGTGAGAAATCAAATTCAAGTAATTATCGTCCAATTGCTTTGCTACCTGCGCTGTCAAAAATCATTGAAAGGTTACTAAAAAATCGTCTCATGACATTTCTCGTCAAACATGACATATTATCTCCGGATCAATTCGGTTTTTCACCAAACAAGTGCACCAACGACGCAATGTTCTCGATCTGGTTCAAATCTTATCTTAAAAATGGGCAACAAATTGTAAGGGCAAATGGTTCTGATTCTGATTGTGAATTAATCACCAGTGGCGTTCCGCTTCCGTTTCTGTTCTAGGGCCAATTCTTTTTCCGTTATACATCAATGACATCACCTACCTGAAAATCAACGGTAGAGTTTTCCTATTTGCGGACGATACCAGCATTACATGGAGTGATTCTGATACCTTGTCCCTGCATTATAATATTTCCAAAGATCTTGTCACAATCAAAGCTTGGTCTGATTCCAATTTCTTGTATTTTAACGTTGATAAAACGGTAGCGTTATCTTACAAAGGAGCTCTACAACCATCACTGCTTCGTGACAAAAACATCTAATACGTCGAGTCGGTAAAATTCCTGGGTTTAAATATAGATGCCAATCTTGAGTGGTCCGCTCATATCGACTTTTTGTCAAAAAAGCTCTCTTCGACTTGCTTCGCAATGCGTTCAGTCTCGAAAGATCTGAATATTTCCCCTGCTAGACTCACATACTTCTCGAATCAATTCAAATCAAATCAAATATGCTTTATTGCCACAGAAAAATTTAAATACATTCTATGGACAAAGCAAATACAAATGCAAAATGCTAGAGTAAAAACAATACAAAACATGATAATAGTATACATTACGTGAAAAATAACGTGAACAATAGAACAAAACTAGTACAAATATATTTTCCCAATATTTTGTTGAAATCGGTGAACTCGAAATTCAATCTATAAATCTGAAGTCATCTTGTTTCGGCCCTGCCTGCAGCATGTAATTATTTTTGATTTAAATGTCAAACAAGGAACTTGAGGTGGTTCACATTACTCTTTATTTGAATCTAACCTCCACTACGGCCTTCCTTTTTGGAGCTGCTGTATCATCGAACAATTCCACAGCATTTTCAAGTTGCAAAAAAGAGCAATTCGCTATGTATTCGGTTTGAAGAGCAAGGATCACTGCTCACATTACTTGAAAAGTACAGCATCCTCACGCTTCCTGCTCTATTTATTTTAGAAACAGATTGTTTGATACGTGAACACCAAATCACCTCTCCTGAAAAGCATAAGTATCCCACCAGGATTTCGTGTCTCGATATCTACCTACCCTTTCCCACCTCCGATCTAACAAAAAATTCTATCATTTACAACGCAAAAAAGCTATACAATTATTTCCCGCTACACCTCAAATCTATCACCACATTTACTAGCTTCCGTAAAGAAACGAAAACCTTTCTCCTGGAAAGACCTTTTTATACTATAAATGAGTTTTTCACGGAATAGTTACATATCTCTGTTTGGGCACCATAAGCGGCAGTTTCACAAAAACTCATTGGTGAAGTTGAAGTTGTTCTAGAGCATTCAGTGAACATTGATTGGAGTATGCCTATTTTTTAGTCTTCAACAATCGCCTAGTTTGGTAATTCATACAACACTTGGGTACTTTCTCTGTAAATAATACCAACTAAACATTGGTTTATTGCAAGTGAAGCGGAAACTGGTAGGGTCAAGTTCAAATTGCACTGAGGTCGCGTACCTCGACTGTTTCGTCAAAAAGGATATCAACACGTTTTCGTTGCAATAATGTGAACAACCCCAAGTTCCTTTTGTTTGATATTTAAATCAAAAATAATTACATGCTGCAGGCAGGGCGGAAACAAGATGACTTCAGATTTATAAATTAAATTTCGAGTTCACCGATTTCGTCCACCCCACCTGTTTATTTTTTGAATGGGAAGCGAAAAAAAACGTGGCAATCGTTGGTTCCTTGTTCGATATTTAACACTGCAGTTTTATTGTTCTTCCCATAATTGTTGATTTTGCTGTTATTGTTTTACTGACTTGTCATCATAACATAACTGGAAGTGTGCCAATGTTTATTGTTGTCCATGAGCAATTACCAATTAAGTTTAAATTTGACAAAATATTGGGAAAATCTATTTGTACTGGTTTTGTTCTATTGTTTACGTAATGTAGACTATTATCATGTTTTGTATTGTTTTCACTTTAGCATTTTGCATTTGTACTTGCTTTGTCCATAAAATTTATTTAAATTTTTCTGTGGCAATGAAGCATATTTGATTTGATTGTGATTTGATTTGATTTGATGACCAATGACCGAATGGATTGGCGAGTGGTGAGAAACATGCTGGACTGTTATTTCAACCAAACATTACACACAGTTGCCGATATCGACATGAAGGCAATTCGGGACGAAATGCCTCATGATGGGGGCAATGTGACAAAACATGTGTTCAGCGGACCAAAGCTGATGGATGTGCAAGATATCACAGTCACCACATTTTGAAGAATCGATTTGTACCTTCTGGTACATTCTAGCGAAACCAGAGGGCGGAGCAGATTTCCACTATATTCTACAGTTTTCTTTACAATACGACGGTATTCGGGCAGTTTCAGCGAAGATGGTAAATAATGAGGTCCGCAATTTGAAGAAGGCAGTTATTAATTGGCCGCGAAATATAAATCGTTAAAGGTGAATAAGCTCTGATTGTGATCATAAATATTTATGGTGTTGTGCTGTAGTGACTTCAAATACATGAATTAAAACTGGACAAGTGTTTTCTATAACGAAAAATATCACAGTATTGTTATTTTTTTAACACAAAATACAGGGTTCGCCGAAGTGAGTGATTTCGGAAAATGAAGCGATTGGGATTCTGAAAATTTGTAGGGTAAAGTTTTCGGAGATGCTCTTTCCAAATAAAATAATAGAGATAATGATCGATTTCCGGTTATACCGAAAGAAGGTGTCAACTCGCTTGTTTCGAATGGAACAACATCATGTATTATAACATCTTCGGGTTCTGTGTAAAATTCTAGGCAGATTTGATGCGTGATGTCCTGTAGCTAAGTATAAGCGTTTTTGCAATATTTGTGATTTTATGTCAAAAATGACGTTTGTAGGTTCTTATTTAATTGTGAATTTTTCGTATAAGAAAGTCTCAATTGTTAGATTTGTATTGGATTTCTTGTTAAAAGGGACATACTTTAGAAGATTTTTAACAATTCTTTGATAACTTGTATCACAGGGTGGCCCAAAAATAAGATCAAAAATAAAATCAAGAAAACTGCCAAAAATCCATTTTTTACATGGAAACCCCCAATTTTTATCAATTTATCTTATTGTACATTGAAAATAATTTTTTCTAGATTGTTGGTTAGAGTTAAGATTGTCCACTCCAAAAATAATTATTCTTATTTATTTTTTCATGAATTTATGGAATAGAAGATATTATATAAACTCATATTTATTTTCAATGCGAATAATATAAAATTATAAAAATTGGAGGTTTTCATTAATTTGAAAAAATTGATTTTTGACCGTTTTCTGAATTTGATTTTTGATCTTATTTTTGGGCCACCCTGGGATAATAATTATCAAAATATAGTAAAACAACTTCCAAAATAGGTCCCTTGCAACAAGAAATTCACTACAAATTAAACAATGGAGGCTATCCTATACAAAAAATTATTTTTAAATAGGAACCTACAAACGTCTTTTTTGACATAAAAACTCAAATATTTCAAAAACGCTTATACTCAGGTATAGGAAATCATGCATCAAATCTTTCTACAATTTCACGTAGAATTCAAAAATGTGATAAAATATTGAGTATTCCATTTGAAACTGACGGTATAACAGGAGATCGCGCAACGTCACTATTATTTCATTTGAGAAGAGCATCTCCGAAAATCTCTCCCCACAAATTTTCAGAATCTCAATCGCTTCATTTTCCGAAATATTCTACCAGTTCACTTACTTTGGTGAACCCTGTATATGGATCTATCCACAATCCCATTGATGATTATGAAGTACACATTTTGATATATTTTATTTGTTGAAATATCAGATCAATTCCATGCACAACATACCTCTCAAAGCTGTCCAAATCACTATGTCTATTCTTCCTTCTCCGTAACCGCCTTTCCAGCAGATTTTTTAATAGTGATAGTATCAGACGAAAAATGCCCAATGCTATAGAAGATCCCCCTGCCAAATAAACCAGCCATAATTTGTAAGGCTTATACATTGTCACAAAACCAATGAAAATATACATGGGCGTCTTTTTCCAGTCATCAATGATGATCAGGTATCTCCATATATTCCAAAATCTGTGGTCAATCCTGAAACAAACAAGAAATATTTCTTAGTGACTATCATTTTGCGATGAAGGACAATGAGACTCATACTAGACCACATCTAATAGAATAAATATAAAATGCAGGGCGTCAAAAATTCCTTTAATACGTTCCTTTTTGATTGAGAGTGCGTGGATTGATCAAGCTTAAATAGATTTCGTGGAATTCATGGTCCAAATTGGATGAATAATAACTATTTCATCAAATTTGATAACAAATGAACAAAGGTTTCTGCTTTTCAATAAATTCTATTTGCGAAGAAAGCACAATATACAATGTTCCATCTATAAGGTGTGCTTCCAATATGCATAGTTTATTTTCTTAAGCTCTTGAATCGTGCCTGAAATTGCGCCAAAGACAAATGGAATACAAAATGTCTTTTTTACCGCGCTTTTTTTGCCGCATTAGTCACGTAGCGCTTCTAGACAAATTATTCACATTCATTATTCAACGCACAACATTGCCATTGGGTGGAGCTCGGTCACGGAATTGTAGAGATACAACATAAATTATGTCTATACTATGGACTTTCCTCTGTGCTTTGCATCGCTTTAGATTTTCTATTTTAATGTGATGATGAAGTAACTGGAAACTTTGTTTTCGAAGACACAACTTCAAATTTGAAACGATATTAATTTGGAATGATCCAGGTCAATAATTTTGTTCTGGATATAAATGACTTGATCATCTGATGAATAATATTATTGGTCAAGACTACTATTGTGTTTCTACAGTTGTTTTCAATCATTATCTTATATTGATTGGGTAATGAGTGCATCCCATTCGAGATACCTTTCTAGAGATTCCATTTCATTCAGCGTAGTTTCAGTTTCTCCATTGGATGGCCTAATGAAATTCATAAGTGATGCACAAATAGCGGATAGAAAACTAGACCGGAATCGATTAGTGAAATACTTCAAAAAATAACAAACCGTTGTAACTCTGATGACAGATATGAGTGGAGCAGTCACTCCGAGAATCAATATAGTTTGAAGTAAAAGAATTTTTATCGGAAGAACTCTATTGGCTTTGAAGCTAGATTATTCTATAGTGACTATATACAAGACAGTGGCGACAATCACAAGATAAATTAGGCCAAAAATGGCCGCCGGAACTTCTCGTCTTGTCAAAGTGAGACTTTCGAAACTTCCAATTTATCTACGTTTCAGGAAAAGGGAGTATTATTGATCCGTTGTCAAACAACACACCAATTCACGTGAGGAAATAAACAGTGAAAATACACGATTAACGCTAAAAAAATTCTTTTGGGCATGTACTAAATCTTGTGGGCAAATATAAATAAATCAAAATATACACTGAGCATTACTTACACATCCATGTCACATCTTACGTCAAAAAATAATAAAGGCCAAAGATGGCTGCCGGGTCCACGTTTGTCGCCACTGTGTTGTATATAGTCACTGTAGATTATTCTATTGTGCTCTTTATCTTCAAGACACATTTCTGTGTCAAATTAAAATGCGTGACATCAAGTATGACAGTTTTTTTGTATAAACTATTTTTTATATTATTGATATAATTCATATAATCCTCGAAATACTGTGAATTGTTCCTTTCTTCCGAAATAGAAAAAAA
Source organism: Orchestes rusci (assembly GCA_958502075.1). Classification (NCBI taxonomy): domain Eukaryota; kingdom Metazoa; phylum Arthropoda; class Insecta; order Coleoptera; family Curculionidae; genus Orchestes; species Orchestes rusci. Next base: position 22,787,650 of record OY293305.1, on the reverse strand, counting down.
AGCTTTGTCAATTGTGAGCTCGCAACTTAATTGGAATCTGAACTTGCTGATTAGATATTCAAAGCAATATATACTTCATATCGAGTGATTCAAGAGCATTGGTCTGTAGGTATGATTCTTCTTGCGCGACATATGGCAATGGCATCGTATTAAACACTTTATATTATAAATTATATTACAACCACTTTTCCAATGTGTTTCCTTCAATGTTTTCTATTGAATGAAGTTATCTTCGAGAAGATGCTTAGAAACGAGACACGATCAAAATATTTGCAGCTTTGATGAAACCTGTAGAGATAAGCGATACAATAGATACTAAATCTTGCTCAAATCTAACTTGGATTTTGAAATGGTATATTATGTATAGAACAAGTACACATCCGCTTCTTGCTTTGTCGTCATGAAACAAAATGTTGTGGAGGACGATTTTCAAAAGTCCAAGTATTAACATGTTTGATCATAACCTATTAGTTTGCTTGGTAAAGCGTTACCCCAACATTTGAAGTTTGAAATACTTACTTCATTAAATGGTGAAAATTGAAAAACATTATACTTGAATACCTCCAAACTGTAGTAGGCTTCGCGACTTTTCAACTGGACCGGATTTTGTAAAGAGTAGATCTCGAAAATATGCAAGTGAACAACGCCAATTATAACCCTCTAAACATACAGTATGTCCACGGATGCGGTTAACAAAAGGACAAAATTTGGGACAAACCTAGCAAAAATGAGAATCACGATGAGAACATTGACTTTTATTAAAAAATGTAAAAACATAAAATGGAACAAAACATTTTTCATCCTTTACCGTGAAATGATGATCTGCTCCAAATCTAGTCCCAACCTGCTGAAGAAAATTTGAATTTATGAAGATTTAGAAGTGGATGGTAAACATTTCTCCAAGCTCAAACTTTACTAATGATTTTACTATTTTGATTATTGTTATTCAACCACAATAACAATAAAAGATGATGAACAGGTATGAAAGTCATGATTATGAATGAATGTAGTAAATATATATGTATCTATAAGTAATAAATATATAGATATATATATTTACTATATTCAAATAGATATAATAAATATATCTAAACTGTGGTAGATTGCGTGTAAATTGCATGCGGACTTCTTTATTTTTTTTAAATTTCAATAAATTCACATTTTCTTCAGTAAGTTCGGAATCAGGGTAAGGACTAAGTCTTGAGCAAGTTTTTGATTTATTATTTCACGTTTAAAGGCAAAAAAAAAGATTTTTGAAACTTGGTCTTGTTTCATTTAATGTTTTACATTATTGAATATATTATGCATGCTAGAAGTTAAAAAAGCTTTTTCATATTTTCGGAATCAAAATAATAATATTATTCTCTTTCAAAAAAAGCCAGTGAAATTCACTAAATGGGTCAAGAAAAAAATATGCACAGCCAATAGGTATAACCAAACTTCTTTCATGCGCTTCGCCATCACTTGTTATTGTTGGCAAGATAATTTGGTTGACAATTATGACATTTCAAATGGAAAACCTGGATACATTCAACAAGCAACAAAATTGATTTTGTTTTGTGGCTCACCATGGTAACTATGTTGCCCAGTATCCATCACCAAGTGGCGAGTTGACGGAATACATGTTGTCAACAAAATGTTGGCAACCAATGTTGACTGGTCTGTACTACTTGATACAAGCAACACGCAACAAAATTGATTGATGTTTTGTAGCTCACCATCGTTACAACAATGTTGGCAACAAATAATGTTGACTGGTCTGTACCTGTAGTCTGTACTAGGCTCTAGTTCCGCTTAGACACATGCATGGTCTGAATGCCTCATTAAAGAAGCTTGGAGGTGCAGCAGGCTGACTCACGTTACAGGGTGGCACTTCTTGATCATACTCAGACATAAAATGCTAGGTTGGAGACAAGGGCATAAGCCATCCCTTATTTAACAGGCGTAGGCTCATGTCTCCGTAAATGGGTATGAAACTGACGAACAACCTGTATCGACACGTTTACTGAAAGTAAGCCTGAAAGGCAGGAAGCCTGGAATCTTGTCAAAGATCTGGAAGGGGTTGGAAATATTGACGGATCAATGACTCCTGGCAGCTTTGAACCATCATTGTCTCCACTTCATATGGACCCGGTTGAAAGATCCTGCTTGTCGCGATCGCAACAAGGGTTCGCGAGATCCTGGAAACTCGTTACACAGTATTTCCCTCTTCCTCTCTCTAACTTTATGGATGGAATTTCATGTTGTGCTCAAGGCGTGCGAATTTGTTTACTATTCTGGGTAAATTCCAGTATAGATAAGGATGTAAATAAATACATCGCGTTTAGCGCGTTGAATGTATGTGTTATTTTTTTGGAACAATAGACGGGAATGCTGTTTTGAGTAATTGTTGGTTTTATTTCTAATAACACTAGAACCCCTGGGCATTGCACCCTCCACGGTTTAAAGGCTACTCGAAAGGCATATGGGCCCTTCACCACGTTAATCCAAAGGGTGGTACTCGGGATGACGGCAATTGGAAAAGTCTATGGTAGACCGTACAAGGAGAATTCTAAGTAGTGCTACATCCATAGACTTGAAATAACAAGTCACGTAACGCCTATAGCATTGAATGTTTTGGTCCCAACACAATGATGATAGGCCAGTTTTGTTTTTGTTTACTTACCGGTGAAACGCCCGATTTTCGCCTGTTTTTTTTCTCTGGCCACACACTACACACTTTTTAGGCATTGTTTATCAATTAAACACTAAATCCCGCAATTTAGAACAGAGAGAGCAAGACTTTTTCTGAATCATTGAGAAATAAGCAAACTATAAACGCATTAACCTCACTTGAGCGGACGTTTGTAAACAATGCGTCAGCTGGTCCGTCCTCAAAGTTGCGACCGGATGTTGCCATATTTCATCATGAAATGTAGAGCTTCATACAAATGTTCACCTTCAACAATGTTTTTGAACGACAGAAAAGTTATTTGTAACGGAAAACTGAGAATACGGAATTATAGGTGCTTGAGATTGATGATTTGGTAGTTGAATTAAATTATTTTTGCCGGTATTTTTCATAAAGCTCTAGAACATTAAGAGCACATGACAACGGCGCCGAAATAAAGTAAATAGCTTCACGAGGGAGATGTTGGGGTAAGCAATATTTGTTTTGTTACTTGTCTTGTTATTTTAAGTCTATGGCTACATCGATATAATATAATTATTCCGCTTGAAAGTGCTCAATCGAAATACAGTTTATTGTGTTGGTTATTCACTGTCAGATAATATGATCAACAATGATTATTTTGACAAATTATTTCTCTGAAGACGTTGTTATAATATGTTGGCTAGTTATGAATAAGTGGATCTGTGATCTGTATTGACATTTCTAAAAAAATATTGCCCGCTTCACTAGTTTGGCGGGTGACAAAATAGTCGCATTGATGAGCATTGATAAGATTTACTTAACTGCAAATTGCAATACGTATAGCTAAGCTTATGTGCACTCTAATTCATGTGCTGATTGATGAACAGGGTCGTCCACCGTGATGTCGCCTCCCCTCAACTTTTTTATATCAAGTGTCACATGAAATTTGAAATGATAGTCATGTAAGTACTGGACAATACTACGTGTGAGAAAAGTTTGAAAAACCATCAGTAAACCGGGAAGATCAAAAAGCTTTTTTCAAATGGATCACCCCATATTTAAATGAATTTTTTGATTTCTCGTAAAATTTTAACCATAATTCATGAAATATACCAAATGACTAAACTCAACCGTTTCTGAATTATTAGCATTTGAAATTCTGATGTTGTCATCAAATATTTTTTTAAAGAACAATTATAAATAAAAAAATGAGGAGGGGTTTTCTGGATGAGTCGGAGGAATAATTCTGCAAATTGCACGGTCGCGAAACCAACCCGAGTTGACACGTGGTATGGTTTGTTTTATCAATTATGCTCAAGCCTTCCATTCATCTACGAGCACAGACCCGACTCCCATCCCGGACCCGACTCGCGACCCATCCGTGCTCGCACACTCATTACCCGAACCCCGTAGACCCCAGGCATTTATTTTCTTGAAATTGAACGATATAATCATGCCAAAATGCCTTTTTATTTTCAAAAGTCTTTTTGATTAACCTCAAACCAACTGACTTTGGGTTGAGTCGCCGGATAAATCTGGCTTCAGCCACACACACACACACAAATTTGCATATTATATCGGTCGCGGTCGTGATGGGTGTTCGCGGTCAAAACCGGCGAGCCCGCGACGCGACCCGGACTCTTTTTAACACACATTGGCGGATCGGTCGGTGAACCGGTCGTGTTTGACCGATCCTGTGAGCCCAACCGCTCTTAAATAGGGGGCTTCAGAATTCCACAAGGAATTCAAAAATACATTCAAATGTAGGGTGATACGTGAAAGAATGATTCTGCCAGTATCTCAGCAAACACGTCTGGTTAGCAAAGTAAATAATTTTTAATGATGACATCGCTGGCATCATGATGTCAAATTATTGTTTGTGCATCATTTGCAAAATATTAACAACTGAAAACATGCATTCACGTCATCATTTTTCTTGACCCAGATTTTTTAAACCTTTTGATATTAGAACGCAATCTTTGAAAATCTAATCGCACGATTCTCATGATTTAATTTTTATAAATCCTTCGTTAAATATTGTTAATCACAGTATTCTGGAAAGAACCTTAGTAGAAACTAGCAGGTGCACTTGCTGAAAATCCTGGTCTTGTCCTGGAATTGTTTCGTAAGTTTCCGATTTCCTTGTTAGCCTAATTATCATGATTACGCCAAAGATCTATTTTATTTGTTGAGTGTTGAAACAACATATCAAGTTCTAGAATGTGTAAGTTGAACCAAATATGTTCTATGATTATCAACAACTTACCGATATGATGGAAATACAAAAAAAATCAAAGATCAAAAAACTAATCATAGGCTTCGTACTCATTTTCTTTAATCCGACTCTGCTAAGTGCAACTCTGGTAACTCAAATAAAAGCTTCAAACTGATTCAAATGCATGCCTCATATACTGTTCATGATTATTGTGATATAGATTTTATCTGTTCAACCACGTGGCTCTAACGAGGGTCTTGTTTTCGAGAGTCTCGCATGGTCTTGACTCGTTTTTCAGACGAGACTCGGACATGAAAAGACGAGACTTTTTTTTATTGTCCTACAACACACTACAGCACAATTGTTTCAAATGGTGCCATCTTAAAGTATAAAAAGTATAAAAAATATAAAAAGTATAAATATAAAATTAAACAGACGAATAAGTTTAAAAGACAGCTATAAATACAAATGAGACACAATAACAAAAAAGAAAAGAGGAGAACATGTGGTGTGGTTACAGTCTATTTATGTGGTGTTTGATTTGTGTCTTGGATAGTTGGAATATATTACAGCTGGAGTATCGTTCATTGTAGTTTCTGACCATCCTGCCAGAGAAAGCACTAGACCCATAATTGGTCCGGTGCCTCGCTTCGAAAACCAGTTGCTGCCGTCTGGTGCGCCTGGATGGAGCAAGCAGTCGAACCGATTCAAGCAACTCGCTGCAGGCGATTTCACCGTGAATGATCCTGCGGAGGAAGAGTAGAAGGGCCTCGTTTCGTCTTTGCTCCAAGGTCTTCATGCCACAAAGCAGCAGTCTGGTCTCGTAGGGTAAACTGGAGTATGGCAAGTGGTGTTTGTGCAAAAGAAATTTTATTGGTCTTGTCTTGAGTATAGCTCGACAGTTCTCAAGTCTCGTGCGAGAGTTTCGCAAGAGTTATGTGACCCAGCACCATCCAAGACCACCCGGACTGACGTGAATCCATCGACCCAATAATTTATCTCATGTTATTATTTGTATAAACTATGATTTATGTTATTATTGCTGACCATACTTTTTCACTTACTTGGTATTGAATCAATTGATCTTGACTCACTTAACAATCAATTCTCGTTCCAAACGCAGTTATTTTGTTGGTCAAATTTATCGTAATTTCGTGTTTCAATAAAATAAAGTTTCAAAAGGTGTGTTTCAACTGCAAAACACATAACTGGCACAGTCGGTCGTGACTCAGAATATCTTTTGGACATCCTGTGTGTTTGGAAAACGAAGCATCGATTCCTGAAACCCCAGATTCTGAAAGTTCGTCAGTTTACTGTTTGCTGAGTAAAAGAACCAGAAATAAGTCACCGTTGCGAGGCAAAAAACAACACCTATCGTAAGTGATTCTTTCTTTTCTGTCCTTTTATCATTGTGTTTGTGAATTTTCCTTAATTGTGCGAATAAAAAGTATTTTCGTTCACATTAAGATAAATATCACTTCTTAGTTCTCTTAATTATGCGATTTGACAAAATATCGTCGACATCAAGACCTTCTAAATCTTAAAATTGATCCTTATCAAGTGCATAGTTACCTATAATTGGATCGTACATTATTATTTTACTAACTTCATAATTACTTTGGCAAAGCATTTTAATTCAACTCCAATTAATGTTGTATGGCAGAATCTGACATCGATAACCTCATTTCTGATATTTCTAATATTTCATTATCTAATACCGGTTCAAAAATGGCAACAATTGCAGCAGCAAAAGAAATTTCAAGCACTCTAAAGACTTTCACGGGAAAAAGTGAACATATCGATTTTTTTATTACTAGTGTAGATAAATTCTATAGTAGGTACTTCGAAGGTACTCAAGATCAATCTCTCAAAGAATTTGCTTTTGCGTCAATATGTTCTTAAGTAATTAACGAAGCAGGTGATTATTCACTTTGCAGGTCAGACCTCATAACCTGGCCTCAAATCAAAACTGCATTGGGGCAAAAATTTGGAGATCGTTCAAATAGACAAGTTTTATCACAGTAGTTGAATTTCCTAGTACGCAACAGAAACGAAAGCACATAAGATTTCATAGAAAGACTCAGAATTTTAAAAACTCGACTTTGTCTTGAAATTTCAACCGACCACACTATAACACAAAACACAAAAAATGCGTTGATAGAACAAATGGAACCAACATCGGTAACTGTGTTGATGTCAAACTCGCCCATGAACCTTAAAACCATAGATTTATGAGTGTTGTATTTTATTTTTTTTTCAGTTATTTCTAAAACAATGTTGAGTTCAAGATTTTGTTTTACTTAGATGTATTACTTTGTATTATTTTCAAATGCATCTTATCTTTGAACAGTTGTAATTTTCTGTTCCCATTCAGAATTTATGAAGTATATCCGTATTTTTCCTTTGAACGGTCAGATTTATGGAACAATGTTTTCAAAAATGTTTTCTCGAAAACTATTGGTTCCTTCACATTCTTTTTTTAAAACTACTCACAAAAAAGGGTACTTTCCAGTAGGTTTGGAAAATTTTCAAAATTTGTGGTTACATATTGTTATAGTATTATAAAAACTGATACTTTTTGATGTCATATTTATTATTAAGCAAAACAACGGCTGATAAACAAATTTAATCAGAAAAAAGTCACATAAGAGCATTCTAAAGTAAACAAAATTGCGATATAGGTGATTTGGCCACGAAAACCCATCGCATGAATTACATTTTAAATACCGTGTGCATAACGTTACTCTATTGTCGTAGCGTAGAAGACAAGAGCATTTTGTAATGACTGTTATTTCCTCGGAATGCTACTCTCTCGTCCCTTAGAATGTGAATATTACTCAGGAACAGAATACAAAATTCCACAGTGCTTTAGATTTTGGGTCTGGCTCAAAAGTGATTTTTTTGGCTTGGGTCTCTTTAGTTCTAAGGATTTTATTCTATGATTATAGTACCTACGTAACCAACATCACATTAGCATCTTCTCAATTGAAAAATTCAGGATTTGTTCTTTTCGAAAAAGAAAAACCACATATTAAAAAAATGTCCTTTCAACGTTGATTCTCAGCAAAAGTGAATGTCATCAAATATTTGTTCATAAAAGGGCGCTGACCAATATCTGAGAAAATTGTCATTATCATATACACACAAAACCAAAATTCAGTCAAAACAGTGGACCGTGAAATGGGAATCGGCTACAAAACAGAAAAAAAAAATTTTTAGACTGAAGGAAAAGTATAATAACCACTGTTTTTTGGGGATAGTGATAGGGTGTCCTAATCGATCACCTTCAAGCAGGAAAAATAATGAAGGACTAAATCACTTAGTCAACTATACATAAAAAAAATCTGCTCATCAAGAAAATGCGACATCGCACATTTCAGATTCTACATGAAAATAAATTCAACAAAGAAATGTCCTGCATCTTTGTTGGGCCGGATATTTCCAAGTGAAATTCGAAAACTTATTGACTGCTTTTTCTTGTCGCTGTAAGCAGGGCAGTATAGGTTTCAATCAAATATTTGTTGCAATTTTCCTGGTAGCAAGACTTTCAACCTGAATGTCTTGAACTGTCACCAACATAATATGACACGTACATTTCTAAGCTCAACGTATCTTATCCCTAAACTACTACTCTCAACCCAAAAAGCGTGATATTGTGTTGTGTGGTTGTATGGAAATTTATTGTATGAGTGCGATGCAAGCGTCTCTCGTGACAACAAGCCGGAATATATAAATCTTGTATTCAAAACATAAATTGTTCCCCAAAGAACAGTTGTAGGCAGTTGTGATACAGTGGTGTTTCGCCGTTATTTATATGGAAAAGGTACAGCTATAATTATGCTAACTCCTCTGGCGTGAAGTCGTTTACAGTGTTACATTCTATTTTGGTCTGGAAAGCTATCGCAGTAATATTGTTCCCTGACATTTAATTATCAGGTTTTCACATTTTGTGAATTACCGGAACTGTATGAGGTAAAATCAGTAGTTCTCTATACTTAGACTAGAAATAATATAGGATTGATAAATGCAATGAGTATGTAAGATGGATGAACATCTTCCTATGATATTGAGTTCCTTGTTGTACAAATAATATAAAAAAATCGTTGAGCCTTCCTTCTTGAGGGTAAGGAAAATTCTGGAGCAAGAGAGATTTCCCAAACAAGTTCATTTCTTCACCCTATTATTCACACTTTGAGAAAATATGTGGAAGTAAAAAAGTGTTCAACCAGCTTGTGAGAAAAATGTGGTATCAGAAGTTGCAACCACTTTTCCGAAGTACCGCTATCAGTTTTATGAATTTTGGATTGATATTCTAGTTACAATAGACAATTTGCACTTTTTTTGGCAAAATAAATAAATAAATAAATAAATAAATAAATAAGCCTTTATTTCCAACAGGTAAATACCCACTTACAGGAAATTCAAGTACATAAAACAAAAAACAAAAAAAAATAAGAAAGATACGAGGAAAAATAAGGATTCGTAAGTACTGGGCTGGAATTCGCTATTTCGACACGTCACGTCACGACTATGGCCAGTTTGCGATTCTTCTCGTCGAAAGCTCTCGTCCACGTCTTGTTTTGAAAGGTCAAATCAGACGAGACCATCGGAGGTCCCGAAATGGAAAAACAAACCTCACTTTTCAGAAATGTTCACCCCTTTTTCAAATACTTGACAGTAGTTTCCAATTTTTAACGCGATTGTGAGTGAATAAACATTATTATGATTATATTCTTGTTTGATTGTGATGATTACTGATTTTGGTTTTTTTTTTTTTAAACTTTCACAAATTGATAAGGCCCCTATGAAGGTTTTGAAAAAAAACCAACCCATTCTCATAAGTTGTTGACCATATCAGTTCTTATTTCATTGACTTTCAACGAATTATAAAAAAATAATGATCCCTCACGTCACTCCGTGTACTCTGTGAGTGGAAAATCAATTTGCTCCTCAATTTCAGATGAGGATAGTTCAACTCGTAATTTAATTGATTTATTTGTATGCTTATGCCACGGACGGCTTATGCTGTTGCGATTTAAAGAAAAAGAACGCACAATGACCCCGCATTAAAATAAAAAAAAAGAGTTTCTCAAAGGTTGGAATCAAGTTGCATCATAGTAGTTAAACAAGGGGGCTTCTGGCTCACTTCTCGACCATAACCTCAAAGTGCTCAAGTGGGCGAAGCATATTTTTGACTTTTCCCTAGATTTTAGGGAATTTTTGAGGAATCTGGCAACGTCGCTCGAAGACTGGTCATCTGGCAACGTCGCTCGATCTCGATCTTGACATTTGACAGTTGACATAACGCTTTGATCTTGACAGCTTTGACAGATGACAGCTTTGACAGATGGCAGTTGACAGGGAGCTTTGTTCCTGGGATCCAGATGGGGGATTGGGGGGTGTGGAGGTTAGATTAAGTCTGAAAAAAGATTTTCCGATAGCGAGATTGGAACCCATATCCTTTGGATTTGTACGTGACAGTCTAAACCAATACGCTACTAAGGTGCCTAAAATAGAATGTAGATTTGTGGTTCAGTTGCGGTGTGTTTTGGTCTTGTCTTAAATTGTGTGGTTTCGTTGTGGGGGAATTCGAGCCCCCCTGCTCGTGGAGATAGTTTGAGGGCTTGATGGGGGGACGGGGATACCTACGCCACCTGAGTCATAGGAATTTATATAGATTTTAGATACCGTTTCGGTGTGTTTTGGTCTTGTCTTAAATTGTGTGTGGTTTCGTTGTGGGGGAATTCGGGCCCCCCTGAATAGAATGTAGATTTGTGGTTCAGTTGCTACCCCGATCCTTTGGTATGTGATTGTGTAAACCACCTACGTCACCTAGTCCGACCTCTTGCTATCCAGTTTGTAGCCGCTACTGCAGAGCACGAGGACACCGACCTCTTGCTATCCAGTTTGTAGCCGCTACTGCAGAGCACGAGGACAAGTGTTGTGGGGGAATTCGAGCCCCCCTGCTCGTGGTTTGGGATGGGGGGACGGGGGTATTGGGAATTCAGGTTTTAGGCTACTCTACTTTTGGTTTTCATATTTATTGAGAACGAGAATGAGTGAACTTGCAGAACGAATTAACAAGTTCTATAAACGTTTGGCGCAGATCAAGAGTGACATTGAATGGTATGAACGAAAGAAGTCTATGATTCAAACCTTTGAGAAATTGAATCTTACAGGTAAGCTGATGAAAATACTTTATCTAAGGAAAAAAATCTTTTAACATTTTAATGACCTTATATTGAACATTGTCGAAATTGAATATACCATTTGAATTAATAAATTATCTTACATCCGTTTGCGTATACTATGAATAGATTGACTTTTAGCATCGTAAGCAATTTTTCAACTTGTGACGACTCGTTTTTGATCATCGGTTTGATGAATTTTACACCTGATTAAGCACATTCGTGGGGGAAAGGTGGGGAAAGAGGGGGTTTATGAAATTACCACTGACGACGCGATAAAGAAGAATTTTAGTTCGCATTCAGTAGCAGCAACAACTACAGGTGAGCGCTCGTCATATCCAAACTAGAGATTTTTTTTTTTTTTCTAGAAAAGGATCTAACAGAAATTAACGCAACCGCCTCTCATTTGAATAAGACCTACACGAAATTGATTGAATTAGCTTGTGACATAAAGTATCCAATTGTAGGGTTAAATATTGTTCTTACTAAATACGGGGAAGTGCCGCGTGCGGAGTTGGAGGATCATATTGTTTTTCTACCACAGCGTACTACTGCATCTATCAAAAAAAATATACCTCAATTTCAGCCTCATATCAATCAATCAATCAATCCTTTATTTGTTCCTGATAAAATTACAGCGAGTGCATAGAACATGTCAGACAGCAAAACAAAAACATAAAATGCTTAAAATAACTTAAAACTAACGTATAGTCTAAAGTGAAACATCTTTGTAAATATAAGACTCAATAGGACAATCACTTCAATCAATTATACCTATCTATTGTTCGCTAAATCCTAACATGCTAAGACTGGCACACATCGTTGAAGAACTCGTCCAGTGAGTAATAAGCTTTTCCCACCAAAAAATCTTTTAGTGTCCTTCTGAAGCCATGATTCAAATCTTGATTTCTAATGCTGAGTGGAGGTTTGTTAAATATTTTAATGATTAGATATTGCGCATTTTTTTGCAAGTATGTGTATTTGATTTTTGGAAGTAAAAGATCATCCTTATGTCTAGTATTATGATGATGATCTCTTGATATACACAAGAATAGGTCGGGATTTAACTTTAAAAACAACAATGTTTCAAAAATGTACAAACAAACAACTGTGAGGAGTCCCTCCTTTTTAAAATTGGTCGACAACTCTCTCGCAATTCCATCTTAAATATTCTTCGGAGACAGCACTTCTGCATAAATATGCGATAATTTTAAGATCGGTTGCGCAGATTCGTGTTGTGCAGAAAACTCCAATTTTTGAGATAGTTGCTATGTAAAACAAAGTTAGTATTTTCAACTAGAATCATTTGCATTATTAATGTTTTTTGTTTTTACAGAACCAGTCCATCATGATTGCAATGGATTTTCAAGGATTCAATCTGTCTCACGAATTCATCATCAAAGAGTTGGCAGCCACGAACGGGACCCAAACTAGCCATTACATATTCAAACCAAATGCATCATATCGATCGTTACGTTTATGGGACAAACGAACAGCGTCCAGAGCAACCATGAAACAACATGGAATCACATTTTCATCTGGATATATCAACTATGGGGACCTAAATTCAATTATCAAATCACATATATGTTTTGTGGATAAAGTCTACGTTCGGGGACAGCAACAAAAAAATTATCTGGAAAACATTCTGCAGGATTCTACAACAGCGCATACTCCCAAAATCATAAACGTTGAGGACTTTGATGAACATTGGCAACATCCACCTGTGTTTCAAAAAGACGTTCCAACCTGTTTTGGACATCTACCGAATAATTTTTATAAGTGTAGCCTACGTAATTGTATACTTCTTCATGAATGGATTGAAACTCGTTGTTCAATAAACAGTTGAAAATACTATTTGTGTTTTAGTCAAGTGCACAATGCAAAGAGCATTTTTTCATTTTGGGTGGGAGTGGCTCGTTGGATGGAAGGCTGCTGATGAGAAAGTCGTTTAGTTTTGAATCAGCTCTCAAACATGAAGGTTTTCGTCGTCAGGGTTTTAACATCACTAGTACAGCAGCAGGTGATCGACAATTTGTTGCGAAGGAAATGTCAATTACGAATAGAAAACAGATGTCCCATTTTGTTTTTGAAGCACCAATACCGTATCATGCGTTATCAGCACAGGATAAAAAAAAGTGTTGATTATCTAACTCGGAATTTTCATGGACTACTCTATTCATCAGCGGGTTTTGTTGATTATGAAAAGATAGGTGACATCCTGAAACAGCACTTATGGAATTCTAATATGGTTTATGTGCGCGGTCATCAAAAGAAGAACTTTCTGGAAAAAATGCTGTTGGAGTGGAACGATCGACCCCAGATTATCAACATAGAGGAGTTTGATGACAATCAGATTTCGTTAGCAGCACCACCACCACCGAAACTTCAAAAAGACTTACCAACATGTATGAGTCATTTAGATAGTGGTGTTTTTATGTGCAGCTTGAAAAATTGTGCAATAATTTGTGAATGGGTTAAAAAGTGCCTACCTCAGTGATAATTACGCTCAGTATTCAGATGACCATGGGCGAGTTGGGTTCATCTTTCATTTTATTGACGACACTCGTGAACAATGTGTTTTATGTGCAACAAACGCGCAATGTCAAAGAAATATACATTTGCTTCAATAGAACAAATGAAACGTGTCCGGATTCTTGGAGAAAAATGTCACCACCAATAACTGTACTGGATGATATAAAACTAGTTCAGATGCCTCTACCACACAACGGTAGCAGCAATATAATCCCCTATAAATTACGAATTGTATTTTGGAACCGCACCTATGGAGATACTTCCTGGAAAAGTATTTTGGTAGATGACAACATCTCATGCCTCCCTAGCATTGAGTGTGTGCAGAAAGGGTATGACGACAACATTTATGCAACAACACTCATCGTACCATTGCTTTGTTACCTCTCTGTCATCATAACCTCACTTGCTTTGAGAATACTTTACAAAACTACGAGCGCTCGACATGTCTTCGCCGCCACCGACAAGCATCACCAAGGCGGATGTTGAAGCCCTGCGAGAGTTGGTTGAACATATTGGCCCAGCAGTAGTCCGGGAGGACCATTTTAAAACACTCCTCACACCCTCGCTACCTAAGAACATATTGACTGATATTCTTCAACCATGTTGGGATTCGCACAATGGCAACAGTGATGACGACGTGCCCGATGGACCTTACCATTCATTCAAATTGAATTGTAATAATTGTATGCACTCATATATCAATAAAATATAAAAATCCGTTGTTTTGCTTTTATCAGCATACAGGTAACGACATGTAGAAATAAAAACTGTTTTAAAATATATATTTTTTATTATTATATATGATTAACAAACATATTCAGTATAATCTTCTGATGGTTTCACTAAGAGGGCGGTACTCCATGACGCAATCGTAAATAATTAAACAGTATGCTTTGGTTTTAGCAGCAAATCCTGTGCGTCCCTCAATTTCCACCTTCACATCGATTGCGGTCGATTTCAAGGACTCGTCACGTCGTGAGCAGTCAATGACAAATAGTGTATGATTTTTAAAATCACTATATGCCACGAGAGGGTGTTTTTCATCAACGCCACTGAAACTGGGAAAGAATTCGGTGTAGTTGTGGAACACTTCCATATAGTCGTTTTTTTCAAAATTGAGACTCATCCGCTCGTATGGATAATATTCACCGTTCAGGAAAATTTTGATGTCAGAAACATTCAGGTGATCGAATTTCATAGCGTCTGCTCTGGAAACATCAGCTCGATTAGTTTGAAAAGCTACAACTGCATATCTTGGGCAATCCAGGGTTGAAGTGGTTTTCACACTCCAAATCTCCTTTGTTGAATCCTCGGTGAGCGTAGGTAGCTCATGTATTTCCCATTTTCTAAAGGGAATATAAATAGCGCGATCACTGCGAATCGCTTTCAGCAGTTCAATCTTGATGACATCATTGGGAGTGATGTGTTTCACCTTCAACTCGATACTTTCAATGGAGATTTCAGCAGTAGTGTCATCGTGAGATGTTTGTAGGCAATTGTTATCATTTCGCGATCTCACCAATCGAAATGTATGTTTCCCACAAATAGCCGTCTTGTAGTCATTAAATAGTCCAAAGAAATGACGTAGTGGGATACGCATATGGAAACTGTTGTCGTCGTTTATTTTCAAATTTTTGGGGTAACTCCAACCTGCTATATGGAGATATTTGCTGACATCAGTATCATAACAAAGATATCCTCGCATCAAGCTTACGATACCAGGATTCTTAACATGCTCCATCTCAATTCCATTCAATTCGTAGGTGATTGAGTCAAACAGGAATCCACCTGCATTATTAACCAATTGAACTGTCCCTGTTCCTGCAGCATTTTTCACCAATTTTCCTTTAATGATGAGAGCAGCATCGGACATCTGTAGCCAAACGTCATTCCTGTTGATTGTTATCTCAACATTATCATTGTTCAAAAATGATTTCACAAACGGTAAATATGTTCGCGTTTCAATGTGGTTATTTGAATCGTCATCCTGGGATTTCCTATAGACGTCGAGAAGACGTTTTGATAGCATAGCCAAGCGTTTGTAGAAAGTGCTTATTTGCGCTTGTTAAATGTCCACCCAATTTTCTGCGCGTGAGCTTCTTACTTGTTGAGAATGATCTCAACACTGAATCCGTTTGTGTGGAGGTGTTTGTTTTATAGACTTCAATCACTAGGACCATTTTTTCAGCTCCAATCTGATAATTATCTCCTCACCTCGGAAATCCACAAGTTCAAAATTCTGATCCAAAATTTTCAGCGTAATGTTATTTATTTCATCTGTGGTAACTGGCAGATAAATTAAATTTCTCGGTATTACGTCAATAGCAAATCCAGGATCGACACTTATGGGGAACTCATACAATGTGTGTGATGGTCTGTCGTTGTAATACGCTCCACTGGTTATATTAGTATCAATATGGACAGTTCGGACTTTCACGATATTCACAGGTAGATCTGATCCGTGCACGATATTGGCTTCCAAAGTACGACTTGAAAACCCCAATAGCTTTGAAAGCGAGTTTTCTTCAGGAAAATGGATGGTAAAATCTCGATGAAAAATTTCGCACTTTAATGTATTGTTGTTGGGTCGTAGGAAGAACACGTCTTCTATACTGGTATTTTTGTTCAAAGATATTTTCAATTTACTTTTCAAATAGTTATCTATATCTGTGATTTCGTAAGCACCTGAGGGTATTTTGATAGATTTTAATCCGTTTAATCCGTTGCGACTATCATAAAAGTAGAATCGACCACAATTATCAATGTTTGGAATCGAGTTGTATGAGTGAAATCCAATCAAAGCTAATCCGTATTGATAATTTGGATCCAATCGAATGGGATTACTGAAATCAGTAGAAAGAATAGACTCGCGACCCTTCAAGGTGAAAGTCACTGACATGACTGTTGATGATTTCACTGTCTCAAGCTGTTTTTATAGAGAAAGTCAATGCATAAATGGCCACAGTTGTTTGAATTGAATTTTTGATATCGTTCTCGATTATAGGTGATTTTAACATTTTCACCCAAATAGTTCACAAGTTCTTTAGGTGGCTTCAAATTACCAAAACTATCAAAGTATAACACGTTAGCAGCACGCTTGATATAAGCTACCCAATGAGTTCCAGTATTTTCGTTTGTATCCAAATTGACTACAGCGCTCTCCATAGATCTGGATCTGTTTGGAAGGGTGTCTCTCATGAATACGCCCCGAAAATATGGTACATTTAATTTTTTCACAAATTCATCCACTTCATAATCATACAATGCTCTATTGGGTAGCTTTACTGATAGTTTTTTGACTGCTGCTGCTTCTTTAAAAATAATCCAACTCCACCGCGCTTATTTTTTTTCAAAAACAGTCCAGATCCGTTTCGTCCAAGCTCTTCCATTGCTTGATTATGTCGGTGATCTTCGTCAAACTTTTTCTTTGCATTTTTTACATCTACCATTGTCTTAGCTATAGCTGAAGCAACCCCAGCAAGCGATCCTAGTGCTCCCAATGCAGAAAAAATCGGTATCAGGGGTAAAATTCCACCCGATCTAGCTTGGATGGGTATAATCCTGGGAATTTTGATTTTTCGACGTCCACCAGCTTTTTTCACTGCTGACCGTGCCGCCCGCAACGCCAACAAACTTCTCTTTCGCACATTATTTTCATCACCAAATTTCTTTAGAGATCTGATAAGAGGCTTTACCACATTGTTGTTGAATGTGATGGAACGACGACGACGACAACGAGGTTGCTGCACCCCCATACCCATTTTCTGTTTTGCTTTCATTCCGGTAGTGACGAACCAAGCAGCTGTTTTCTCACCAAAACTGGAATCTTTAGCTTTGACTCGTTCCCAAGCTCGATTTTCCAACTCTAAATCAGCCCTATGTCTGTCGGATAACGAGGAGTTTTTAGAATAGGCTATATCGTGTTCTTTACAGGCAGCGTCAAGTGGGTTCATTCCAGCGTCTCCTCGTTGTAGACGCTTCTCCAATTTTGTACCAGGTCCACAAAACTGATATCCCGGTATATGCACTTCGAATGGTAGTCTATTTATGAGAGAGTTGACTACACCTCGACCGCTATGCTCGAAAGTCAACATGAGACTGATTTCCAAATTTCTGCGAAGACCTTCTTTATCATGTGAATTCCTATAAATAGTACGCGTGATCACCACAAAGGTCAATAATTGTTTCGTTCTCTCACAGTATGCAGGTAGAAGCGCAAGGTCTTAGACTCCCTGTGGAAAACTTCGATACAGTTCAAAAAGAGGAGAACAGCAAACACAGTAAATTATTACCAAATTATGTTCGAGTGATTATTTGTGGCCCAAGTGGTTGTGGGAAGACTAACAGTCTTTTGGCACTTTTATTCGGTAGAAATGGCTTGCGATTTGAAAATGTCTACGTGTATTCAAAATCCCTCTTTCAACCCAAATACAAGCTTTTGGAGGACGTTTTAAAGAGTGTCAAGGGTATGGGATTCTATCCATATGGTGACAATGATTTGATTGAAGATCCCACGTCAGCAAGAAAAAATTCAGTTTTCATATTTGATGATGTAGCGTGTGAGAAGCAAGAAAAGATTCGATCCTATTTTTGCATGGGTAGACATAGAGATATTGATGTTGTTTATATATGTCAGACCTACTCAAAAATCCCTAAACAACTGATACGAGATAATTGTAACACAATTGTACTATTCAAACAGGATGACATCAATCTGAAGCATGTATACGATGAACATGTAACACCTGACATGTCCTACGAGACATTCAAAATGATGTGTAGTAAATGTTGGAATGAAAATAAATTCAGTGCACTAGTGGTTGTGAAGGATTTTGACTTGAAGCATGGTCGTTATCGTAGAGGATTTGATGACTATATAAGGGTTGTAGACTAAAGTCATTTACTCACTCACACTCGCGCGCACAATGAGGGTTCCCAGCGTGGATGATATGAACCGCAAGTCGAAAGTAGCAAGTTTAGCTAGAGATGTTCGAAAAAAATATCTTGCACTCAAACTGAATAGGGCTGAAAAGGATGAGTCACTGAACAGGTTTCTCAAACCAGTTACAACTCCTCTTGAACGTCTTGTCAAACAACAACAAGTTCAACAGAAAAAACACCAAATACAACCCACGCCAATGTCCATAAAACCAGATGATCATGATGACACGTCAGTGCCGGACAACGTAAAAAAGACAAAAAAAGAGGTTCAGTTTCTTCCTCTCCATGAAATTGTAGCCAAGGATGATTCTTTCATTGATGATGATGAAGTTTTTGAAGAAGCGGAGCAACAGGTAGAGGAAGATAAGACGCTGTCACAGGATTACCTTGATCAATATCCTGAAATCGTAAGGGAGTACATAGTAGATCATCATACGGGCTCGGATAAATTAGATCAACGTTATGGACCTAAATATGATGAACTTATATCCAAATGGACGTTGGGCAAGGAGGTCATTAATTTTGAGAAAAATGGTGATCTCAAAATAAATGAGGAACATTTTCCAGGGACGCAAGGACTATACGAACTGCTCTTTTACAGGAACCCTAACCACTATACTGACAAAGATCTACCTATGTTTAAAAAAGTTTTACAAAAAACCAATATACAGGGTGTTTCAGAATAACATGCTAATAATAAAGGGGGTGATTCTTGGGCTCATTTTAAGAAAAAAAATTCATATGAACGTATGTCCTAAAAAATTTTTCTATTTTCCAAAAAATATGCAAACCAAAACCCGCATGGACGGCACTGGTCAGAATAATTAAATTGTTGGTGCATCAAAAAATGAGTATTAATGCCTGAAATACATGACCCAAATTTCATAAAGATATCTACAGTAATGACAAAGTTATTGTACAAAAAGTATCTATTTTTTAAAACTTTGACACCCTGTATCTCAAAAGTTAAGGCGTTTAGGACATACGTTCATATGAATTTTTTTTCTTAAAATGAGCCCAAGAATCACCCCCTTTATTATTAGCATGTTATTCTGAAACACCCTGTATATCGAATGGGAAATACAGCAGATGGTCGACTTAAAGGAAATTCAGGATTTAAATATACGAACATTATTCAAAAACTACTAGAGGAGACTTCGCGTAAAAAATCACAATCAGGGTTACCAACAGCAAAAAAGTCTCAGCTACCCTATAGTACTAGTAGTAATAGTGAGGGTAAAAAAAAAAGAGGAACCGGCATGAATTATAATACAAATCCCATTGAATATGTTTATTGGGATGATGTGAATGAATTGGTTGATAGGCCAAGGCTACTAGTCGCTTCCAAACAAGCCGGAAATACGTCACACGATAATAAAATCTTATCGCTGATTAAGGAGCTTCGAGAAGCGAAAATTATATATTAAGCATGACTCAGCCTGTGTGTGGCTCATTTACAGGATGAGTCTCGACAAGTTTGGTCGCCGACATCACTTTGTAGCAGCAGCAACTTCAACCTATTCGAGGCCAGCACAAACGTTATCTCACACAGCTGACGGTGATATTGATGTTGAAAACGTGAAAATTTGTAACTTGAAATCACCAACCGACGATTTTGATGCAGTTAACAAAAAATACGCTGACGAGGCTCTGACTAATTTCAAATCGACAATTGAATCTGAGATGAGAATTCATGCTGCCGAGAGTGTGAAGGAGCTGAATAAGTTGAAAAAATATATCGAGGTCAGGATAAAATCCGTTTTTGTCAACGACGTGACTACAGTAAAAGCAGTCAAGTGAAGATGACGTCACCTTCCAAAGAAAAAGTTCAACTCATCACCGAGCTGTTCAAGCCAATAAGAAGGAATTTTCCCCGTCGCCGTACAATTATCAAGGGATTGGATGACTTGTGGCAGGTTGATTTGGGGCAAATGGATTTGTATGCGAAAGATAACAGAGGCTACAAATATTTTCTCATCATCATAGACTGTTTTTCAAAATTTGTGTGGACTGAACCATTAAAAAGCAAGTCAGGTGACGAGTTAACCCGAGCCTTTGCGAAAATTCTCAAACAATCATATCGTAGTCCAAAAAATTTGCAATCAGATCAAGGAAAGGAATTCTACAATGGACATTTTCAACGATTGATGCGTCAATATGGCATAAACCACTATAATACCTATACAGATAAAAAAGCGGCCATGGTTGAGCGTTCCATACGAACGATTAAAGAAAAACTATTCAAGTATTTCAGTTTGCATGGGACCTATAAGTGGGTGGATATTTTACAAGATATTGTGAAAAGCTATAATTCACAAAAACATAGTGTGACCAAAATGAAGCCTCATGATGTGAGCAAAAAACATGCAAAGGGTCTGCTCAATACTGTTTACAGTCACATTAAAATATCTACAAATCGTCGAAAATTTCGTATTGGCGATGTGGTGCGCATTAGTAAAGCAAAGCACGTATTTGAAAAGGGATATACTCCGAAATGGACAACTGAGCTATTCAAGATTGTTGATGTTAAAATTACTAATCCAGTGACGTATCTGCTTGAAGATATAAATGGTCATCCGATAAAAGGAGCATTCTACGAGCAAGAATTACAAAATACAAAACAAGAGGATGTTTATTTGGTGGAAAAAGTGTAACGTAAAAAAGGGAAAAAAGTATATGTCAAGTGGCTTGGATTTGATAATTCTCACAACAGTTGGATAAGTTCCAACGATATTTTATAGGTGTGAAACATCATTGCGCATGCCCTATCTGTGATAAAGATTTTCTTTCTAATTTCACAATCAGTAATCTTTGAGTATTGAAGGTGTATGGTTGTCGTCGTAGTCGTCATCGTCGTCATCAATTAAGTGAAATGGCTACAGCAACACAGTCAATACATCAACTGCTGTCAGAAATTGAGAATGAATTAGCTCAGGAAGCCCAACATCTGGGGATAGATGAAAATGAGAAGAGTGAGATAACAGAAGCACCGGAAGTAGTAGCCGAATATTCGTTACTGAGCACAACGTCCTACTCAGCTAGCAGCAACATTGCGATATATGTGGAATTGAACAGAAATTTTGAACCCATCATCCGGATACCTGTTAGTGATCAAAATATGTTGATTTTTGAAGAATTTGAGTGGAACCTTCTAATTAGTCATCTAAAGTGGATGCTGATGGGATATTTCAAGTGTAGGGAAATCGCCCATCTCCATTTCCAGTAAAGATATTATCATCAGCGAAGTTCAAGCCGAGAATCAGTTCAAACTTGTTTCAATATCAAAACAATCTCAGACCTTGTACCAGACTGAAGGCAACATCCAAGACCTGTGGACCGCAAACGAACATTTTCTCAAAAAAAGATTGCAGGATTTGGTGCAACTGAACTTTTCTGCATACTATTCTACTGTTATTGGCATTATTCATGAATTACTTAAAGATCAGATTGAACATATCAATATTAACGATGTAATTTCATCTCTTTATAGCAGAACTTCATGCATAGAAACCAAATGTTTGAAGGAAATTATGTACTATGAACCCAATAGAATAAGTGATGATTTAAATAAAATTTACCGAAAATAAGTAGTGTATGTTCTATTATTTCTTGCTCGTGCTAATCGCAATGGAATCACAAATACAATGCACCATTGTTCTTTGAATTTAATTATAATTGCATAGTTTGCAGTTCGGCATTCTAGAAGTGTTTCGAATAGTAAACTATACAGTTGTTCATGTTTTGTGAATCAGTTCATACGAAGCTTTCATCGTTGCCAGACGTCGTCGTCGTCAGAACACTTGTGATCATTTTGTGTGTCTGGGGTGTGGCAAAAAGGTAAATATTCTTTTAAATAAATGAAAATTTTTCTTATCATAGAATAGATGTGGGGTGCTTGGTTAATTTACAATGTGAATTTTTTATGTAATTGCATTAAACAAAACATGTTTTTACAGAAATCCACAAAGTTGGTGTAGTTCCTCGCGAAGAGCTGATTGCGAAACTTTTTGAAGAATCAACACAAAAATCCATCGTTTGAAATTAAATCAGGTAAAAATAAACTTTACGTTTTTTCGATTTGGTGGTTATTCTACTACAATTGGAGGTGTGTTGTTCCTGTCTAGAAGGGTTATAGCCGACAATCACTTGCTAAGCTATTTCACACCTTCGAAATCAGAGGGCTTCACACAGAACATCACACGAGTTCATCCGCCAAATTGAGTTAAAACCACCACATCAACGGCGTTCAATAGTTGTGAGTTGATTTTTTCAATATGTCTTCCTCATACAAAGTGTTGTTGAAAAAAGCAGAAAATATGCTTTCATTTTTGAAAAAAATGAAGAGATTTCTGTTAGACAAGCCTTGTGAGAGAACGACAAGCCATAGGATACGTAGAATAAGTAGATTAATCGGCAAATTTAATAATTTAGTACTACATGGTAATTTACCTAGAAACATTCTTCGATTGATTCAGACCAATTTGCAACATCTTGAAGTTATTAGAAGACAATTATTGATTTTGAAAAATAAGCGGGTTGGGATGGGGTTAGTAGAAGAATCAAAATTAAGCAATAGGGTTAAATGGGAAAAAATTGTTAATTGCTTCAAAGGAAGACTATCAACCGGTTTAGTAACTAATTTGACTCATAAAGACGTTAATAGATTTATGGATGATGCGTTTATTTTGTTTCAACGTGAATTAAAGGAAGTACTGAAATCTTTTACCATGGTTAAAGTGAACTCATCATTTTGCGGAGAGTTTATGAAAAAATCATCTGAACTTGAAATTGTAGATTTTAAATATTTCAACACCAAGAATGCAATCATTGATGTAGGAACGGATTTAAAAAGCTGGTTTTTTGAAAACGTGCGTGATGTAATTTTGAATAGTCTTTCGGAATTCCAGAAACGTGATTCAGGATTTGCTCTTGTTAGAATAATTTATTTGGAAATTAATGTTAATAAATTTCAAATCGGTAATGGTTCTTCCTATATTGCACTACCGAAGGAAATTGAGAAGAAACATGCATGCGTGAATGTTCAAAATAATGATACCGCCTGCTTTTACTGGGCTATTGTTAGTGCGCTTTATCCTGTTAACAAAAATAACAACCGAATCACCTCTTATCCTCATTACAAATCAGTTTTGAATCTCAAAAACTTAGAATCTCCCATGCCGTTGAATCAAATTTCGAAATTTGAAAAAAACAATGATATTTCTGTAAATGTGTATGCTTTGGAACTAATTTCAAAGTCAGATACGGATGATGGTAAACCAAATAATTTCAATATTGTACCAGCTAGGCTAACCAAAGAAAAATTGGTTAGACATGTTAATTTGCTGTTAATTCAAAACAAATACCATCCATCATTAAATGATTACGAGCCACTGCCAACTAATGACAACGATCATGAGGATATAAAATACCATTATTGTTGGATTAAAAATGTATCCCGTCTTGTTTCAAGGCAGTTGAGTAAACAAAAAATTGCCAAGTATATTTGTGATCGTTGTCTTAATTATTTCTCATCTGAGGTTAAATTGACAGAACATGAAAAGCTGTGTACAAAATTGAATGAATATAAAGTCTCATTCCCAAGTTACAAACATGTCAAATTCAAAAATTTCATTTACAAACAAAAATGTCCCTTCATCATCTATGCGGACTTTGAAAGCCAACTACAAGCAGTCGATCAACACATTTCCATAAATACGCAAAAATATCAAAAACATATAGTTTACAGTGCCGGGTTCTATTTAAAATGTTCCTATGACAATTCTCTTTCATTTTTCAAAAGCTATCGTGGTGCAGATTGTATGGAATGGTTCATCAACGAAATGGTTGAAATATCAAAAGTAATTCATTCAAAAATCAAAAATATTGTTCCCATGATCGAAAAGAAAAGCATCTGCGGTGCAACAAATTGCCATATATGTGAAAAACCTTTTCACAAAAATGATAAGATTGTTCGCGATCATGATCATTTCACTGGCGAATTCAGAGGTTTTGCACATCAAAATTGTAATCTAATTTTCAAAAAGCTTTATGTTGTGCCGATTGTTTTTCAAAATTTATCCGGTTATGATGGACATTTGTTGATAAAAGATCTTGCCAAACGTAGTCGCGTGAGTGTTCTCCCAACCAATAATGAAGTTTATATATCTTTCACCCATTTCGTTGACGAAAACAATCTAAGATTTAGGTACATCGATTCATTCAGATTTTTAGGCGCTTCTCTCGATGATTTACTATCGACAATGAAAAAAACCGATTTTAAAATATTGAGAGAAGAGTTTGCACATCTAGATGAGGCAAAATTTCAATTGCTGACGCGGAAAGGTGTATTTTGTTATGACTATATTGATAGCTTAGAAAAAATGAACGACACCCGATTACCTTCGATTGAACATTTTTACAATAAATTGAATGATTCCAAGTCATCAGTCGAAAATTATCAACATGCTCAAACTGTGTGGGAAGCCTTTGGAATCCAAAATTTAG
The DNA here is from genome assembly GCA_958502075.1 of Orchestes rusci. Classification (NCBI taxonomy): domain Eukaryota; kingdom Metazoa; phylum Arthropoda; class Insecta; order Coleoptera; family Curculionidae; genus Orchestes; species Orchestes rusci. Next base: position 22,762,635 of record OY293305.1, on the reverse strand, counting down.
GTGAATATTCAGATGTGTATCTAAAGACTGATATTTTGGGTTTAGCTGATTTATTTGAGAACTTTAGACAAAGTAGCATTCAGACACATAAATTAGATCCAGCATGGTATTATACGATGCCTGGCTTCACATGGGATTGTATGTTGAAGTGTACAGGTTGTAAATTGGAACTTCTTCAAGATATTGATCAAATCATGTTCATTGAGCAGGGAATTCGTGGAGGTATTTCAACTTGTGTTCATAGGTATTCTAAAGCTAATAACAAGTACACCGATGATTACGATGCATCGAAAACATCGAATTTTTTGCTTTATCTAGATGTAAATAATCTGTATGGAAAAGCAATGACTGAACCTCTCCCTTCAGGAGAGTTTGAGTGGATTAGCGATGTATCTAACTTTGATGTTTTGTCAATCCCGGATAATTCACCCATAGGATATATATTGGAAGTTGACGTAAAATATCCCACCGTCACTCACGACTTGCATAGAGATTTTCCATTTTGTCCTGAACACCGAGTTCCACCCGGATCGAAACTATCGAAATTGATGTGTACTCTTTTCGATAAAGAGAATTATGTTGTTAAAATTTCGACAGTCGACATGGTTAAAATCGTATATTGAACATAACAATAAATTAAGAACTAAGGCGACAACAACATTTGAAAAAAATCTTTTCAAACTATACATAATGCTGTTTTTGGTAAAACGATGAAGAACATCAGAAATCATCGGGTTATCAAACTGGTGAATAAATGGGATGGACGATATGAGGCAAAGAATCTCATTGCAAGTCATCGATTTCACAATCGAACTATTCTTGATGCCTAACACGATCTTATAGCTATTGAAATGAAAAAAGAAAGAATTAGTTTTCAATAAACCTCTGTATATTGGTATGTCCATTCTGGACATTTCCAAAACATACATGTTTGATTTTCATTACGCATATATGCTACCGAAATTGGGTATTGATCGCTGTAAACTTATGTACACTGATACGGATAGCTTCATCTATGAAATTCAGTGTAATGATGTTTATGAAGAGATTATCAAGGCTGATTTACTTAAATTTGACACCTCCGACTACTCCCCTAATAACCCTTATAAAATCCCGTTGGTCAACAAAAAAGTTCTAGGACTAATGAAGGATGAAGTTAATGGAGAAATTATTACCCATTTCATTGGTCTTCGATCGAAAATGTACACTTTCAAAATTCAGCAAGGGCAAAAAGTTGTGAAAAAGGCCAAAGGAGTCAAGTACAACGTTGTAAAAAATAAATTAACGTTTGATGACTACTGGAATTCTCTACGACATTCAAAAATTATCAGCGCCACTCAGCGTTGCATTCGTTCCTATGCTCACAATGTTTACAGCATTGAGCAAAATAAAGTTGCGTTGAGTGCAAACGATGATAAAAGATTTGTACAAGAGAATACCTTTGATACACTTCCCTTTGGGCACTATTCAACTTTATAGCGTTTTTCAAATATAATTTCAGGAATAGTTATTATTGGGTAAATTACATTAATCTGTTAATATTATGAATAATTGTAAGATTATATTATTAGTATTATCGTAGAAGTAATTGTATGTCCCCCAAGTACCTACAATAATGTACTTTCTGAAAATATATGATTTTGAAGTGTCTTTGTGTGTTTAATTTATTCGATTGGATATGCAATGGGAAGCATCAAACGCCATTAAAAATCGCAGCTCAGCAACGTCATCTAATCATTCTAATAGCAAACGATCAAAGAATCGAAGCGCCATCTCAACTTAACAACAGGCCTAAAACCTGAATTCCCAATACCCCCGTCCCCCCATCCCAAACCACGAGCAGGGGGGCTCGAATTCCCCTACAACACTTGTCCTCGTGCTCTGCAGTAGCGGCTACAAACTGGATAGCAAGAGGTCGGTGTCCTCGTGCTCTGCAGTAGCGGCTACAAACTGGATAGCAAGAGGTCGGACTAGGTGACGTAGGTGGTTTAGACAATCACATACCAAAGGATCGGGGTAGCAACTGAACCACAAATCTACATTCTATTCAGGGGGGCCCGAATTCCCCCACAACGAAACCACACACAATTTAAGACAAGACCAAAACACACCGAAACGGTATCTAAAATCTATATAAATTCCTATGACTCAGGTGGCGTAGGTACCCCCGTCCCCCCATCAAGCCCTCAAACTATCTCCACGAGCAGGGGGGCTCGAATTCCCCCACAACGAAACCACACAATTTAAGACAAGACCAAAACACACCGCAACTGAACCACAAATCTTCATTCTATTTTAGGCACCTTAGTAGCGTATTGGTTTAGACTGTCACGTACAAATCCAAAGAATATGGGTTCCAATCTCACTATCGGAAAATCTTTTTTCAGACTTGATATAACCTCCACACCCCCCAATCCCCCATCTCGATCCCAGGAACAAAGCTCCCTGTCAACTGCCATCTGTCAAAGCTGTCATCTGTCAAAGCTGTCAAGATCGAAGCGTTATGTCAACTGTCAAATGTCAAGATCGAGATCGAGCGACGTTGCCAGATGACCAGTCTTCGAGCGACGTTGCCAGATTCCTCAAAAATTCCCTAAAATCTAGGGAAAAGTCAAAAATATGCCTCGCCCACTTGAGCGCTTTGAGGTTATGGTCGAGAAGTGAGCCAGAAGCCCCCTTGTTTAAATACTCATCATTGCATTAACTATTAACAAAACATTTTACTGTTGACTTAAGAATTTGTTCTATGAAGGACTTAACTAAAATTCACTTTTTTTAAAGATAGTCTTGGTGTTGTGATATAAACCAACGTTGAGATTAAAAAAACACGTTCTCAAACCAAGTAAGAAGTAGCCGTGGTTGCCTCTTTATCACGGGGTGTTTTCGCCGTTTTTTTCAACTTCTACTCATCAACACAACAGATTGTCGGATTAGTAGTAGCCGCTTGATTTACTGGCAACCGCACGCACTGGTGAGAAGCCGTCGTGGATGTCACTGATGTCAGTTTTCGCTCACTCAACTTACCTTCCTTCTTTTCGAATTCAGCTGTTGTGCCGGTTGGACGTCAATCACATTTCCATGTATTAGATCCAGGGGTAGGAAATAAGTATCCCCAAGATAGTTTATTCAGGTAACTCGTTTTCCTTTTTGTTGAGTTGAGCATTTTTTCTTCAACTTTTGTACGTATTCAGGCCTAGGATGATGACCATCTCCCTCTGATGTACCAGTACCACTCCAAGGGTGTTTTCTTTCCCTTCCACGACCGTGATTGATCCACTCCACCCTCGATTGACTATTCTGAGCATGGGATTATTGGGATTAATTATCAAGCATTGAGGAGTTGTTGACTAATTTGAGTGACGCTTGAAAAAAAACCGGTCAAGGTATGTCGTTTTTATTGAATTGACACTCGTTTTTATATTGAAGTTGCACGTTCAATGAACGTTTTGGGTGAACAATGGGATTGATTATGATCTATTTTTCAAGTCTTAATTAAGGTAAATATCAATCATGGACAAATTAATTACTTTTCGTGACTCGAGCAAAATGTATTATTTATTTAATTGGTTTTCATGTAAACTGCTAAACTGTTTTATTTGTTCTGAATTCGACTTAAGTCAAGTCGAACTGGGTTCAGGTTAAGCTGAAATTTACTGATAAATGAGTCAGTTGACCGTCAAATTTTTGGGAAAATTGACATATTGTGGGGTTATTGATAATACGCTGTAAATTTATTCAACTCTGGGGATTATTTTATTGGACTTTGTTGTATTTTGGTGAAAAGTGCAGCTCAATTATGAGAGCTCTGCAATGCTATAACAGGTTTTCCGTATAGATAGTTCCTTTGTTTGGAAATTGGTACAGTACAGCCTTCCTATACAGACTGTTTTGGGGTTTTTGGTCCCTATGTTTTTGGTTCCTATGGTTTTTGTTCCCATGGTTTTCTATGGTTTTTATGCTGCCGCAGTTAGTTACTATTTTGTCAACAACATTGGACAACCTGCAGTCATTCTACGTGGATAGAGACTGACGAAACTTGGCAGCCCAAACCAGGGTTAAGAAATTAGCAAGCCGTTGTGGTGAGCCGTATCAAAATATTGTTTATCGGAATTATTATTAAAAGTTGGAAATATTCGGAATCTACTTATTTTTATGGATACTTTTGTGAAGCATTGTGACGTCACATAGCGGCAACTCAGTTTGTGAGTGATCATTTTATATCATTTAATCAATCGGTTCAACTGCTCGCTTGTTTGATTAAGGAAACTTTGGGTTAGTTTGGGTTAGTTTGGGTTAGTTATTTATGAAATAGCGTTCTGATTATGTTGATAGAATAACGTTATTAAAGTGATAGCGATTTTGATATTGATGAGCGGATTTGTACTGAACCTTTTTTTTACTCATTACATAATTTGCATATAAATATATATAGTTGAACTGAGCTTTAGGAAAATACAAGTTTATTGTTAACGGACTATGGACATTTGATTCTGTCGTTCGCTTTGGATAATTTGCAAGCAGGCACGGTATCACTGTATTAGATTGTTTTTTTTTATATACGCCATTGTGTTGGGAATTAACTGGTTTGATTTGAGAGTTGGTAGTTCCGATTCCTGGTATTGTCGGCGGTAAGTAGGGCGGCTTTATTGGGAGTCTTGAACTTGTACTCTACTTTCTTTCATTTTACATTTCTGTTCAATAATTGTTAAATAGACTCAATTGGAATCGAGAAGACCTCGAAGGTTAAGATTCACCTGCACAAATCTCTGGCGCCCATTTTTAAATAAACCTCCAGAACTCTGAGTTCCGGGTAAGCGTAGCCAATGCGGCTTCCAATTGAGGTTTGGTTTGATAATTAATTAACTTAAAGGGCTTGAGATAAGCTTGCGCCTAATTTTGCGTGATATCTTGCCTCAGTAAGCTCTTTTACATCATATTTTTGAAAATCGAGTTTCCAGAAGCCTTTACAAACATTATATGATAATTCTCAACATCTATTTAGGATAGGTTATCGTATTTGCTAAATGAAAATATTCACCTAACCTATAAAAATAATAAGTGTGAAGTCAGGCAGCTACGAGTGAAAACGGTACGTTAAACGAGACCGTATTAGAATCGCATTTCAGTCGATACCGACACCGATCTCGACTGCCGGTCTCGTAACGAGACACAACGACTGATCGAATTAGAATCTATTGCTGATATGACATCATGTTAAAAAATCAACCTACGACCTCCATAAATGTAGTAATCAGCGATTAAGGAGCGCCAATCAGCATCCACGACGACCCCTGACGTCACAGAATGTAACACCCTGTATAACGAAAACAGACCGTTTTTGCCAACATGTTCATATAGCAAACTGATATTTATTTTCAGTGTGGATTATACTGTTCGATTATTTCTGAACACCCTTTATTATTGTGATAATATGCAGACTGCAGTAACTGCTGGTATATGTTGAACAATTTTAAGCAAGTAACCATGTAGTTATGGAAATAAACTAAATCTTTCAAACTAACGGGATCATGGCGTTTATATTCTCTTACAGATGATCGATGAGAAAATCGATCGAAAAAAGTCTCATTATGGATAAATGGCAAGATAAGAATGTATTTAAAAGTAATAATTGATCTATATTTTTGATACATTCATGACAAATTTCGCAATAAATAATTTCGGCTCTGCACCAAATTTTGTGATTGCCGATTTTTAATTCCCAGGGACCCAGTTTTTTATTTTATAAACTTTCCATGTGGCTGTACGCAAAAAAAATCGAGCTGGAGACGACTTTTTCCCTGTTTTGCAGTGCACCATACGGATAATGGTGGATGCTGCGATAGTGTGGTGGATCCTTCATTATGCATTTTGCCCAATATGAAAAAAGTAAGTTTATAATATCAAAAATTGTCTAAGACAATGTGACAAATAGTCAGTTATGAATCGTGTTATGAACCAGTTGAAATGCTATAATCATATGCAAAACAAAGTATGTAATGTCACAACAGCAAAACATGTTTTATAGCGTAGAAAGTGAATATAGTTTTAATCACTTTTCTATGTTTTATAGATTCTGATATGCTGGGTGTCTCGATAGAAGACGTCAATATTTCAACCAAGTTTTCTAAGCCTCAAAATAGATATTGAGTTTTACATAAACTGGTATCCTTAGTTTCAAGATACAGGCTCTTGAAAGTGAAGTCCTGATGACGGTCTCTTGTAAATATTTTCTTATCATTTGGAGATAATTGGATACAATTTGATTGAGTTGATCAACTTTACACGCTTCATCTCACGAGAGGAGAAGCTAGAATTCTGATTGAGACTACTTTTCCCCTCTCCGAACCATCGTTCCGTGGCCAAATTTATATCCAAAAACTGTTGGGTCAGTATTCCCAACAAACACAACCTTGACGGGACGCCGCCGAAACGTATGCTACGTTTAGAAATTTCACTGGCGGCTAGAATGCTAGGGGCACCGCGGCATGCCGTCACTATTCCGCCTACTCGCGGAATTCCGTCTTCTGGCCGCTAGCTTATGTCCGATGTGTTTTCTTTCTTTTGAAAAGCGTTTAGTGGAAGAAACACCTATGTAATACGCTAGCGGCTCACAAGCGGGAAGTTGGTCTCCAGACTACATCTTTTGAGGTGGTAACGAAGCTGTATGAAATCATCGTCTCGCTAGAGGGCTATCAGTAAGAAGAGAGGTGTGGTTTAGGTTGTAGCATACAGTTGATTTTGATATCAGACTGATGTTGCTTTGATGAATAGGTACTAACGAGATACAGAATTGAAAGCTGCCGAGCTGCCATCTTTATATTAATCAAGAATCCTAGCAATCATGGATATGAAAAATACTGATTAAAGCACGATTTCTCAATAATTATGCAAAGTATCATGTGCAAAATCAATTTCTGGAATACTTTTGTTACTTTCGTATATATACTTCTAAATAATACAAGTTTTGAGGAACACATTTTAATATAAAAAATAAGAATTCTGTATTATATAAAACAAACATTCAACCACACTATCATACGGTACACAGGAACAACAAATAGACACAGAAGAGTCGAGCAATTTTTTCTCGTAATAAAATTATTCATTTTTTACCCCTACGGTGCGGGGCCTTCTTTCCTCTCTATCCCCAGCAAGTTCAAACAGGTTGGTCGATTTTCACATCAGTAGAGCAATGTGCATTTCTCCTCAAGGTGCCTATGAAGAATGGAAGTTTGAATAAATATATAGAAAAAACATAACATTATCGGATAAAGTACCCCTCAACACAAAACAGTATTTATGGAAGAACTCATGTCAAGCTGTGAATCAATTAATAACAAAATAACAATTTGATGAATATCACAATATTTTATCAATTTTGTTCTACTGGAGTGATATAAGCACAAGTATATACAGTGGCGGACATAAGTATGGAAAAGTTCTTAAATTTGGAAAAAACTCTGATCCTGCATCAGTTATCAAAGAACTGATCAATCCATTTGTCACTTTTCAGTTTACCTTTCCTGACGATTTTTTTCAAAAAAATTGTTTAGTGTTCCATTTTCACGTTCAAAAAAGGCTACCTATTTTTCTAATTTTTTTCTGTGCAACTTTTGATAAGAATTGCTAGCACCATTCAAAAGAGGGACAAAAGTTATACCTATACTTTCTAAAAATTTCAACAAAGGATAATCCAGGGGATAATCTAGCAATAAAATGTTAAACTTGACAAAAATTTTGCATGATATAGGTCATTTTTGCAAAGTTCGAAATTTTATAGCTAGACTATTCTTCAATCAATTCTTATGAAATTCTCAGGAAGTTGATGAATTTTGCCTCACTTTTGAATGATGCTGGCAATTTTTATCAAAAGTTACACAGAAAAAAGTTATTAAGGTAGCCTTTTTTGAACGAGAAAAAAGGGAACTAAACAATTTTTTTTTTTTAAATCGCCAGGACCTCTAAACTGACAAATGTATTGAAGTTTTCAAATGCACCATCACTTCTTTGTTAACTGATGCAGGGCCAGGGTTTTATCATATCTAAGGCCCTTTCCATACTTATGTCCGCCACTGTATATGTATATAACTGAAGCCCAGAAGCTACCTGATAGATTTCAAGTTTCAAACATGATTGTAAATACATAAAATTTTCAATGATCATGGAGTGAAATGATTATACATTATAATGCGACCATATACCCAAATCTTGGAATCTAGAAATTATGGAATGATAGGTATTTATACTAGTATTCAAGTTATTATGCAAACCATTAATAATTACTCACGCCTCTTGATTATAATTATCCATCATAACCTCTAAACAACGGATTCTTTCAACAAAATACAACTCACAGGAGCAATCCCTGAATCAAATTTTAAACACAGTTAACACACACAACACAACCAATAATTATTGTACTGTCTCGAATGATAACTGATCAAAATAATAGAATTAGACTGATGCAATGGCCAACGCCAAAACATAAGAGCGTGGTTTGGCTTGGTGCAACTACAGCTGTTTTGTGTGGTTTCCACTTACAAAAATCGGGAAAATCGAAATCAACGAAACTATCTCGCGGATAGCTGGTGATCTGCAAGCGCCCAAAAGAGTCACGGAGTTGGCGATGGGGGCGTTTTGTAGCCGACGGATGTCGCTCTTCAAGAAGGCGCCCTAACGATGGTGGGCAACCGACTTCGTGCCGACTCCGATTGAAAAGCTCAAAAATGCATATCTTTGTATAGCATGATTTTAGCGGGTTGGCCGCTGAAGCCCTTCCGAACCGTCGCCCAGCCGCCAGTTTTGTCTAGCGGCCGCCACTCAACCGCCGGCTTAGTGTTTGTTGGGTTGTAAGCTCGATTGGAGGTCATGCGTCATAATATCATCGTAACATAAATCAGTGAATTTATGCAGCGTACTTTTCACCCCATTATTACGATGACAATATTAAGAGAGATACAGGGTGTCAAAGTTGAATTCTGATTTTTGATTTATTTCAATAACTTTCGGAATAATCAAGTTATATTGAGGAAATTTGGTATATGGGAGTTGTCTGACATGCAAAATTCAAATCTAAGCTCGAAATTGGTCTTACTTGTAGGGGGCGCCACTTACCCAATTTTTCACTCATTCAAATAGTCATTACTTTTTTGTACGCAATAAAAAAAAATATTTTTCCATCATATTCACACGGAAAAGGTATACTTTGCAAGTGGCCAGGAGTAACCTTTTTCAAGATATTTGAACTTGAAGTTTAACTTCACTAAAAATCAACGTTCCGGACTGACGTACAGGGTTATTCATTATATTTTGACACCAATCTACAGCTCTTATTGCGAGTGATAGAAAAAAACTTTAAATACAAAAGTTTTGGTTATGGGGGTTATGTAGAAAACATGTAGCTTCGTTTTTAATGGAATGTTGATAGTTTATATGATTAAGTTAGTGTTGTGAATATTTGTTGTAGTTTAAAAAAATATATTTTTTGAATTCAAATAGTTTCAAAGTGACTGAACCAAATGCCTACAAACCATATATATTTGAAATCAGATTAAAGAGATCTTTCATTTTAGTCAATAATATACAGGGTGTTCCATTTAAAAAAATATGACTTAATGAATTTTTTCTATGTTATGATTTCGATTTGTTGATTCCGCTATCACCAGAAGATACTACGTGAAAAAAACCAAAACTTTTGTATTTAAAGTTTTTTTCTATCACTAGCAATAAGAGCTGTAGATGGGTGTCAAAATATAATGAATAACCCTGTACATAACATAAATACACGTAGACTCATCATGAAAAAGAATCATTTGAAAATAGCTTCACATACCACAACGCATTCTTAATGAATAAATATAAAATTATTCACTGTTCCTTTTCAGTTATATCTTTTAAAAAACAATTCAAAAATATGTTACTTGCACAAACATGACCACAACGCATAACTCCCCTTTCCTCTCCCTCCTCTCCTTCATGCATTTATTTTGAATAATAATTTTATTATACTTCACCTAGTGGATTAGTGAGTTAGCCGTTGATTGCTGTGTTTTTTACTCGTGATTAAGCAGGCTTCAACAGCACCCTTGATTATGAGGGAAGCTCAAAAGTGACCTTTTATTCCAATGAATTTAAAAAAATGATAGTAAGTGGGAATTATGTTGTACATATAGATTTTTGTTTGTTTTTTTTTTAACTTTTTGGCATTTTTTTTACAAGAATCATTGAACATGTCAAAATTATCGTGACAACGGCGTTTATGATGCCCCCTATGTTTATTTTCAGAATTTTCCATTCGAAACCACATTGCATGGATTACTTACTTTTTACTTACGAGGGACCTTCAGATCAAATGGCATCCTAACAGTCTACGGACTCTATATACTTGAACGCCTAGTGTTTTTCTACAAAAACCGAACACTCTTCAATCTTGAGACATACCACAGCTACAATACAAGACACTCAACGGTCAATTACCCACGACATAGGTTGACGCTCACAGAAAAAAGTGCCTACTACATGTGCATGAAAATGTACAACACATTACCCAGTGACATCAGAGACTTGCAATCCTCAAGACTTTTCAAGTGCCGAGTGAAACAATTATCAATTAATATAGAGCCGTATTCCTTATCAGATTTTGTCAAAGACTAACTCTGCACCGCATGTTGCACGCTATTTCTTTTCATGCAGTATGTTTCTGTTTTCTGTCTAGGATCTGGAATGTACATTCATAATAAGAAATAAAGAGCTTTATCACTATTATTATTATTATTATTACTTCAAGTGCAAATATCTTGAGAAGGTTATTCCTATGCACTTTCACAAGGTCTACTTTTTTCACATAGAACTGACGGAATCGTCAATTTTTCAATCAAAAAAATAAAAATGTTCGAGTGCGTACAAAAAAGTTAAGACTATTTGAATGAGTTGAAAGATTTGTAAGTGGCGCCCCCTACATGTAAGGGCCATACCATACCTTTTCTTTTTTTTAGTTTTTTAAATTGTTTTTGTTCAAATAATATTTGGATAAAAACAAAAATTGACGTTTCCGAGGGATTTTTACCTAGGAGAAAATCTGAGTGGGAACTTTTTCGTGCACCACCATACTCTTTATATATCGCATTATACAGGGTGTTTCCTAACCTCTGTGACAAAATGAAAGGGGTGATTCTTCGCTTAATTTTTAAACGAAAATGTGGTATAACTTTTTTTCGAATTTCGCTTTGTTTCCAAAATACAGGGTGTTTGATCTTTTTTGATTAGTTTTTTATTTTTTATCAATTTCTCTTTTACTCGATTTTGTTGAAGTTTGGTAACGGTATTAATAGTGATAACGGGCTCATTTTGCCATGAACAAATAAAAATTATCGAATTCAGTGGCATCCCGAGCGGCACTTCAACCAATATTATTGGGAAAAAAATGTACGCCACTGACTTTTTGTGTCATTTTCATTTTTTTCTCAGGTTATTCAACTTAACGCAACTTTTTGATCTCCTGAATTTTTATCGTATCTTGCCTTATTTTTTAAATAAAAAATTAAATCTAGTTGAGTGAGTTTTGACGCAAAAAGTAATTTTATCTCTGATGTTGAATTTTCTAACAAATACAGCAATCAAATATGATCATTTTAATGGAGAATTCAAAAACACTAAATAAATTGAAAAAAAGTTAAATAATCTGCTGAAAATGTCCTCCACGAGCCAGTAAACATCCATGTACACGACGTGCTAATTTATCTCTCACCACACGGAAAATTTCGGGACTGGCGGAAATCGTATTGAATCCATTAATAATACGCATTCGTAGGTCTTCTTCGGATTGAATGGGAGTGCTATAAACAAGTTGCTTAAGATGTCCCCAAAAATAAAAACCTAATGAATTCAGATCCGGCGAACGTGGTGGCCATGGGTGAGGTCCTCCTCTGCCGATCCAACGATCAGGATATTGCTGATCTAAATAATTTCGAACACAAATTGCAAAGTGAGGGGGAGAGCCGTCATGCATGAACCACATTAGAGATCGCGTTTTTAATGGCACTGCTTCCATCAATTCGGGTAATTCATCTCTGAGGAAGTTGTAATATACCTCACCAGTAAGTCGATTTGGGAAAAAATACGGTCCAACTAAGATATCTCCAATAAACCCTGCCCAAATATTAAATGAAAATGTATACTGGTGATGTCCTTCGACGAGAGCATGAGGATTCTCTTCTGCCCAAACATGGTTGTTGTGAAAATTCATTATTTCATCTCTAGAAAAATTGGCTTCATCGGTAAATAGTACTTTTGCCGAAAAATGAGGTACTCGTGAAGAAATTTCTTGAAACCAGTTACAAAAATCAACGCGAGCCGGAAAGTCTCTGGGCAACAAAGCTTGTACTCTTTGTATGTGGTAAGGATAGAGGAAATAGTCTTTTAAGATACTCCAGACTGTTTTGTGACTCACATTTAATTCACTTCCAATTTTCCTAGTACTCATGTTTGAAGATTCTTCTACCATGATCAAGACTTCTTCCTCAAGTTGGGCGGTCCTAACCGTAAGTGGTCGGCCGCCTATTTGGCTTTTTGCAAAACTACCTGTTTCCTCTAACCGGAGATGTAGCCTTGTGAATGTTGCCGAACATGGTACTTGTCTATTAGGAGAACGTTCTGCATACAAACGTCTCGCCTCTCGGGCATTTCCATCCGCTAAACCGTACATAAAATGCATTTGAGCCATTTCTTGATTGGTAAACTCAGCCATTATGAAGAGAACGTAATCTATTACGAATAAATTGAAAAACAATAGTTACTTAAATACATTATTGGAAACTTTCACACCGTAGGCAAATGTCATGAAGAAAACAAATAATGTGGTTGCCATGGATCGAAGCAAAAGGCCTACTTTGCATCATATTGTTATTTTTGTGTAGTCCAGAGACATGCAATAAAGTGGTTTATCTCAAAAATCACGCAAGATACGATGAAAATTTAAGAGATCAAAAAGTTGCGTTTTTAGTTGAATAACCTGAGAAAAAAATGAAAATGACACAAAAAGTCAGTGGCGTACATTTTTTTCCCAATAACATTGGTTGAAGTGCCGCTCGGGACACCACTGTATTCGATAATTTTTATTTGTTCATGGCAAAATGAGCCCGTTATCACTATAAATACCGTTATCAAACTTCAACAAAATAGAGTAAAAGATAAATTGATTATAAATAAAAAACATATCAATAAAAAAAATTAAACACCCTGTATTTTGGAAACAAAGCGAAATTCGAAAAAAAGTTATACCACATTTTCGTCCTAAAATTAAGCGAAGAATCACCCCTTTCATTTTGTCACAGAGATTAGGAAACACCCTGTATAATTTGTTTATAGATCGATAAGACTGATGATACCTTCTTTTACATTCAAAAGAATTTAAAATGCTATCAAAGACTTCATTCGGAAGAGTATTGTGTACATGGATAGAAAGAATAACGCAAGCCTTTATTTTGTTCCAACATGCTGAATAAAAAAGTGGTTTTGATTCCTCGTGGGATAGGATGCACCTGATTCGCATACTTCAATATCACACTCATAACTGCACATAGACATTTTTATACTTTGTTGTTCTTGTTTCAGTATGTCGCATAATTTACATGATACCTGGTTTGATTATGGACATTCTCAGAGGGTGCTATCCAGTAGCTTTTTTATAAACTAGCAATAAAAAAATCAAAATATATTATCTTCGATATTGCAAAATTTACTGTGCGTACATGGTTACCATTCCGGTAAATGACAGTTTACAACATAAGAAATTGTAATCAAGATCTACTTCTCTACTCCGCTGAATGACACTTTGCATCATCAAAGACTGTGAAATTGCATTGGTAGCATGGTTTGGCTGGCGCCATCTCATGGTTTTATTTAATAACTTGACATAAAATGTTGATGACATAGCAAACCTATCTACAGGGTTACCCAAAAAAAAATACTAACCATTTAGTGGTAGACTCTACTACCGAAAAAAATTACAAAAATCCTTTTTGACAAAATTACGAAAAATGGCTGCTTATGAAATCACAGTCATCCTGAATAACGTAATAAACCAATTTTCGAAAATCAAATCAATTGTTCAAATTAAACTCATTTATTAACTTAACACATAATAAAACAAGAACATCTAAATTTACAAAGGCAAATGTTTGATATGCTCACCATTTTGTTCAATGCATGCGTGCAAGCTCCATAAATGTGAACAATAACATGATCTTCACTGCTGGGTAGGACATGGTGAACAGTATTTTTCAGTAATCCCCAAAGCCAAAATTCTAGGTAAGAAATTTGGTCCTATTATCCTATTGCGCAACTGACCAATCCACACAGTCAAGCTCCAGCGTACTTGCTTATGTGATTCTCTAATCTGGTGCGGATTTTCGTAATTCCAGAGATGTGAGTCGTGCTGATTAAACACCCTGTGCTGTTTAAAATGGGCTTCATCACTCCACAGTACTTGTTTAAAAAAGTCTTTATTTGCATCCAAGCAATTTGAAAAAAGAACTACAAAATCGTAAGCGCAACTCATTATCCCCAGGATGTAATTCTTAAACCGGCTGTAGATGATAAGGATGCACATTTTCTCTTTGCATAAATCTGTGTATGGTACTACGTGGATAGTGACGATCACTTTCCAGAATTCCGGTGCTCACAGAAAGATCTTCTTCAATGTCGTGAGGTAATTGGTATTCCGGTTGCAATCTGAGTTTTCTAGGATGACCTGAATTATTTATCTTTCGTGATGCAAAGCACCCAGTTTCAAGAAGCCGATTTTCAACATCATTTATTGTAGATATGAGTAGATAAACAAGGGGAGCTCTGGCTCAGATTCTGTGCATAACCTCACTTTTACCGGCAAGTGGGTGTGGTCGAAGACTAGTCTCTTAACGCTTCGGTCTTGACATGACAAATATCATTTTGACAGTTGACAGGTTGTGATTTTGACATGACAGATATTATTTTGACAGGTGATTTTTATATCTTTGATTCTCAGGAACGAGATATAGGTGGGGGTGATTTTGTTCTCACATCGAAGCCTGAAAAGAGATTTTCCGATAGTGAGATTGGAACCCACGTCCTTTGGATTTGTACGTGACTGTCTAAACCAATACGCCACGGAGCCTTAGGATATAACGTAGATATGGGATACAGTTGGTACCGTTTTGATTTGTGGGGCAAGACAGTTTCGGTGTTTTGTGGGGGGAAGGGGGAATCCAGAGGCCCCCTCTGGGAAGACAGGTTTCTTCATAGTTGTTGAGTTGCGTACGCTTCTCGTTTGCTATAAGAATGATTAGATGACACCAGGGGCCTCCCTGAGGGGCACAGGTTTCTTCAAAGTTGTTGAGATGACGCTCCGATTCTCGTTTGCTATCAGAATGATTAGATTGCGTTGTAGGTGAGCAGCGATGGAGATGCAGATTTCTTCATAGTTTTTTTTTAGTTTGGCGCCTTCGATTCTTTGATCGTTTGCTAACAGAATTAGATGGCGTTTGAAGCAGGAATTGCAAATGAATGACGCTGTTTCATTGTGACGTCATTGTCTGTTGTGGAAAATGATTCCCACTCAGAGTAGCAGGTGTTTGGCGCGTACTTGATTTAATTCTTTGAAAGTTTGCTATGATTAGATGACGTAGTAGGTGAGCTGCGATGGAGATGCAGATTTCTTCATAGTTTTTGAGCTTATCGTTGATAGAGATGACGCGTGCTATCGATACTTGAAAAAAGCAAAATTTATATGGTTACGAGTGAGGAGGTTTTAGAAATATTCAAAATTGAAACAAACAAACATACTCACCATATTTCCCATTTCGCAGAACCTTGTCAAAATGACGTCATAATCTGGTGACTTCTGGTCGATAGACGTCATTCGACCAATCACTGACGACATTTTCACGTGATTTTACTGACACATTATTGACGTCATTTTAATCTCGTCATATTGCCGACCATTTCTGGTGATGTTTATTTTTTAATTTTTATTGCAATATTTCACGTATACACAATTCGAGATGCATATATGTCATTTTCCCATGTGTTGAAAAACTGATCATAATCTTGACTCTAAACATGTATTTTGGATTCCGCGCTCTTTCATCAAATGTTTGTTGAATTTCTATTGACTGGTTGCCACACCCATGTGCCTGCGCAGTTCAAACACCAGAAAAAACAAATGAGATCAGATCGGCCATTTTGTCGAAAGTTACCCAATGTTTTCGGCAAAGGAGACGCTATATCGTCTCAGTGAATGTGTTATGTGTTTTTTTTGTCTGTTTTTCGAGGTTTTCATTTTGATTTTGGCGTGGGTAAGTACCTCGAATAATTCTGGTCATGATTGCTGCGAGTTATTGTTGTATTTGTTAAGATGAAAGGCTTTTTTGTCGATGTTTTCTAAGTTGATCTGGGTATGACGTGCAATTGGACTTTCCACTCTTGCCACATGGATCAATTAGATTGTTTTTCAAAATGGGAAAAAGGCAACATCTACGTTCAGATAAAAAATAGGGAATTAGTCAAGTTTACCCAAGGGACGTCTCACTTAGGTGAAATATGTACATGTATTGCCAAAATTTCATATTTTACGTGACTGCCAGCGACTGCCATCGACTGCCAGAGACTGCCAGTGACTGCCAGTGACTGCCAGCGACTGCCAGTGACTGCCAGCGACTATTCGAGACTGCCAGCGACTAACAGAGCGCACCAGAAGCGTCCTGGATGGTCCGCTTGAAGGGGGACGGAGGGTGACAGAAGCATAATTATAATTGATCTTATTTACAAAAACTTCAATTTATCAATACATGGCCCTGATCTTTCTCAATAAAATACTAATATAGAGCGATACACAGAGACCAGTACATCAAAGCGCTTGTTACTTAGCTCTGTCTTTCCGAGAAACTTGACGTCACATTTCAACCTCACTCAGTGATCTAAATAGATCAGTCACCTCACTGCATTTATTTCCATGGTTGGCATCTATTCTTGACTCGTCGTTTTGGCAGACATATACGATTCAATTTGAACGATTTTCTATCAAGTTTTCACATACAGGGTGTTCCTTAACTCTCTGACAAAAGAAAGGGGGTGAATCCTCACCTAGTTTCAAGATGAAAATGTAGTATAACATTTTTTTGAATGTCGCTTCGTTTTCGAAATACAGGGTGTTGAAAAAATAACATTTTAGCATCCACTTCTGATTATTTATTATTAGTAGCATTCGATTTTCCAGTGATATTTTTTACACAATGACATGATAAGGGGTTTTAGTAATTTACTGTGTGTCCATTTCAAACTAAAAACACGCATCGAATATGTTTTTTCAACAAGCTGTATTCCGACATTCGAAAACATTTTATATCTATTTACATTTCCGTCTTAACATTTGGTGAGAATCATTTCCCTTTCTTTTGTCAGTAAGGTTAGGAAACACCACGTATAAGGATTTTGATATTTTTATTAGTCAATGCGTAGTACCTCAGGTATTACCCTGAGTTATCGGTTTGTGAATACAATAACCTATTTCAAAATGTATTTTCGCTTGCTTTTATAGAAGTCCTTCCCAACTAATTTCGACAAAGATTTCATTTTTGAGTTTTTGCAGGAATGGAATGGATAACAAAAACAAATATATGAGAATTTGAAAAATTATTAATAATAATAATAATAATAATAATAATAATGTTTATTTAGCATAAAAGCTATACAAAAAACAGATTAAAAGTAATTACATATTTAAAATCACAATCAAAAATAAATAAGTTGTAATAAAATAGTGTAGACAATAATATAAAAGTATGTGTATAACAGATAGTGTCGACAAACATAATATAGATTTAATATAAGGACATCTTAAAAGGTATTCAGTACGTGAACACGAAGCAGTCTCTTTAACGTATGGAGATTATCACAGTTTTTTATGTCGGATGGCAAACAATTAAACTCAAACAGTCCTTTACACAAGACAGAATTATACAGTAGTTGACTAGCTGTGGGTTTTGTTTTTAACATGAAATCAGTTTTATTTCTAGTATCATAGTTATGAACGTTTTTAAATGTATTGATCTTATCACAGATGTATGATGGTACTAAACAATGTTTTATCTTGAACACCAGAACAAATACGTTAAATACAACTTTTTGCCTTATTGACAACATGCCAAGAATATTCAACATGGATTTTATTGGCGTGTACCTATTACATCCAATAATTGTGCGCATGGCTCTATTTTGTATAACCTGGAAATCATTCATCAAATACTGTGGCAAATTACTATTATACTATTATACAATAGAAGTTTTGTATACATTGATAAATATTTCCCTACTCTCGAAATAAACCCGACTTTTTTCGCATATTTACCTATGATGTAATCCGCATGTGCTTTAAGATCTAAATTAGCATCCAGAATAACACCTAAGTATTTTATTTGCGTCACATGTTGCAATCTGACATTATTTATATGCACATCGATATTACTAACGTCAACACTTGACAGTCTTACTTTTTTACCGAACACACACACTTTACATTTCTGGATATTGACACTTAGGCTGTTATTGTTCAACCAATCACAGATAAGAGAAAGATCACTATTCATAGAGTCCTGCAACTGTCTCAAGTCCTTTCCTACCACATAAACCATCGTATCATCAGCGAATAACTCTAGTCTAGTACCCTTAATTACATTCACAATGTCATTGATATAAATTAGAAACAATAAGGGTCCCAAAACTGTCCCTTGTGGCACCCCGTGTACAACTTTCATTGGCGTAGACAAAGAATCATTATATTTAACAATCTGTGATCTATCTGTCAAGTAAGACTCAAACCACTGCAGCACCTTATCTCTTAAACCTATGTGATACAATTTTTTCAAGAGCAAATTCCTATTTATCGTTTCGAAAGCCCGTCTGAAGTCCAGAAACACCGCCATAACATAATTGTCGTCATCTATGTGTCTACGAAAATTGTCACAAATATTAATTAAAACTGATTCGCAGGAGTGATGCTGCCGAAATCCAGATTGGTTCAAGACAAGGATGCCGTTCACTTCACAATATTCTTGAAGTTGTTCTTTGACAGCTACTTCGAGGAGCTTTTCGTACCCTGGCACTGAATTTATTGGTCTGAACTCAATTCTGAACTTCGCCACATTTCAGTACAGGGTGGGCAACTAAGAATGCGGGGGTACTATATCTGGGAAACTATTCATCGTAGAGGCTCGAGGCAAAAAAATGTATTACTGAAACGGACAAGACAAACACCTGGAAAATATTTTCATGTTCCTTAAATGGTCGCTAGAGGGCGTCACAACCAACACCAAGTAGAAAAATAGGATTTTTATAAAATTTTGCCCAATGAAAATATATTGATGATATTATTTTTATAGTTACTGACTTTTCATCTACACTTTTTGTCCAAAACATTTTTTCTATCTATCAAAATAAAAGAGTGGGGGTAATTCAATTATTTTTCAAACAAACGGAGATTTCTTCAGTTTCGCTTGACCGATTTTAACGAACTTGTGCTCATATGAATTAGCATAATCTACCCTACAAAATGCTTATTTGGTTTTGAATTTGTTACCTTTGCCTTCGCCGCTAGATGGCCTTTATTGAAATGGAAGCATATATGTAGTGATATATTCATCTGTATATATTTAAAAAGAGGATACATTTTTCTATAAAATGATTGAAAAAAAATAAAAAAAAACATTGATTTTTTGATGCTAGAATGAAGGCTCTTCCCTAATTCAAGAAAAATTTTCTACCTACAGTTTGACCTATTTGTTTTCGGGTCACCCAAAGAAAAAGTTTATTAACCCACCGATCTGGCTCGAGTTTTTTTTTAAATTGTGGACCTAGACAAACTGTATCTTCTCAACAAAAATAACCTCGCTCACACAAAATCAAGGCCAACTTTGCCATTTCCCATGGGCAAAATTTTGATGAACAACATTCATGATTTTTTTAAAAATATTCTATGCACGCCACTGGATCCGGCATCCCTCATAACGGGACCATAACAAAATACTACCGCAACAAAAAATAATAATTATTTTATTTTCAATATTTGCAAAAGAAATGATGGCTGTATTGTAGAAAATGGTGGCTTGGTGGTAATTACCGGAATTTAGTTGTTTTTTCATGATCAACTGTGAAGTTTTGAAAATAAATGGATAATCTATTTTTTTCTACGAAATACTTACCACTTGATATATTCTGATAAGAGTTGGTATAGGCTCGTTTTAAGGGATGCCCAATCTAATGGCGTGAGCAGATTTTTTCTACGAAAATCGCCAATGTGATCTGTCAAAGTTTTGCTCCTGTGAACCGACAACAGAAGACCTTGGATTTTCTATGAGCGAGGTCATTTTTGACGAAAAGATACAGTTGGAGAAGCTCTACAATTGAAAAAACTCGAGCCAAATCGATCAATTAATAAACTTTTTTCAGGGTGACCCGAAAACAAATGCGTCACAGTGTATGTGTACCGCCGTAACCGATGTGAAAGTTCCACATTTGAAAGTTTCTCATGGTTATAGATTCATCCCATAAATAAGGCTAAATTAAATGAGTAGAAGCTTCAAAAAGTTCAGTACTCAAAAATTATACGTCGTCTTCGAGGTAGGTCCCTTGAAAATCATTTTTCGACAAATGTTTATGTGAACTTTTTTCCATGAAAATATCTCAGGAATTATTCCACGTATTTTGTACACATTTTTTGGTATCATGATATTGTGATTTATAATTTAGCGTAATCTTTAAATTTTTTGTGTCTCGTAAATGGTGCGACCTAGCTGTACAGGGTTTTTCTTTATATATTGTCACTCTGCTAATCTTTTTTATTTGACGTTTCTGAAAAAGCGTCTCGAATAAAAATTTGATGATTTGAAGTGAATTTTTCAAAAACCTCAATTTCGCGTAAACAGAAAGTCTGGGTGTGGTCCAACTTTCTTCATAAAGAAAAACCCTGTGCAAAGCAAGTTGACCTTTTCGGCGTAAAAGACCTCAAGTTTTTAACATTTGTAGAAAAAAAAAGACAAAAATATGTTTTATTGAAAAGTTTTAGTTAATTTTTCATACTTCCCTGACTAAGTTATCAAATTTCTTCATCTATATTTGAATTCAGCATACTTATTCGAATAAGTAAAATTCCAAAGATTCAAAACTTTATTTTAAACGTTTTATCAAACGGATAACATTGCAAAGAAAACATAAAATCACAATTATTTTGTCTATACGCCTACAGGCCACCAAATAACTAATCAGTTTTGGAAAGGACAAATATTATGTAATATCACTTCCTCTGACGTCATGCGCAGGAGGATACGAATGTGAGCGAGCTGTGTTGATTTGAAGCATACCGTTGTGCCTCTATCGTGAACATATGGTATTTTTCCGTCGAATTTTCAAAGAACTTCTGTTATAATAATTGTCCTGAACCAAGTCCTAAAAATGTCCACTGCCACGTTGTTTACAATTATTTATTCAGTATCTGGCTTGCTTGCAGGCGCAAAACAAGCATAGAATATGCCCTCGCAAAGAATCCAAAAATCAATGAATCAGCGAATCCACCAATGCGATAATCAAAGAATCGATAAAGAATCAAAGAATCAAAAAAATAAAGATTCAAAGAGTCCAAGACTAACCAACCTCCAACTAGTCTAGCATAGGTTACAATTCGAATAAAGGCATCAGGCAGAACTCGCCCTTTGGAATGATTTTCATGGAATTCGATGCTTTTAACACGAAACTTCTCAACATCTGTCGAGTGACTGCTGAATTCCAAGAAAATTCCGCCGACTGCAGCGACTGCCTAACGACTGATAAAAACTACCTAGCGACTGCTAATGACTGCCACTGACTGCCATGATCACTGTTCATGACTGCCATGTAATTATAGAGACTGCCGTAAGACTGCCAGCGACTGCCAAGAAAATGTACATGTAATGCCAACAGTGAGACCCCCTAAAGTTTACCTATTTCATTCGAAACTGATTCTCTGAATGTGCATCGATTTTGGTAAGGCGCAACGGTCAGATGATCAGCTGTTTGCTATTTTCATAACAAATCTCTCTTTAGTCTCTTTTGGTCTATTTTTTGAGCGTAAAGTTTTTCATGAATCAGTGCCAAATTTTGGAATGCCCGGATATTTTTGTCCAAAGCGAAAGATATTTTTGATTAATTTCAAAAATAACATATTGAGTATTCTTATAAAGTTGATGTTTAGTTAAGCTGTTTTTGTACAATCTACCTACCTACCCACCTACCTGAACCTACGTTAGAAGAGCTTGGATTGCTTGAAAAAGGGTTGATTTTAAATATACTATACGTGACATAAAAAAGGGAGCACTCAATTATCTTACATAAGATTCAATGTAAACATGTTCTGATACAAACTTTAGAATTAATTATCTTCCTTGAAGAAGGAGATATCATGTCAACTTGAAAATTAAAAGTGCACATGATCATGTCAACATCAATTCAACTTCTTCATAATCTTGAAAAATTGAAAGGTTCTGAATGAATCAAACCACAATAATTTGGCATGAAAAAATTGAATATTCTATTTTTATAGTCATACTCTACAGAATGTTTCAAAGTTCCAGGACATTTCACCCAATGCATATCGAATAACTATAAGTTTAGTTCCAAAATTTTGAAACATTCTGTGGAGATTGACAAATTCTACCGATTTATGGCGTTAGGTACTACAACATTTCACATTCACATTCTGTGGAGTATAAAAATAAAACATTTAATTGTTTCATGCTGAATTATTGTCACTTGATTAATTCTAAACATTTCAATTTTTCAGTGTTTTCAAGAAAGATATGAAACTTTGAATCAGAGCATAATATATACATTGAATCTTATGGAAGACAATAATTGAGTGTTTTCCTTTTAATGTCGCGTGGTAGGATATTACGTCATATCACCTTTGAAGGTTTTCTTATAAATAGACTCAGATGTGTAAAGAAGCTCAAATTAATAGTTATGGATGAGATAAATTATCATTTTTGGTTACAGATACGGTACAGATCAGATCTTCTTTGTGTTTCCCAGAGTGAAGTTCAACAGGCACTAGACCGGCAGTCTCGCAGACAGTAATTTGAAATAACAATTTCGTTAACGTTTATGACATGTTAATCATTGTTATCCTTCAAGTATTTAAGTTGTTCAAATATACAATCTCGAACTTGAAATTTCGTCTGTTACTGAGAGTCTTATAAGTTTGATAGCAATACCTCTAGCTTCTACATGCATGCATCAGAATGAAATATTGTGTTTGATCAAATTCAATATATTTTGTTTAATATATATGAGCATATTTTGTTCAATCAAATGGGTGGTTTTAATTGAAGGTGGAGTTTTGGCCGACCCAAAGACGAGAAATTCACGTTATTTGAATTATTTTTTTACACAATGTTATGTCATTACAATGTGGGTATTTGCTAAAGTGGAGTTCTGGTGAACAAAAATAATATAGATTTTCTTTTAACGAGCTGGAGGTCCATACATGGTTTTTATGATGGTTTTTTCATAACATGTTGATCACAATAACATAATCATGCCTTCCTTTGTTCGATATCGTCACTATACAATGCCGACATACAATTTTGTAGCATATGGCGACCAAATCTTCGCCTTAGAGCAACACTAGGACAAAAAAATTGTGATTTTTGGATATGTATCTGCATTATTCAGGTCACAAAGATTGCCTTTATTCGATGTCAGACAAGTATATGCATTCAACTCACTCGAGGTACATTTTTATAGGATATATCTAAGTGTTGCATTGAATATAGGCATTCTTTGTGACCCCAATAATGCGAATATCCAAAAATCACTATTTTTATATATGTCCTAGTGTTGCTCTGAGGCGACAAAATGGTCCAAGCCGACCCGCCATTTGAACGACGGGAATATCTTGTCACAAATGACGTGAATTTCTCGTCACAAATGACGTGAACTTCCCGTCATAAAGTCGGGTCAACTTGTCAATAAAATGACGTGAATTTCTCGACAGATAAATCACGTCATCGGTCTGTGACATTGAGAGGTAATTTACTCGTCATATTGTCGTGAAATAGTCACGTCATATCTGGATAAAAGTCACCAGATTATCACGTCATTTTGACGAGGTCCTGTGGACTGGGTCCCATTGCATATCCAATCGAATAAATTAAACACACAAAAACACTTCAAAAATCATATATTTTCAGGTATGCTGGTATGTATATGAGGAACATAGGGCAAAAAATTAATACTACGATAATACAAAAACTAATAATATCATCTTACAATTATTCATAATATTAACAGATTGAAGTTATTTATGCAGAGACAATACTATTCCTGAAATTATATTTTAAAAACGCTATAAAGTTGAATAGTGTCCAAAGGAAAGAGTATCAAAGGTATTGTCTTGCAAAAATCTTTTATCATCGTTGGCACTCAACGCAACCTTACTTTGTTCAATGCTGTAAACATTGTGCGCATAGGAACGGAAGATTATTTAATTAATTTTTGAATGTCTTAGAGAATCCCAGTAATCATCAAACGTTAATTTATTTTTAACAACGTTGTATTTGACCCCTTTGGCCTTTTTCACAACTTTTTGCCCTTGTTGAATTTTGAAAGTGTACATTTTTGATCTAAGACCAATGAAATGGGTAATCATTTCTCCATTAGCTTCATCCTTCATTAACCCTAGAACTTTTTTGTTGACAAACGGAATTTTATAAGGGTTATTAGGAGAGTAGTCGGAGGTGTCGAATTTTTAAAAATCAGCCTTGATAATCTCTTTGTAAAAATCATAACTCTGAATTTCACAGATGAAGCTATCCGTATCAGTGTACATAAGTTCACAGCGATCAATACCCAATTCCGGTAGTATTTATGTGTAATGAAAATCATATGTTTTGGATATATCCAGAATGGACATACCACTATACAGAGGTTTATTGAAAACTAATTATTTTTTTTTCATTTCAACAGCTATAAGGTCGTGTTCGGCGTCAAGAATAGTTCGATTGTGAAATCGATGACTTGCAATGAGATTTTTTGCTCCATATCGTCCATCCCATTTATCCACAAGTTTGATAAGCCGATGATTTCTGATGTTCTCCATCGTTTTACCAAAAACAGCATCATTGAATAGTTTGAAATGTTTTTTTTCAAATGTTGTTGTCGCGTTAGTTCTTAATCTATTGTTATGTTCAATATATGGTTTTGACCATGTCGACTGTCACAATTTCAAAATTCTATGGATTTTACTTAATTTCAAACCATTCATTAAGGCTTGTTTCAAATTTCGATAGTGAACAACATAATTTTCTTTATCGAAAAGAGTCCCTATCGATTTCGATAATTTCGATAATTTCGATTAGCGTGTGCCACGCTCTTTGTTACTCTTAGGAGTAAAGGAGAAAAAAAATGAGGTAACAAAGGATAGAGAAAGTTACTTGATTTCTGGAATGAGAGGGTGGTTTACTGCGTGAGCAAATTAGGCCCTAGCTCGATGCCGGAGAGGATAGTAGGTTAAGCGCCACCGACTCAAGACTGGATAAGTCGGAATTCTCCCGATATTCCGGGCACCTTCCCATTCACAGATATTATCAAAAGAAAAAAAAAATGTAAACAACAATGAGGGTACATATAACCAAATCAAAATACTAGAAGTTCAATGGATAAAAATCTATTTCTTTATTCCTAAAGTAAAGTCCCTAAGTGATCACTCTTTTAAACAAAAATAGATAATAAAAAAAACTTAAATCTAATAACGATACCAATAAGTCAATCACGGTCACACAGCCTTTCTTCAGTGGAAAGTGGCTGAACAATTATGTAGCAGTCTCAGCTCTTGTAGGGCTGCTAATCAGACCAACAAGCTATCCGCCTGAATTGTGATTGATAACCCCAAAAGAAAAATCCTAAGAAGAAATACGGTTGTCTTCTTAATAGAAAAAACTCGAATGAAAATTACGATTATAAATTTTGACAACAATAAATTTGATGGATTGAACAAGAAAAAGAATTTATGTTTGATTTAAACCTCGACAAATCATTACTCTTGGTGGCGAGAAAAATAAAATCAAATGATCAGATCAATCATAAATATCAATTGCCACTTCAAATATCACTCGATAAAAAAAACATGTGAAGAAATCAGTGAAATACCTGAGTTCTGCAGGGTTTCTGGGTTTGTAGACACGGTGGTGTTTTTCCTGTGTTTCGCTCTGGTGGTCCTGTTCAAACTGTGTGGTAATGTTTTAGAACTGGTAGGTTGCGGTCCAGCCTTGCGTTTCCAACAGAATCAGCAATTTCTTGAATAAAATAGGCTGCTGGTCACCTTTGCCTTTCTACGTGAAAAGAAGGAGCACGATAGAATTCATCCAGGTACTTTCCAACGACACCCGGTCGAAGAAGAAATCAACAATCACGCCTTCCAACTTACCCAACGGTCGTGAAACCAAAATATCCGTATAAAACGGTTATTGCATCGCCAACAAGGTAGGTAGGTACACAAAGCACACAAAACTCAACACGATGCAATATATAAAAGTGGATTAATTTCCCAAAAATCCCTGGATAAGGTTAAAAATGCTTAGGAAACATCCAAGCTTCACAAAGACTCGTTGGAAAGTAAATCGAAAATCATGGTCAAATTCTCATGACAGAGTGAGGTTAGGCCAGTACCAGAAAAGCAGCAAAGGTAAAATAGCAACAAGAACACCGGCAACATCGTAAAGGGCTGGAGGTAGATTGCACAAACAATCCTCCACTAATCAAGAAAACACGGACGGAACCAAGGAAAGTGACTTCATTCTCACTAACAGTCCTCAATCGAAAAAAAGAACGACATACGTGCCATAGATTCAACGGAGATCGACAGTGAAAATACACCCATCACGTAATCTAAAACACGTCTGGCAACGGTGTCACAAAACAAAACTCCATAACCTCAAACCAACAACTGACTTCAAGGGACTTGGTTTAAAAACATAAACAAACGTAATTTTCCTTAAAAAGAACTGTTTTCCCCATAAAACAACATGAGAACAGTGACTAAAATGGCACACGAGTTATTTAGAACCGTTGGCATGTCCTGAAAGTGTGTGTGTGTGTAAATACAGGGCCATTTCTTGCCAGTCAAACTCATAACAGGGATAGATGAACTTTAGAGAAAAGTTATTAGGAGGAAAGTTACTATTACGATGTGTGGCGACCAGGTAAGTAGCAGTCACTCTTCATACTGCCTGAGTTTATAAAAAGTGCAACAACCTGATAGGTACGGTAGAACTAAAATTACCCAATCTCAAGAATAATTGAACAAAAAAAACGTAGAGTCAAAAACGGCCCGTGACAACACCCCCTCTCCTAAGAAAGGAGATATTCTTCACAGAAGAAATCGAAGATAATCAAAACTAAGTCAGCACTAAAGATGAGATTAAAGGAAATGGAATGAAGAAAGTGATATGAAGAATAAGACAAAAGCAATACGACTAAAACTATTGAACCACCAAAAGTTAATGAAAATGAAGGTTAAGAAAAGTTTAAAGATAGTAAATAGTGAAGAATAAGAAACCCTCCTACTGTCCAAGGACAACACCAAAAAAAAAACAACGAGCCTCACTAATTCAGACTCACCAGACCCGAAGAACCACATGATCTTACTTTTGCAGAGTGAAATTCCGTAGGTGTTTTGTGGTATTCCTAACCGGCATTGCGTAACCTCAATGAGACTGAGGATACCTCGTCTACCGGCCTTACAAAAGTTGACCACGCGCATTCACCAAAGTCTGACCAATCCAAACCAGCAAAGAGTGAGTAGACCGAGGGAGTCTAGTATAGGACAGAAGACTATACCAACTCTCACCCCTTTAACCCCTTAGACTCACCAAACTACAGGGATTGAGCTTGACCAAACTCATTAACCGGGTTGTACTATAGCGTACTACGCTCATGAGTGTTCCAAGTAGAAAACACCAGGTGGCCTCGAGAAAATGACGGGTTGTATAAGTTCCACATGGAATAAACAAAATAACTTTAAACAAAGAGATTCACCTCAAGAAAACCAGCGCTGACGGCCTCTGGAATTCAGCACTCAGAGGGCTCCTACCTCATCCAGCATCCGGAGTATGGGTATTCTGCACAACCCCCCAAACAGGGTCCATAGCCTCGCCGAAGCAGAGGGAAGACAAACACAAGAATAAACAAGAAAATAACCAGATACGGGGCTGAGATGAAACGCAGTAGCTATGCCTCGTGGAGTCCATGTCGTGGAGGAGCTTCAAACGGTTCAATACCCCTAACCCACACCACTAGGAGTACCACCCCAGCGATAGCCTCCCAACGCCCATCCTCCCGCATCTGATAAGCAAAAGAAGCTCTTGATATCACCAAAAAGTGCAAGAAAACACGACGGAATAACCGTCAAAAACCAAAAAGTCATAATCGGGAAAATAACCGCGTAGGTTAAAAGTCAAAATCGGTGAAATA
Organism: Orchestes rusci; assembly: GCA_958502075.1. Classification (NCBI taxonomy): domain Eukaryota; kingdom Metazoa; phylum Arthropoda; class Insecta; order Coleoptera; family Curculionidae; genus Orchestes; species Orchestes rusci. The sequence continues at coordinate 22,734,105 of OY293305.1, read as the reverse complement.
ATAGATATAGGAAGATCCAACTTATGAGTAAAAAAAAAAGTGAAGAGAAGTGAGAAAAATATGAAAATAATGTGATATCAGACAGTCAGACAATCCAAAGAAAAAAAAGAAAAGACAAAATCAAGGTAAGGTAAGATACAAGGTAAATCAAGGTACAAGGTAAACCAAGAAAACTGTTTAACTGTCTGAAAATCACAAAAGGGAAGAAGAAAGTTGCTGGAAATTGGAGAAAAAGTTACTGAAAATTGGAGAAAAAGTTACTGGAATTTTTAAAAAATGTTATTGAAAATTTTAAAGAAAAGTTAATGAAAATGAGAAAAATGTGACTGAAGGTCCAACAACGAAGAAGAACTGAAGGTTTCGACCTCGTTACCCACTTTGTGGACTTTTACCACAGCCAGGTGTCTGCACAGAACTATTCTTATCCAGCAAGTACCCATTTAACTAGCCAGTTTCGCGCCAAGCCAGAAAAATAGACACTTTACTAGTCGCCCGCTCTGTAGAGCGTAAAAAAAAAGAACAGAAAATCAAGGTATAGTTGGATCTCCAATATCAACCCCAGGATCAAAAGACGAATGATCACAGTGAGGTTTCAGCTCCTGAACATGCCAGATACCCTTCGACTTGCCAGAATCATCCTCAAGCTCATATGACCAATTTCCACACTTCCGCCCGATGATGAATGGACCAAGATAGGTTGGTGCCAGCTTGGCAGTGTAGTAGTTAGCGGCATCAGATAGAACTTTGTTTTTACGCCAGACTTTGTCACCTGGTTTGAAAACAAGGGGTCGACGACGTAGGTTGTAACGTTGGGCGTTCTGCGTTCTCGTGGATTTTATTCTTGCCTGGACCTTCTGATACAACTCCACAAACCCATCTTTACGGTTCCTCACGTACTGGTCTATATCAACTGGTTAAGAGGGAAGTTTGGCTCGATGATCGCTGCCATAAAGTTTATGTTCCCTGCCAAACAGGATAAAATATGGACTATGTTTAGTTGTCTCGCTAGGTGACGTTCTGATGACACATCCAATCTGACTGAGATTTTCATCCCACGTTCGATGATTGTCCTGGCTAACATATGTCCTTAACATGGTCTTGATTGTACGGTTGTGGCGCTCGGTTGGATTGGCTCGAGGGTTGTAATTCGATGTGTAGAAAATTCTGGAATTATAGCGTTGGCACAAAAGTTGAAACTCCTTAGATTTCATTTGAACTCCATTATCACAGGTCAGGTACATGGGTGTACCATATAAAAGGAAAAAGTTCTCGACAACTTCAACAAGAGACTTTGCTTTGGCTGATCTACACGGAAATAGAAAGGCTGCTTTACTGAAGTAATCCGAAATAACTAAGATGTAACAATAGCCCTTCTTAGAACGAGGTAGTGGTCCAATATAATCCAAACTGATGGCTTGAAATGGTGCTGTGATGTCCGGTCTATCACCCATCAAACCAGCTGGGGCTTTCTGCTCGACTTTGTTCTGAGCACAGGATTTGCAAGCTTTCACGTATCTCACAACATCAGCTTTCATCTTTGGCCAGTAGTAACTTTGCATGAGTTTTCCGAAAGTTTTGTAAATTCCCACATGTCCTGAAGTTGGAATGTCATGACAACGTTGCAGAATACTTTTTCGTTGGTCCTTGGGAACTACAAGTTTCCAGTCATCAGATGGAGTTGACAGTTCTGGGATTGATGGCTTGATGAACTTATACAGGTTGCCATTATTTGCACGCCAAAGTGGAAATTTCAAAGGGTTTTTCTCAATCTTCTGGACCACTTTTAGAAACCATTTGTCAGAAGTTCTAGGAAAAACTGATGGTGGATCCAAATTGCGAACAGAGTCAATAGCCACTGGTACGGCTCGAGACAGGAAATCAGGAACTATATGGTCTTTGCCTCTTCGATGTATAAGCTCAAAGTTGAATTGTTGAATACGTAGTTGCCAGCGTGCCAGTCGTCCTTGGGGGTCCTTTAATCGGTGAAGCCATAATAACGAAGCGTGATCAGTAATAACAGTAGAGTGAACATGATCTAGGTAATGACGTAACTTCTCGACAGACCAAATAACGGCTAGGCACTCCTTCTCTGTGACAGTGAGCTTCATTTATTGTCTGGTTAATGATCTAGACAAATAACAGATTACTTTTTCGCCCTCCTCGTACTGCTGAGTTAGAACAGCTCCCAATCCATAATGGGAGGCATCAGTTTGCAAGCAAAAGGGCTTTTCAAAGTCAGGGGCAGTTAGAATCGGTGCAGTGACTAGACATTCCTTTAATAGTGTAAAGGACTGCTGACATTCAGGTGTCCAAATAAATTTGACGTTCTTTTTTGTCAGGTTAAGAATTGGTGCTAGGACAGAAGAAAAGTCTGGGACAAAACGGCGATACCAGGAGGCAGTACCTACAAATCTACGAATTTCCTGGATGTTTTTCGGAGGTGGTATATTTACTATAGCCTCGACCTTTTCGGGATCGGGACGTAGACCTTTCTTGTCGACCAGGTAGCCCAGGTACTTCAGTTCCGGCTTGCAGAAATGACACTTCTCTATAGAGACTAATAAACCAGCCTGACGTAAACGATCAAAAACAATTTCCACAAGACGTATATGTTCGTCGAACGTCTCGCTTATCAGTATAACATCGTCCAGATAGCACATAACATAGGGCTCCAATTCAGGTCCAAGGATGGTGTCAACGATTCGCTGCCAAGTTCCAGGTGCATTGGATAAACCAAAGGGCATGCGGCAAAAATGAAAGAGGCCTCTACCAGGGACGGTGAATGCGGTGTATTCCCTTGATGCTTTGCTCAAAGGCACCTGCCAGAACGCGGACTTGATGTCGATGGAACTGATATATCGAGTGTTTCTCAGCTGATCCAAAATATTAGAGATGTATGGAATGGGATATGCATCTTTCTTAGTGTGCTTATTGAGTTATCTGAAATCGATACAGAATCGGAACGATTCGTCCTTCTTACGAGCGAGGCAAACTGGACTGGACCATGGACTGGAAGATCGCTCGATCACTCCTAATTTCAACATATTCTCAACCTCATCATCAATAAATTTCTGCTTGAATGTGGAGACAGGGTAGTATCTTTGTTTGATGGGTCTTGTTCCAGGTTCTAAGACGATTTCATGTTCTGCTACCTTGCAGCAACCAAGTCCGGTACCCATCTCTGTAGTTTTAAGTTTTACCAATGCATCCAAAGCGTCTCTCTCTGAGGGAGTCAAGTTGTCAAAGTCCTGTATAGAAGATATTTCCAATTCTTCACCAGCCAGTTCCGAAAAATGCCAGACGTCCTGCCTAAGGTCAGGGATGATTTTCATGGTCTTCCAAAAGTCTATTCCCAGTATGATCTTGTGTGAAAGTTCAGGGAGCACTACAACATCAATGATGTGGGTCTTGTCCATCAAGGTTATGGGTGTCTGAATATACCCTATACCGGTACAACTTTGACCATTCGCCACAGTACAATTATTCTGTTGTTTGATCAATTTTAAACCCAAACTTTTGAGAATCTCAAAACCAGGCAATCCAACAAGAGTACGGCTAGCACCAGAGTCCAACAAGCCTAACATAGGGTAGCCTAGTATTTTTATGTCGAGATATGGTCGTTGGTCACCATGTGCATGTGAAACTATGTAGTCTAGGAGGTATTGGTTCTTCACATCTTCAGAGTTGTTGCTGTTGTTGGTCGTCAAGATACTTGAGGTGGAAGTCGCGCGACCTATCGATTCCCACGGGGAGCGTTTCCCGAACTGTTACACTTTGGACAGCTTCTAACGGTGACATTGGGATTTCCACATCGATAGCAATGGGTTTTTCTTGGATTGGGACACTCTCGATTCAGATGACCAGTATTTTTACAGTTCCAACAAACCAAACTGGATTGTTGTTGAGGTCTTGGAGGTCTATTTCCAGAAGTTGAAGGGGATGAATAGTCCACTCTATCCAAATCAAAGTCTTGATGTTGGTCGACACCCACAAAAGCAAAATCTGGCTCAACGAATTGCTGACGTTTCCGAGAAGGTGGCACATAATGCTTGGTTCTATACTTTTTCGTTTCCAATTTCAGGCACTCCTGCTCCAATTCTTCGATGGATTCCACTACGGGAAGTTGGGTAGTGTAAAATGGAGATAGGTTCCGGGTCAAAATGTCCAATTGAGTGTCTGCAGATAATTCGCCATAACGCCTAAACAGTGCTAGCATGCAGGAGAGATAGTCAACGATGCTCTTTGATGTGTCTTGCGTTCTTTCCAAATTTTTTTTTAAATAACCTGGATCGATAATCTGGTGGTTCAAAATGTCTACGAAGTAAGTCACACAAAGTCTGCCAATTATGAAACCTGTCCCGATTTGCCCTGTACCAATTTAACGCTTTTCCGGAAAACAAGTCGATGGCACACTCAAAAAGTTGGTGTTCACGAACTCTACGAGAGCTACTCAATTCAGTCACTCGTTCTAGAAAATTATGAACTGACAACTTCGAGTCTCCGGAAAATTTGAGGTTCCATTTGTCCAAATTAGGTGGTTTTGAGTCATGATGGACGATAGTTGGTGGTGTGTCTCTGTTGGATGAAGTAGATGCGTTGAGATCATCAAGTTCTAGGAAACGGCTGATTTCAGGATCACCCTTCGCGGCTGTCTCCAGTGAATCCAATGCGGCCAAAACATCGACCAGTAACTCAGTACGCTCTGTCTGTTCGTCAGGGGACATTATATCATTCGGTATTCGCTTTACACGGTCGAGCAAGTGAACCAACCTGGATTGGGTATTTAGATATTTATTTTGGGCCTGGTCGCCGGATATGGTAGGGATTGTGTCGATAGCCTCATCCAGAAATGTCCTAATCTGCAACTTTTCATCCGCAAACTTGAATGGATATGGAGGTGGTACATGTGATTTGGTCTTTTCGAGTCTGAGGAGTAGACGAAGAATTTTTCTCATTTGGTCGACGGTCTTTTTGTCATCAACTTGAACACCCCGAAGAACAATCTCATAAGACAACATTTCCTTTTTGAGATACAAAATATCCATTTTGTAATCCATCGTGACGACAAACCAGAACCAGAAACAACAAAGGAAGAAAAGAAAAATTTGCAAGTCAAGAAAACAGAGATTAAAGATAATTTACCAGGGTTGAATTTCTAAGAAAATTAAAGTGATAATGAACTAGTCAATTGTGGGCAAGACAGTGATCAAGAGTAATAATGGCAGGATAAAAATCAATAATTCAATAATGCTAAAGGAATAATCGATAAATAAATGGTTTAGCGCAAATATACAATAAATAAATCGAGCAATAAATAAGTTCAGGAAAAAAAATATATCGCCCTGAAAGAGAAGTTATAAATTTGGCTCTATGTACCTCAAAGCTTTTCAGAAAATGACAGTGAAACTTTCGCCTGCTAGTTTTTGAAAGCAGGCCCCACGTTGGGCGCCAAAAATTTGCCACGCTCTTTGTTACTCTTAGGAGTAAAGGAAAAAAAAAAATGAGGTAACAAAGGATAGAGAAAGTTACTTGATTTCTGGAATGAGAGGGTGGTTTACTGCGTGAGCAAATTAGGCCCTAGCTCGATGCCGGAGAGGATAGTAGGTTAAGCGCCACCGACTCAAGACTGAATAAGTCGGAATTCTCCCGATGTTCCGGGCACCTTCCCATTCACAGAAATTATCAAAAGAAAAAAAAAATTAAACAACAATGAGGGTACATATAACCAAATCAAAATACTAGAAGTTCAATGGATAAAAATCTATTTCTTTATCCCTAAAGTAAAGTCCCTAAGTGATCACTCTTTTAAACAAAAATAGATAATAAAAAAAACTTAAATCTAATAACGATACCAATAAGTCAATCACGGTCACACAGCCTTTCTTCAGTGGAAAGTGGCTGAACAATTATGTAGCAGCCTCAGCTCTTGTGGGGCTGCTAATCAGACCAACAAGCTATCCGCCTGAATTGTGATTGATAACCCCAAAAGAAAAACCCTAAGAAGAAATACGGTTGTAACATTGTCTTCTTAATAAAAAAAACTCGAATGAAAATTACGATTATAAATTTTGACAACAATCAATTTGATGGATTGAACAAGAAAAAGAATTTATGTTTGATTTAAACCTCGACAAATCATTACTCTTGGTGGCGAGAAAAATAAAATCAAATGATCAGATCAATCATGAAAATCAATTGCCACTTCAAATATCACTCGATAAAAAAAACATGTAAAGAAATTAGTAAAATACCTGAGTTCTGCAGGGTTTCTGGGCTTGTAGACACGGTGGTGTTTTTCCTGTGTTTCGCTCTGGTGGTCCTGTTCAAACTGCGTGGTAATATTTTAGAACTGGTAGGTTGCATTCCAGCCTTGCGTTTCCAACAGAATCAGCAATTTCTTGAATAAAATAGGCTGCTGGTCACCTTTGCCTTTCTACGTGAAAAGAAGGAGCACGATAGAATTCATCCAGGTACTTTCCAACGACACCCGGTCGAAGAAGAAATCAACAATCACGCCTTCCAACTTACCCAACGGTCGTGAAACCAAAATATCCGTATAAAACGGTTATTGCATCGCCAACAAGGTAGGTAGGTACACAAAGCACACAAAACTCAACACGATGCAATATATAAAAGTGGATTAATTTCCCAAAAATCCCTAGATAAGGTTAAAAATGCTTAGGAAACATCCAAGCTTCACAAAGACTCGTTGGAAAGTAAATCGAAAATCATGGTCAAATTCTCATGACAGAGTGAGGTTAGGACCAGTACCAGAAAAGCAGCAAAGGTAAAATAGCAACAAGAACACCGGCAACATCGTAAAGGGCTGGAGGTAGATTGCACAAACAATCCTCCACTAATCAAGAAAACACGGACGGAACCAAGAAAAGTGACTTTATTCTCACTAACAGTCCCCAATCGAAAAAAAGAACGACATACGTGCCATAGATTCAACGGAGATCGACAGTGAAAATACACCCATCACGTAATCTAAAACACGTCTGGCAACGGTGTCACAAAACAAAACTCCATAACCTCAAACCAACAACTGACTCCAAGGGACTTGGTTTAAAAACATAAACAAACGTAATTTCCCTTAAAAAGAACTGTTTTCTCCATAAAACAACATGAGGACAGTGACTAAAATGGCACACGAGTTATTTAGAACCGTTGGCATGTCCTGAAAGTGTGTGTGTGTGTAAATACAGGGCCATTTCTTGCCAGTCAAACTCATAACAGGGATAGATGAACTTTAGAGAAAAGTTATTAGGAGGAAAGTTACTATTACGATGTGTGGCGACCAAGTAAGTAGCAGTCACTCTTCATACTGCCTGAGTTTATAAAAAGTGCAACAACCTGATAGGTACGGTAGAACTAAAATTACCCAATCTCAAGAATAATTGAACAAAAAAAACGTAGAGTCAAAAACGGCCCGTGACACGTGGTAGTCGATGATCAGAACAAAATGGAAAATCTTTATGTAACTCATGAGTGGCGGTGGGATATTTCACATCAACTTCCAATATACAGTGTGGTCACTTAAGTGTGCAACATATGGGATTTTTTTTTTATTAACTGCAGAACCAAAATACAAATATTGCCAAAAGTTTATGCATGTCCGATAATCATAATAGGTGCACTTAGAATGGTTGCAAGTCAAACAGCGTACAGGGTGGGCCAAAAAATATAAAAATTGTACAAGAGTAAAGTACCCTTATTTCAAAAAATTCGGCAAAATGTTAAAGAGAAAAATTGTTTAGACATCTTTTTTAGACATCTATTTATCTCCAAAAAAACAATTCTTCTTTTATATTTATCTTAAACAGTTGCATGACTTATTCGAAAACAAATCAATTTCGCATAACTTGGTTCAAATTTAAGCATATTTAGAATATTTGAACAGATTTTAAATTTTTCAGAGAATAATAAGCTTCATGTTTGTTGCAACGATATTAAACACAACTTTAAAATATCGCAAACATTCTTCTGCACTAGGTGAAACGTTATTAATGATAATATGGATAATAAAAAACTCGCATATAAAGTGATTTGTTTTTAAGTGAATTTTGTGATTCCCTAAAAAATTTAAAATTTAGGTATATTTTCTAGATATGCTTGAATTTGAACTAAAATATGCGGAATTGAGACTAGGGTGAATATGAAAGAAACATTTTTTTTGGGAAATAATCAGATGTTTAAACAAAATTATATAACTTTCAACTCTAAACAACTTTTCTTCATAAAATCTTGCCGATTTTTCTGAAATAAGGGTACTTTACTCTTGTACAATTTTCATATTTTTTGGCCAGCCCTGTATGCTGTGTGACTTGCGACCATTCTAAGTGCACCTAATATGATTATCGAACATGCACCAACTTTCGGCATTATTTGTATGTTGGTTCTGCAGTTAATAAAAAAAAAAACATATGTTGCACTCTTAAGTGATCACACAGTATATCTTGTGGGTGAATTATCCGAGATGGACAAAACATCAAAGTTAAAAACATCACTAATCCACTTAAACTCTCCTGAAAGGAAAGGTTCGGTCAATGCTTTTCCATACAGATTATTCACATCTAGATGAAGCAAAAATTTCGATGGTTTCGATGCATCGTAATCATCGGTGTACTTGTTATTAGCTTCAGAATACCTATGAACACATCAACGATTAGCTCAAAAACTATGAAGAAATCTGCATCTCCTTCGCAGCTCACCTACTACGTCATCTAATCATACCCAAACAGCATCACCACGTATATGATATGTACTTTGTACGTTATGGTCGGACCTTACTTATGTACATATCACGTACGTAGCTGCCAGCAAATATGTCCCTGATAGGTCCCAGATAGGTTCAATGTCACTGGATGGTACGCCTTGTAGACGTACTCGAGTACGTATTTCGTACGTACGTGAAGTACGTACCGTGGAAGTATGTGAACAGTACATACTGAGTAGGTATACGTACGTCTCGAGTACGTCGTACATGGTACGTGCGTAAGAGACACGTACTATGTACGTACCATAAATCGTCCCATGTACGTCGTATATGGTACGTACTATATAGGTGGGTAGGTCTGTAAAAATAAATATTACTGGGACTTGTACACGAACGATGAAACCCTGGAAAACCGGCACACCATTATTCCACGCACATTCAAATACGATCGTTACGCACCCACCGGGAGTTCTGGACGCCGGTAAAATGGCCGACCGACGATATCACCGTTCGTGTGCAAGTAACCTGAATATAATATTATGAAATCATAGGGTATATTATTCCAGAAAAACCGTCCTATATAAATAACAAAAATGAACATCATGAATAACAATAAACTTACTGAGAGTCCTTTGCAGATCAAGTTGCCGATTAATAAAGCAGACTTTTATTTTCCGTTAGATATTTTCATGTTCTCACTGTGGTTGAACAATTTTACACACATAAACTCAACACAACATAACCTTCCCTCACAATATCAAATACACGCACACCCTACTCGTTTGTGCACCGCCAAAAAACAAAGTCGCGAAACAAGAAATAATAAGGGGACCAAATATACACACACAATCATTGGCGAAATACACATATAGTCTGTTCATGGCTTTCTTGCGGTTACGTCATACTTTTCCGTCTCTCTCTTACACATTGAAAAAAAAATCACTTACGTCTGGATGAGGGTCTTTCGGATCAATTGGACCAATGTCACATGTGGAGCGATGAATCTACGACATACTACCAAACATCAAATACTTTGACGTGACCGCAAAAAAGCCTAGAACAAGCTGTAATACACACACTATAGTATTATACACCATATTATTATGATACTATAATAAACAATACACAAACAAAAAGCAATAGAAAAAGCCAAGCCTTTTCCACATTTGCTGATTTGCTCTGCCTTGACCATGCCCCGACAATAAAATCGAGGTTAGGTTAACATTTGACGTTGCCGAGGCGCGATCTATTGGCTTGCATGATTTTGGTAAATAACCATCACGTGAAACGTTCAGTTCTGTGAGCATGAAATCAAATAATAATAGGTCTGCTTCGTAGAACTATCACAAACCAGTCAGCGCTTCAACGATTTGTCAATGTCAGTCAGAAATAGTTTGCGAACTGCAAATGCTGAATGATGATTCTATATGACGCCTTCACTAAATAAACAAAGTTACGGCTAATGATGTACGTACTGTATACGTCAGGACTGAACGTCCTATGTACGAACATCTCACGCCACATGACGTAGATACTTTATACGTCAGAGACGAACGTTATATGTACGTACATATCGCCCAATATCTACGTACTGTATATTTTGTCAAAACAGAACCTCATATGTACGTACATATTATGCCAAAGCATGTACGTATTGTATACGTCAAGGTCAAACGTCCTATGAACATACATATCGCGCCTGTTTATGTACGTACTGTAGACGTCAGAACTGACCGTTCTATGTACGTACATATTACGCCCAATGTTCACGTACTGTATACGTCGGGGCCGAATGTCCTATGTACGTACATGTTACGCTTGATGATGAACGTACTGTATACGTCCGGACCGAACGTTCTGTGCACGTTCGTATCACGCCTGATTATGTACACGTACCGTGAACGTCCGGCCAAACATCTTATGTACGTACATATCACGACTCAGCAAACATATTCCGTCTGCAAACTATCGGCCGATTGTTGGCATCGTCTTACATCTGATGGCATCGGTATTACTCCCACTTGCCTAATACGGCAAGTAATATCTGCGCCGATCATTTAGTAAACGAGAAAGTTGTAAGATCCGCGAATCTTAACAGATACGGCAAGTTGCTGGCATAAAAATGAATTCAAATATTTTGAATTTGCCGCTCTGTCAGCCCTGCCTCTGGCTGGCTGCGTCTGCCCTCTTCCACAGTTTCCAGCAGTTCACTTTGTTATTGTTTTCGTTTTGCATTGAACGCATTTCCAGTGAAAATTAATCATTTACTTGAAACGATACATTTATTTTGGTTTGTGTTTTTAAATTGTGGATTATACGTAGTTTGTGTTGTGTATACTCCGTAGTCCGTGTAGCATCATTCGAGAATGTTCAGGCTCCGACGATCATTTCCTCTTTGGTGTTTGGCGGCCATGATTTGCAGAACCTTCTTTATTGAAAAGGGAGAGTTCATAAAATAATAACAGGAAATCAATAAAGTTGAACTACGATCTAGCTTAGGAATCTTATGATGAATCCTTGGTACCTATACATATTTCTGTTAAATTGTCTGTTACTTTTTGTTTTATTTTATAAATGTTGGTGGATACAATCTCAAATAAAGAATACCTATCATCCTGCCATTTTATAAAGACAGATAAAATCAAATTTTTGAGTTAAAGCAATAAAGAGTGAGGTTATGTTTAAATAATAACAAAATCTAATGTTATGGAAATAGCTTGGGAATAGCAAACAGCAGCAACTTTCATTTTGTGATAATTTGTGGTGTTTCATTTTATTTTTGTGTATATATAGTGTGAATCATATTCCTATTTAGTATAATGGTCCTTGGAATAGTTCAAGTGATCAACTCTGAAGAACATTTACAATGTATTTATGTTTTTTTATCTAGTGATTCTTTTCAGTTTCCAAAGAGGGGTTTTCAAACAAGACTTTCATTAACTATCCTGCAAAATATTGGATCATCCACAATGGAAAGCCAGCATCAACGATGCAAGTGGAAGGAGTTTACTAAGTTACCTTAAACTACCTTATTACGTTCGGTAATGGATGTGATGCGATGTGATCACGTTGAACTGTTTCGGGAAAGTGATATGTTTATTATGATAATTAATGAATCAAAATGTTTATTTTGCTCTATAGTTCATATCATCAGTTTTAATATAGAATCCAATGCTTATTTCACATTTTCTGAGATGTAAGTTATCACTATACTATTCTAACTGAATATTTATCAGGGTTTTCAGCTCTTGGAAGTGGTACAAAGAGCGTTAATTTTGATTTGGACTTGGAGTGAGCTGTGATTAAGGAAAGGTATTTATTCACTAAAACATTACGCGAATACAAGAATCACTCAAAGACTTCTGATGACTTTCTTCAAGTGAAGATAATTAACTAATTTTTTCATCATGACCGTCTTTTTTAATGTCAAATTTCAATGTATAGGTACATAAGCTCGTTATAAAACCCACTTTCACTCTTTCGAAACTGTTGTCTTCATTGTTACTTTTTCACTGACGCATCAGAATTAACTACCTATTTTTTGATCTATATACTTGTATTCTTTATACTATTCTTCTAATAAAATGAAAAGATCTTGCTATGCTATTGTCTATTGGAATCAAGCTATTGGCTTTTTAACTTGAAAGTATTCAGATTCAGGTCTTCAAAAATTTGGTATTCAATCACTATGCTTATTATTCTTAATCAAATCTTAGGAATCTTTGTTTATTGGTTTATCTTGGCAAACGGATATATCTAATGAAAATGTTCAGGGTGATCGCTTGTAGTAATTAATTCATCTCTTTGATCATCTCTGTTTTAACCTGAAGAAAAAAATGGTCAATACAGTTATTTTACAGCGCAATTTGCGGCATATATTTTCGTTCCTCAAACCCCTTGTATGTACGAAAGTTTATGCTGCAAATTGTTTACACTGAGCCCTAAAACTTTTGCATATAACATTTTCTTCTACAGGGTGAAACAAAAAAGATAATCTCACTATTGGAAAATCTTTTTTCAGGCTTCGGCGTGAGTTATTCTACTCAGAGGGCTACACACAGAATATCACACAAGCTCATCCTCCCAAATCGAGCTGTAACCACCACCACATCATTGGCGTTGAATAGTTGTGAGTTGATTTTTTCAACCAATATGTCTTCCTCATACAAGGTGTTGTTGAAAAAAGCAGAAAATATACTTTCATTTTTGAAGAAAACGCAGAAATTTCTGTTCGACGAGCCTTGTGAGGGAACGACAAGCCATTGGATCCGTAGAATAAGTAGATTAATTGGCAAATTTGATAATTTAGTGTTACATGGTAATTTACCCAGAAACAATCTTCGATTGATTCAGACTAATTTATTAGAAGACAATTGATTTCGAAAAATAAGCGGGTTTTGATCAAAATTAAGCAATAGGGTTCAATGGTAAAAAATTGTCAATTGCTTCAAAGGAAGAGTATCAACCGGTTTAATAACTGATTTGATTCATAAAGACGTCAATAGATTTATGGATGATGTGTTTATTTTGTTTCAACGTGAATTAAAGGAAGTACTGAGATCTTTCAACATGGTAAAAGGGAACACGTCATTTTGCGGAGAGTTTATCAAAAAATCATCTGAACGTGAAATTGTAGATTTCAAATATTTAAACACCAAGAATGTGATTATGGATGTAGGAACGGATTTAAAAAGCTGGTTTTTTGAAAACCTTCGTGATGTAATTTTGAATAGTCTTTCGAAATTCCATTGAATAATTTATTTGGAAATTGATGCTAATGAATTTCAAATGGGTGATGGTTCTTCCTATATCGCACTACCAAAGGAAATTGCGTTCATGAATGTTCAAAATAATGATACCGCCTGCTTTTACTGGGCTATTGTTAATGCGCTTAAACAAAAATAAAGAGCGAATGATTTCTTATCCTCACTATTAATCAGTTTTAAAACTCAAAAACTTGGAATCCCCCATGCCGTTAAATCAAATTTCAAAATTTTAAGAAAACAATGATATTTCTGTGGATGTGTATGCTTTGGAACTGGTTTCAAAGTCAGTTATGGATGATGGTGAACCAAATAATTTCAATATTGTACAAGCTAGGCTCACCATAGAAAAACTAGTCACACATTTTAATTTGCTGATAATTCAAAACAAATATATATAATCATTTAATGATTACGAGCCACTGCCTACTGATGACACCGATCTTGAGGATATGAAATATCATTATTGCTGGATTAAAAATCTTTCACGTTTAATATCCTCAAAAATGAGCAAATCACATGGACAAAAATTTTTTTGTGATCGGTGTCTCCACATTCCACATCTGATCTAAAATTGACTGAACATGAAAAGCTGTGTACAAAATTGAATGAATATAAAGTTTCATTTCCAAGTTACAAACATGTCGAATTCATAAAATTTCATTTACAAAAAAAGATGTCCCTTCATCATCTATGCTGACTTTGAAAGCCAACTACAAGTAGTCGATAGACACATTTCCATGAATACGCGGAAATGTCAAAAACATATAGTTTACAGTGCCGGGTTCTATTTAAAAGAGAAGGACAATTCTCTTTCATTTTTCAACAGCTATCGTGGTACAGACTGTATGGAATGGTTCATCAACGAAATGGTCGAAATATCAAAAGTAATTCATTCAAAAATCAAAAATATTGTTCCCATCACCGAAAAGAAAAGCATCTGCGGTGCAACAAATTGCCATATAAATGATAAGATCGTTCGCGATCATGATTATTTCACTGGTGAATTCAGAGGTTTTGCACATGAAAATTGTATTCTAATTTTCAAAAAGCTTTATGTTGTGCCGATCGCTTTTCAAAATTTATCCGGTTATGATGGGCATTTGTTGATAAAAGATCTTGCTGAACTTAGTCGCGTGAGTGTTCTTCCAACCATTTTGTTGACGAAAACAATATAAGATTTAGGTACATCAGTTAATCGATGTACCTAAGTCCGATTTTTCTCTCGATGATTCACTATCGACAGTGAAAATAACCGATTTCAAAATATTGAGAGAAGAATTTCCACATCTAGATGACACAAACTTTCAATTGTTGACGCGAAAAGGTGTATTTTGTTATGACTATATTGATAGCTTGGAAAAAATGAACGACACCCGATTACCTTCAATCCGGTGTTTTTGCATATTTTTTTTATTATTCCATAATAGTCTTCATCAAAATTTATAATACCCGTATTTTTTCATTTTACTCCAATTTCATTCTAACTTTGAAAAAAAATTAATGAAAATCTATCATTTCCAATTCAGAATAATGGCGCCTTGACGTCATGAGTAAGCCCTTTCACCGATTGCCAACAGATGGGGCTACCATAGACTTACAGGTTACTTCTTTTTCCGGCTGTTGCCAGTTACAGGTTACAGTCTGTCAAGCGAGCTGTACATGACCTCATTTGTGATTTGTTCATCTTTCGATTTTTGTGCATCGAAAAATTCGTAAAATAAAGAAAGATTCATCTTTTCTCTTGCGTTTAATCGTCAAAATGGACAAATTTGTGAAAGCTTCTTCAAATAATCTACTTAAGGTGGACATATTT
This sequence comes from Orchestes rusci, assembly GCA_958502075.1. NCBI lineage: Eukaryota > Metazoa > Arthropoda > Insecta > Coleoptera > Curculionidae > Orchestes > Orchestes rusci. The sequence goes on along the minus strand of OY293305.1, from coordinate 22,718,807 downwards.
ATGGTTCACGAATTGATAAAACGTGACGACCGTTTCAATAGTGCTGAAATCGCCGGCGTTAAACTGTCCAGGTATTTATGCTCCAGTTTTTATAATCTTAATTTCAGTATTTTTATCACCACATTGAATATAATAACAAAAGCAAATTAGAATTCGTAATTTTAGTTCCACCAGAGAAAGTTATGGTGACAATGCTTCAGGGTATGTCGAGTTGAAAACGGAAGGCCCATTGTGTACTGTAAGGGCCAGAATATGTCCCGAGCATAAAGTAAGGAGCAAGGCGTACACTGTGGAAACTATCATCGATGAAGTAGACGAGAAATTTGTGGACGTTTCTTGTGAAGACCGGTCAAGGTATGAGTATTAGGTTTGCAAGTTTATCAGTTTTAAGATAAACATGTTTTTTAGAAGGCTGTAAGCACGCTTTAGCATTTTTGATGTGGCTTTATCGCCGAAGTGACGAACCATCATCAACGGAAGCTACTTCCTATTGGAAAAAACCTCGTTTAAGTGATGTTGGATCTGCAGTGGAGTTTGTAGAAGTGAAAGAATTTGGAAGGGAGATTAGTACCAGTTCAAACCAGCCGGCTGATGATAGCTTTTTGAATGAGCTATTAGAAGAAGGGAAAAATAATAATATAAATTGTCATCTAATGCGATCAACATTGACTTATAAGGATGATCTTACTAAGTTGAGTGTTCATAGGTTAGCTCTTGATTTTCAAAATCAAGGTGGAGCGAACTTTGAAGATTTTTTGAATTGTGCCAAACAGGAAATGCCGCCTAATTTGGGTGAACAAGCGGAGAAGGCGACAAAAGGTCAAAGTAATTGCCCCTTATGGTTTGATATTCGCTATGCCTGTGTGACAGCTTCAAGAGTATATGAAGTGAGTAGATGCAAGTCAGAAGCGGGTACCTTGGTCGAGACAATAATAGGCGCCTATAAAATGAAACCAACTACAGGGATGTTGAGAGGACAATGTCTAGAGAAAAAACTTTTGTAGGTGGTTGAACAAAAATTAGGTACAAAATTGAAAAATTGTGGATTCATAACCATGCCCGAATATCCAATTTTTGGAGCATCTCCAGATGCGTTGGGTTCTGATTTTGTGGTAGAATTTAAATGTCCAATGAGTGATAAAACAATGGAAAATTACATAAAGAATTCGAATATCACCTCCAAGTGCAAAGGTCAAGTTCTTTCACAAATGCTAGCTACTTGAATGAAGAAAGCTCTCTTCTGTGTAGCAAAACAAGATGTTGAAACATCAAACAACGTTCAGATGATTTGGGAACTATGATGAAGATTATTTAAACCGCCTTATGAAGAAATGCTTGGATTCAAAATTTATCCGGTTATGATGGGCATTTGTTGATAAAAGATCTTGCTGAACTTAGTCGCGTGAGTGTTCTTCCAACCATTTTGTTGACGAAAACAATATAAGATTTAGGTACATCAGTTGATCGATGTACCTAAGTCCGATTTTTCTCTCGATGATTCACTATCGACAGTGAAAATAACCGATTTCAAAATATTGAGAGAAGAATTTCCACATCTAGATGACACAAACTTTCAATTGTTGACGCGAAAAGGTGTATTTTGTTATGACTATATTGATAGCTTGGAAAAAATGAACGACACCCGATTACCTTCAATCCGGTGTTTTTGCATATTTTTTTTATTATTCCATAATAGTCTTCATCAAAATTTATAATACCCGTATTTTTTCATTTTACTCCAATTTCATTCTAACTTTGAAAAAAAATTAATGAAAATCTATCATTTCCAATTCAGAATAATGGCGCCTTGACGTCATGAGTAAGCCCTTTCACCGATTGCCAACAGATGGGGCTACCATAGACTTACAGGTTACTTCTTTTTCCGGCTGTTGCCAGTTACAGGTTACAGTCTTTCAAGCGAGCTGTACATGACCTCATTTGTGATTTGTTCATCTTTCGATTTTTGTGCATCGAAAAATTCGTAAAATAAAGAAAGATTCATCTTTTCTCTTGCGTTTAATCGTCAAAATGGACAAATTTGTGAAAGCTTCTTCAAATAATCTACTTAAGGTGGACATATTTATGGTTCACGAATTGATAAAACGTGACGACCGTTTCAATAGTGCTGAAATCGCCGGCGTTAAACTGTCCAGGTATTTATGCTCCAGTTTTTATAATCTTAATTTCAGTATTTTTATCACCACATTGAATATAATAACAAAAGCAAATTAGAATTCGTAATTTTAGTTCCACCAGAGAAAGTTATGGTGACAATGCTTCAGGGTATGTCGAGTTGAAAACGGAAGGCCCATTGTGTACTGTAAGGGCCAGAATATGTCCCGAGCATAAAGTAAGGAGCAAGGCGTACACTGTGGAAACTATCATCGATGAAGTAGACGAGAAATTTGTGGACGTTTCTTGTGAAGACCGGTCAAGGTATGAGTATTAGGTTTGCAAGTTTATCAGTTTTAAGATAAACATGTTTTTTAGAAGGCTGTAAGCACGCTCTAGCATTTTTGATGTGGCTTTATCGCCGAAGTGACGAACCATCATCAACGGAAGCTACTTCCTATTGGAAAAAACCTCGTTTAAGTGATGTTGGATCTGCAGTGGAGTTTGTAGAAGTGAAAGAATTTGGAAGGGAGATTAGTACCAGTTCAAACCAGCCGGCTGATGATAGCTTTTTGAATGAGCTATTAGAAGAAGGGAAAAATAAAAATATAAATTGTCATCTAATGCGATCAACATTGACTTATAAGGATGATCTTACTAAGTTGAGTGTTCATGGGTTAGCTCTTGATTTTCAAAATCAAGGTGGAGCGAACTTTGAAGATTTTTTGAATTGTGCCAAACAGGAAATGCCGCCTAATTTGGGTGAACAAGCGGAGAAGGCGACAAAAGGTCAAAGTAATTGCCCCTTATGGTTTGATATTCGCTATGCCTGTGTGACAGCTTCAAGAGTATATGAAGTGAGTAGATGCAAGTCAGAAGCGGGTACCTTGGTCGAGACAATAATAGGCGCCTATAAAATGAAACCAACTACAGGGATGTTGAGAGGACAATGTCTAGAGAAAAAACTTTTGTAGGTGGTTGAACAAAAATTAGGTACAAAATTGAAAAATTGTGGATTCATAACCATGCCCGAATATCCAATTTTTGGAGCATCTCCAGATGCGTTGGGTTCTGATTTTGTGGTAGAATTTAAATGTCCAATGAGTGATAAAACAATGGAAAATTACATAAAGAATTCGAATATCACCTCCAAGTGCAAAGGTCAAGTTCTTTCACAAATGCTAGCTACTTGAATGAAGAAAGCTCTCTTCTGTGTAGCAAAACAAGATGTTGAAACATCAAACAACGTTCAGATGATTTGGGAACTATGATGAAGATTATTTAAACCGCCTTATGAAGAAATGCTTGGATTTTTATGAGCATAACATTCTCAATAAATTATGAAATATATGTATAATAGTAATAATGTAGTAGTATACCTTACAATATTTATAGCTGATAAAATTAACATATTTCGAAAAGTTGTTTTCTTAGCATTGTATTTGTCCATATTCATTTAATTCAATAAATCACATTGAAAGATTGGTTCTATAAATAAAACTTCATCATTTTGAATGAAATAAAGTTCATCTACCTACTCGCTTGTTCTCGTTGATAAAATAAAATCCATATTCTTGATGAAACTTTTTTTTAATATATTTATTGGTCAAATTTAACAAAATAAATCATTTTATAGCTTAATTAGCTTATATGAATAAGTTGGAGATGAGAAAACAAGTTCTATTATACATACACATAAAACAAGGCCTTATTGTAACTAATGGTCGAAAAATGCAAATATTTAAAAAAAAAATAAGATGCAATTTTATCAATGTTTTCTATTTGTATTGAAAATTCAACATTTTTCAAAAAAATGCCTGAAACTAATTTTGGAGATCTACAATATTCATCACTTAGAACATAGAACCCACTAGAACTAGCGTACACCCTAGATTCCGGGCAAATTGTTTGTCACTATAATAAACATGTTATTATTAACATCTCGTCCGTTGAATCCGTTCAACGTTCGTTCAACGTTGCCTTGTTGCAAATAAAAAGCACTCAGAATTTTCACTTTTTACCAAAAGGGATTAACCAGTGTATTAACGAGGATATGTTTTCATTTTTTAATTGTTTCAATATCGTTGTTGTTATAGGACAGTTAAAATTTTCTGATTATTGATAAGTTTTGTTCACATAAATCAGCTGTTTGGCCTTCAAAAATATTGAATTTTGAACAAGCCGACAACAGTGTTCCAAGGGAGCTACAGGCTATGATTTGTTGAAATGACAATCAGCTGTGATCGGTTGATCTCAAATAGGCATTTGTGTCGTGTTGCCAGATGTACTTCGTTGCATCGTGTCTACATAAGTAACCAAGGTTCATGGAAAAATATGGGTCTCATTGAAAAAGTTTTATTATCACTAGTGATCTAAAAATGTACATATTATATGATTAGTAACTATCGGAGATGCACTCATAAAGTATAGAGTATTTTTAATTAGAATAAAAATACCTTGAATACAAGGTAGCTACTCATTAAATTTGCAGTTTGGCAAACTCGCAAGAATTCCTCTCTCCCCTCAATGTATAAACATTGGACACACAAAGAGACGTCGCCGTCGGGCTATATCTAGTTGTTGGAAAATCATTGATTCAACATAAGTTAAACATCCGCTACAAAAATTCCTCAAAAGTAAACTCAAAATGCATTACAGACTATCATAAACATGAGAAGATAAACTTAATACATAGATACCTTAGAAAACAAGTTTTGAACCCAGAATTTTCCTGCTCTACCTGTTATATTTATATTGAAATGAACATTTTTATCGACATTGCATCGTTCTTTAGAGTTTCTTTAATTTGATACCCCAATATAATATACAGAGTGGGGCACGAAAAACTTCGCATCCATGTTTTCTCAAGGGATAGGTGATTAATCAAAAATCGCTTGGACATGTCAATTTTGGTTTTTCGGAAGAAAAACTTTTTGAAGTTTTCACTCCCCACCAGTCATCCCTAAGCGGGGGTAATAGGTGATAGGTACCCCCAGAATTTCAAATGGAAAGGAGGGTCGAGTGATATGTCATTTGATAGGTTTTTTACTTTTCCCCAAAGTTTAAAATTGCTACTATTTATCATTATTTCTTATTATTCATCATTTTTTAATATTCATTAATTTTTTGTGGGTACCAGAGACTCCCGCTTAGGTGATAACAGGTAGGGGGTGGAAAAACGACGAAAATGTGACTCCCAAAAAACAAAAATTGACGTGTCCGAGCAATTTTTACCTAAGAGAAAACCTGGGTTTGAAGTTTTTCGTGTCCCACCCTGTATAATGAAAAATACTCTATAGTCTAGAGTCTACAGGGTGACAAACGTGGGTGGTCTATCACAAGTATTTCAGGAACGGCTTGTCCAAACGTTTTGAATCTTCCCTGCCACAAAGGCCGGCCCAGACCACGCATTCCAGACAACCACCAATAGCACAGACGCAGCAGAGACCAGCTCAGAGTGAGTCGGTCGAAACTGTGAAAGATCTTTTTAGCTGTATGGCTGACATAAACCAGATGGTCAATATGTCGGAGATTTTTCATTGCATGTCAGACTTGCGTGCGTTATCAAGGGACACACCAGCCGGTCAAAGAGGATCAATAACCGTTAACTTTATAAGGAACGCTTTCCAAAGGTACAATTTGGAGCCATAAGCAACACAAAGTATCTGAGGGTAGTGGAGTGGAACGCAAACAGCGTTTTCCAGAAACTTGGCGAACTAATCCACTTCTTGAATATTCATAGAGTGGATGTCATGATCATAACCGAAACAAAATTGATTCAAAACAAAAAGTTGAATGTTAGGAATTATATTGTCCACCGGGTCGATAGGACACTGCGTGGAGGAGGAGTTGCAATGCTTGTCAATCAGAATATGCCGCATATCCGGATCGACGTAGATTCAGCTATCGAAAATATAGCTATTCAGTTACGAAATGGCTGTGTCATTGTCGGCGCCTACGCGAAACCAGACCTACGCATGGTGCCTAACGACTTGGAGGCATTTTTTCAGCACGGCAGGGGAACGCTGGTTGTTGGTGATCTTGATGCCAGACACATCATGTGGAATAACCATAGGTGTGATAGGAATGGCAATTTTCTCCGTGAATAAATTGGAGAGAATTCCATTCAGTTGTTGGAACCTCCAGTTTCAACACATTACCCTATCAATGGCACGACACCGACCTACATAGATCTGGCACTGGCAATAGGTATCCTTAATCTACCAGATTTGCGTGTCCCCAATGCGCTCTCCTCCGATCACTTGCCGATCCTAATTGATTGGAAAGTTGATAACAGAGGAGCTGAAGTGTGACCCATAGTGAATGAAAAAGTCCAGATCGTCAAGGACATCCAGTCAAAAGACGACCTGGAACAAGAACTCACACGTTTCTCTGAAATACTACAGTATGCACGAAACAAGATAAGCCTAAAGGTCAATCTTAAGCGCGCGGAGGACAGGCTACCTGTAGAGATTTTGGAGCTGATAAATCTTAAAAACCGAAAAAGACGGGAGTGGCATCGCTCTGGGTTGCGGAAAAAGCGTGACGAGTTTTTAAATTTGACACGCAGAATTCGGAGGGCGATCTCCAAATTCCGAAGCGAATCCTGGAGCGTAGCACTGGCCGGGTTGTCCACAGAAGATAACTCCCTCTGGAAAATCAGCAAACGGCTCAGAAACAAGTTCAACAAAAGCCCATCACTGGGAGGAGTCGTCCAGACACCTGGAGAAATTTCTGAGACGTTGGCGGATCATCTAGCGAGAGCCTCTGGAGAGAAACCGGACGTCACGCCTTTCCAGAGCGAAGTAACGGAGTCAGTGAGGCAACTCACAGCCGTTGATTGCGTCATTCCAGACGATGTGCTTGGTAAAGTCCCAGTGTCTCCTTCAGAGCTAATCAGGATAATCAGGACACTAAACAGTAACAAAGCTCCGGGGGAGGACTGCTTGGCCAACATTCTGTTGAAAAACCTTCCACGGAAGGCGCTGTTGCAATTTATGTACCTGATCAACAGTATGCTGCGATTGCAGCATTTTCCATGCGCATGGAGAACTGCAGTGATCGTACCAATTCAGAAACTGGGTAAAGACCCATCCAAACCGGACTCCTATCGCCCAATTGCACTGTTGAGCAGCTTATCCAAAGTTGCTGAACGTGTGATACTCCAGTCGTTCCACAAACTGCACTTCCTCGACAAAATCCCTCCCTTACAATTTGGTTACCAAAACGAACTTGACACGTCTCTTGCAGTAGTCAAAGTCGTGCAAGAATCCATGGATGGGTTCAACAAGAAACAGAACACCGTCATGTTGACCCTGGACATCAGTCAGGCGTTCGACACGGTCTGGCATGACGGTTCACTGTGGAAATTGTACCACAAATTCCCACCTTTCCTAGCCAAACTCATCTATTTCTATCTACAAAACCGCTCCATCAAAGTTCGAGTGGAGGGGTCGTTATCTGCTTCCAGAAATCTCCATGCAGGCGTCCCCCAAGGCACTGTACTATCGCCAGTACTATTTAATTTGTTCACGGCCGAAATTCCTACTGCCGAGCCCATTCAAATGGTAATGTACGCAGATGACGTAATGGTCTATTCACGATCATTCTACGCACAAGCCGCCAGACAGCGCATCAATCAATTCGGATACATTGGTTCCATGGCATCATGAATGGAAACTAAAAATCAACAGTAAAAAGTGTGAATGCTTGATATTGAGTCGGAAATTCACGAACAATCGCATAGTTGAGCCGATCAAAATCGATAACGAACTCATCGCTAAAGTTAAAAAACTCAAGTATTTGGAGGTTGCTATCGACGCGAGACTCTCATTTGTTCAAAATACATCGCATATCTTGCAGAAACATTCTTGGCCGGACAGCGCTTATATCTAATTCTGTGCCGCGTGCAAAATTATCTAACGATCTAAAGCTCACTCCATAAAGGACAGTCATACGACCCACTATCACCTATGGCTGTCCTGTATGGTGTAGCATGTCTGATTCACAATTTGCACGCATTCAACGGTCGCAAGATTTCCACTTACGCACAGCCCTCAACTTGCCGAGAAGAACACCTATCGCCAATTTACATGACATTGCGCAGGTTCCAAATTTGCAAGATTACATTGAACAAATGTCTGCTCGATTTTACCGTTACAGGATTGGGAATTCACCAACCACTCAGCAAATTGCCAGTACCAGACACTCAAACAATGTCACACATAAACCTATTTATGGTAGACTGGCAATCTACCGCGAAAATAGGAAACATGTTGATGACATTCATTGAATTGTACATTTGATAAATCCTTCGTTTTCTTTCACGGGCACATGGTAGAGAATATTCCCTACTCTTGCCTGATTCGTCGTCTTGGCCCACACTGATTGCGAAGCCCAACCTGCCATATAGTGGAAGGTGACGCCCACTAGGTTGGACAGACCCCGACGCGCCTGCGCAGATTGTACGGTGTCTTGATCTGCTATCGGCTTGTCTGCTCCTGATACTTCGAATCCGCCGTGAGAAGAATATTTTCCAAAAGTGACAGGCCAGTCGACGTTATGTCTTAACTGATGTAACGTCGAAGGGTGTGTGATTTCGAAAGGATGTCAGGGGTGTTAGGATTCTGCTACTGACCTTCCGTTTTGGTTCTCGTCTGAGACTTGTGGTGCGTTCCACACCGGAGCGCCCCCAACCGGGTGTCGCTCAAATGAGTTAGTGGGCCGAGGAGATCTTTATGGTGGATATGCGGTAGGGATACAAGTTTTCCAGCATGTTGTGAGCTGTAATGCCGTGTTGTTGATGGAATGGTGAATGCTCTTATCGACAGAACGGAGTCGCCATTTCAGTGGAAACAGAATAAATGACTATTTTTTATTTTTGCAATTCTACTTTTGATTCTTAGGACAACGTTTTGGTTCTAGATGAGTGTATATTCTAGTCATGAATATTTTAAGCGATGTTTTCAGGTCTATTTTTCCTCGTCACGCAACTTCGACATATAATCAAGAAATTCCGACCGCGTTTGCCAACCCCGTGTGATCATCTCCCACGTCAGCCATATGTCTGAGAGCGTTATTTATGCAAGAGAGACATGACTCACTCCGTTTATGGGACATGTTGGGGTTGTTGGGGCCAACACCTGCCCGCCGATCTCTGCCACGCAGTGATCTTGATCGGTTTTCACTTTCGGTGGGGGCACATTCGCCTTCACTAGAAAGAAGCTAGGATTAAGTAGTACTAGGTTTTTACCTTTTGTGTTTAGACTTAGGCTTAATTTTAGGAAACATACCTGTAACTGTCTTGTGAAATTTATGTATTAAATAAAAAATGTGCTTGAAAGAGTTTTGAATCTTGGTATGAGTCGATATGAAAGTGTAATGCATCTTTCAAGAATGTTTTGATTATTGTAGCGTTGCCAGATCCACTAGGTTTTCCCATCAACTTTCTTATTGCAAGTCTTGTATAAATACTTGAAGTATAACAATGATGAACATGCCATAAACGTCAAGTTTGAGAATTGTTTCAAATTACTGCCTGCGAGACTGCCGGTCTAGTGCCTGTTCAACTTCACTTTGAGAAACACAAAGGAGATCTGATCTGTACCGTACCTGTAATCAAAAATGATAATTATCATCATCCATAACTATCAATTTGAACTTCTTCACGCATCTGAGTTTATTCATAAGAAATTCTTCAAAGGTGATATGACGTAATATCCTACCACGTGACATAAAAAGAAGAACACTCAATAATTATTGTCTACCATAAGATTCAATGTATATATGCTCTGATTCAAAGTTTAATATCTTTCATGAAAAAATTCGAAAATTGAAATGTTTAGAATTAATCAAGCTACAATTATTTAGCATGAAAAAATTCAATTTTTTATTTTTATACTCCACAAAATTTTTCAAAATTTTGGAACTAGACTGATAGTAATTCGATATGCATTGGGTGAAATGTCCTGGAACTTTGAAACATTCTGTGGGGTATGAGTATAAAAATATAATATTCAATTTTTTCATGCCAAATCATTATGGTTTGGTTCATTCAGAACATTTCAAATCTTTAAGATTATGAAGAAGTTGAAGTAATGTTGACATGATCAAGTGCACTTCAATTTTCAAATTCACATGATATTTCCTTTTTCAGGGAAGATAATTAATACTAAACTTTGTATCAGAACATGTTTACATTGCATCTTATGTAAGATAATTGACTTCTTCCTTTTTTATGTCAAGTATAGTATAACGTTGGTTTAGGTAGGTAGGTGGGTAGATATACAAAAACAGCTCAACTAAACATCAACTTTATAAGAATACTCAATATTCAATTTTTGAAATCACAACAAAATTATCTTTCGCTTTAGACAAGAATATTCTGGCATTCCAAAACTTGGCACTGATTCATGAAAAACTTCACACTCGAAAAATAGACCAAAAGAGACTTAAGAGAGATTTGTTATGAAAATAGCAAACAGCTGATCATCTGACCGTTGCGCCGCACCAAAATCGATGCACATTCAGAGATTCAGTTTCGAATAAAATAAACTTAACCAATACCCTATTTGTATCTAAACGTAGGTGTTGCCTTTTTCCCATTATGAAAAACAATGTAATAAATCCATCTGGCAAGAGAGGCAAGTCTAATTGCACGCCATATCCAGACCAACTTAGAAAACACCGACAAAAACAGCCTTTCATCTTAACAAATACAACAATAACTTGCAGCAATCATGACCAAAATTATTGTAGGTACTTACCCATGTCAAAATCAAAATAAAAACCTCGAAAAACACATAACACATTCACTGAGACGATATAGCGTTCCCTTTGCCGAAAACATTGGGAAAAATTCGACAAAATGGCCGATCTGATCTCATTTGTTTTTTCTGGTGTTTGAACTGCGCAGGCACATGGGTGTGGCAACCAGCCAATAGAAATTCAACAAACATTGAATGAAAGAGCGCGGATTTTAAAATACATGTATAGAGTCAAGATTATGATTTGTTTAACACATGAGAAAATGACATAATATGCATCTTGAATTGTGTTAACGTGAAATATTGCAATAAAAATTGAAAAATAAACATCACCAGAAATGGTCGGCAATATGACGAGATTAGAATGACGTCAATAATGTGTCTGTGAAATCACGTGAAAATGTCGTCAGTAATTGGTCGAATGACGTCTATCGACCAGAGGAGAGAGAGATTATGACGTCATTTTGACGAGGTTCTGCGGACTGGGAAATAATATTTCAAAAATGTTTGAAAGTCTGGTTTTCTCTTATAATTGGAAATTTACTTCATGAATATGAGAGTTTGAGACCGTTATCAAGTAAACAATCACAAACGTCCATGCTTTTCATGGCTTACTACAAAATTTTGATTGCGGTGTATGAAAATTGGGATTCTTGTCGTGGTTTATCAAATTAGACACATACTATATTTCATTTTTGAAAAGCTTGAAAGTAAACCAATCAATTTTTTGATAAATATATCCCATTTGAAAAAATCCAACATTGGTCAATATTTCAAAAACAATAATATCTGGAAAAAACTGATAACGTCACTGGATTCTACGAAAAAAGTTCCTGTTGTCACATTTCCGATATGTTACCAGATAGCCGAGAAACGCGGGGTGTCCAAAAACGCTACTTTTTCAAAATCACCTAGTAGCTCACGAACTGAAAGATCTATGATATTTTTGTTTGTGGCATCTTTCGTCTCACTAAAAAGTAGCTTAGGTTCGTCAAAACCGCAAGGTTCTATCATTAGTAATACCTAACCGAGATACAAGATCACCTGCAATTGCAACCAAAATTGGGGATCCTGCCGAATTCAGCCGATTTGCTCATAATCAATCTCTATATTTAAATTTGTTACGGAGTATGTATGCAAAAAAAAGAAAGAAATCTGAAAGTATTTTATCATCTTTTCAATTTTATCGAGAAGTACTTTATGGTCCACTATATCAAATCCCTTACGCAAATCCACAAGAACTGACACCGCATAGTGTGCAGTGGAGACATAATCAACAGTCGACAGAAGCATTTAGAAAAAACCATCCTGAAAATTGTCATGTTCTATAAAATCTTCTATACAGGGTTGGGAGAAATTACCAGAACGGTCAATTTTTCCAGAAGATACACGAGTTAGCAAAAATGACAAAGATAAAAGTTGTGAGGCTTTCAAAAATATACATATCTGTATTGAATTGGAATATACAGGGTCCGTCATAAAATCATGGCAGATCAGAGTTGCATTTTTTAATGGCTCCCTCCTTATTATTTGATAATCCAATTCTTTGTTTAATTTTGAGCATAAATTGAGATCCAAATAATGTTCCTAAATTCAACCGTTATTGAGATATCGCGATTTAGAAATGACATTTTCGCACCTTTGACAAGCTATAAAACTCAAACGGTTCAAGATAGAAAAAAAATGGTCTGTACTTTCTAATCCTAATTTTTCGAGAGCTATTCTGTCATATGACTAGAAAGTATTGCCAACTGTCAACTTTTTTTTGACCCAAATTGACATTTTTCGACAACAAATAATTTGGGTACCTTGATAGCTCTTGCTAGTTCGAGACTAGATAGTGCAGTCCATTTTTCTCTATCTTGAACCGTTTGAGTTTTATAGAATGTCAAACATGCAAAAATATCATTTATAAACCGCGATAACTCGAAAACGACTAAATTTAGGGACATCATGTGCACAATAATTTTTGCTCAAAATTGAAAGAAGAATTGAAATATTCAATAATATACAGGGAGTCCCATTTGAAAAAATACAACTTTGATCTGCCATAAGTTTATGTCCGACCCTGTTTATTCCAATTTACCACAGATATGTAGATTTTTGAAAGCCTCACAACTTTTATCCAGGACATTTTTCTCCAGCACGTATATCTTCTGGAATAATCGACCGTTCTGGTGATTTTCCCTAACCCTGTATATAAACACCATAGGGTCGTCTTTTGAATGTCAGTTCTAATATTTTAGTTTCCAATAAATTAGCTGATGTGATAGCTCAGATGCACACAACTTTCTTCACAAAATTCAGTTTGTATTAAGATTTTTAACACGTTCACTACAGCACCAGGAATACCTTTATGGTTTATACAAATTTGCTTTATGCACCAGACACATGGGTGTCGGGTAATTATATCCCATAAAAACTGACATGAATCAATAGGAAATAAGAAATGTCTTAGGAAAAATCTCTTGAATGAACCTTGAACCCTCAGATACTTGTCACACATGGATTGCTATTTCCTTCCACGCATGCTCATTTCCAAATTGAAAACATGGGAAAATTTGGAGACTGACATATGTACAGGGTGTCCGGAAATTACGCGTCAGGATTTTGGTGGGCGATTCTACATGAAAAATTAATGCAACAAACTTCTATACAATTTTTTCAAAAACTCATAATTAAGGAAGATACAGGGTGTTAAAAAATATTTTTTTTTTCTTATTTTTTTTAATAACTTTTTTTCTAGTGTAATGATTTTCGCCAAATTTTGCATGCATGTCACTAGTGTTTCTTTGTATTCACCCTATTAATTTGACGCTAGTCGTCAATGACAAAAGGCTGAAGCTGTCCTTCACCTTAGGAAAATTACTTAGAACTTTTTTGTTTTAATCTTTTTATAAATTTGGATGTCAAATTAGTGAAGAGCATCAAAATATTTTTTAAAAAGGTGCTCGTGTTGCATCATCGTAGAATTAACGGTTTCCGAGAAAAACGACTTTAAACATTTACGTACGTTTGATTAGAAATTTTGATTTTCAAAATTAACAAAGCAAGCCTTGAAAAATACATTGTTAAAGGGTAATTTGTTAAATAAAATAACTATTTACGACAACACACCTTATTTAATTTGGATTCGTTGGAACTTCCAAAGAAGAATTAATTTATGTATTGAAATGGAAAGGCAACATTTCGAAAACTTTTTATGAAAGTATCACTTCCAACAACACGAGCACCTTTTTAAAAAATATTTTGATGCTTTTCACTAATTTGACATCCAAATTTATAAAAAGATTAAAACAAAAAAGTTCTAAGTAATTTTCCTAAGGTGAAGGACAGCTTCAGCCTTTTGTCATTGACGACTAGCGTCAAATTAATAGGGTGAATACAAAGAAATACTAGTGACATGCATGCAAAATTTGGCGGAAATCATTACACTAGAAAAAAAGTTATTAAAAAAAATAAGAAAAAAAAAATATTTTTTAACACCCTGTATCTTCCTTAATTTTGAGTTTTTGAAAAAATTGTATAGAAGTTTGTTGCATTAATTTTTCATGTAGAATCGCCCACCAAAATCCTGACGCGTAATTTCCGGACACCCTGTATTTATGTTATCTCCAACACTTCACAATCCAATTTGAAAAAAAATACTTTTATCCAAAATTGATACAAAGGTTATGATAAAGGAAAATTATTGTTTCTTAACTAAATCGATTACAAAAATTAATATAAATGAATGTCCTTTAAACTAAAAAGCGCTCCTATTTATAAACTAATATTGTCCATGCAGCATTGTTGGCACATCGCGGAAGATTGCGGGATCAGCGGTTCCAGAGTGAGGCAATGAGGTGCTTGACTGTTCGCTGATCAAGGTCGTCGTATATTTTAGATATAACAACTCCTCATTTCATAAGAAAGTTGATGCATCGCAACAATTTTCACTGATGGATTGGGTCGCATCTCAGTTCGAAGTCTTCTTCTGCGAATTCTTCTGGATGGATGCTCGTACGTCTTCTAGGGATGAGTTTTCGAAGTTTTTGGCGCAACAATGTCTGCTTTTCAGGCTCTGGAGGGTCTGAAGGGTCGTTACCATTGGTTAGGCTGAGTCTATTAGGGCATCTGCGTCGGCATTTACAGCAGATTCAGATGATCACAGTGATGAATATCAGCATGAACAGGAACATGGCAAACCAGTGAATATGTTTGGTTATTAAGGGCTGGTTCAGTAGACTGTCCAATTCATCCTAGTATTGGTTGAGCCTGTGCTGTGCCATATTGAGATCTTCTATGTTTAACTTGCTCAACTTTAGTGGTGTCAGTTCTGGAACGGCAAGTTTCTCTGGAAGATGGTCGCAGCAGTTGTAAGGAATTTTCACGGAATGACTGTTGTATGTGACATTCTGGTATTTATCAATTGGGCACTTGGAGTGTAGTCTTGTACTTCCAATGAATGCATTGCAGTTTGGTTGAAGCTTCAGAAGAGAGTTTCTTCTGAGCATGTTGGTGACCATATTTCGGTTGCCGCATCGGATTGAGATTGGCAGAGGATCAGCAACTATGATAAGCCAGTAGTTCTTAGCGAGTTCTTGTACATTGTAGTCGCTAGCCAGGAGAAGTGAAGTTTGACATGTCTTGAGAGGTGTGGTAGGTTGTCTCAAAAACTGTGCTTCACAGATGGCATCACTATCTATTGGATATTGGAGAAGATCAAAACACATCTTCATGTTGTTCTGTAGTTGTTTACAGCTGTGTAACTCTTGTGGAGATACGTAAAATGAAGAATTGTCATCACGCGCAATATATTTTTGAGTTGTTGGTAAAATGTGAAAAACACCTGTTCGATTGTCCAATACTGGAATAGGAAAGATTCGGAAGAGGGTGTTAAATTCAGGTTCGATTAAAAGTATTTTCAGGGTGAAAACAATTTTATTGTCAGATTGATACGCTTCTAATTCTATCATGTCAAGATATTGAGCGACTTTGGAAGTATAAGTTGGTAGAGGAAGAATGTTTCTTGAGAGAGAGCGCGATATTTCTTGAAGGGAGGTGACTAAATCTCTAGGAGTAATTATTGAACCATGCAATATTTTTAATCTGGCGAATGTTTTGGCGCTCAAGATATCATTTAGGGAATCTTCCAAAAATGAATAGCTTTCCATTAGAGATTCGCAAGGAGCTAAGGCTCTTATCTGACTTTCGTAAAAAGCCATGTCGTCTGAAATATCAAGCATTGTTTTTTGTATGTCAGCAATATTTTGGTTAAATGTTTCTTTGTCAATTTGTAATTTTTGTATGATCGAATTGAAATTTTTTTTAGAACGGATGTTGTTACGGAAATTTGACTTTTTAATAAGTGTTCGATCCCATGTTCGTTTTGTGAGACTTTATTTATACACTCGTCGTAGTAATCACCATCCGAAGCATCTGAATTACCTGTGATAGATTTAAAAATGCTGCCCATGCCGTTTAGTAAACCTCGTTTGTTTCTAAAAGCGTAATTTTTTGTATTGCCGGCTATGTTTGTATACTTTTGATTCACAGACTTGGCGATTTGGGATAAGAGGCTAATGTGTGTCTTGATTTGAGTTTTGAAGGCTATCATTCGAGGATAGGGTTCGTCGAATAAGTCGGTCATGTGGGAAAGGATTTTGTCATTATTTTTTATGGCTTCTCGTAGTGGTTCTAGTTCTTTGTACACCAGTCATATTATCAGTTTGTCGATAATATGATGTAAACAATGTGTCATTTATTATTAAAATGTATTTTGTTTAGTTTAACGTATTTTACATTTACTGTGATGTGTTATTCTGTGACTTTGTTGAAGGTCTGATGATGCCTTAGGGCGAAACACGTGTAACCAATACATCGTTTATTGATTGAGACTTTTGACCGCCTTTTATTTCCACTTCAATCTCGATTCAAGTCTCTTTGAGAAGGATGGACGACTTCTTTTTATAGTCATAGAAAGGCTTTAGTCTATCGAAGTTTATTTTTGATAACTGATCAGTAGATAGATTTTTTACTTTTGCTGAAGTTTAATAAACATCGGTAATTTCAAATGGTCCATTAAAACTATTTTGAGCTTTGTCTTTAATCTGGGATTCTTTAACATATACTTTGTCTCCTAATTTATATTCTGGAATTTTCTTGGATACATTCTTATCGAATCTAATTTTGGATTTTTCTTTTTGGAGGTTGGTTTTTGATCGTGCAACTTTGTAATAATATTCCATTTTGTTGTTGAGGTCTCGAATGTATTTGGAAATGAGTTGTTCTTGGTTATAAAGAGTTTCAGGAGGTCTATTAGATGTATGTCCAAATATCAGTTCGTAGGGCGTAAATCCGTGTGTTTTGTTTTTAGTGTTGTTATAACAGATTACTGCAAATGGGAGAATGTTGAAGGGGTGTTCGTCGGGGTGATCGGCTTTGTGAGCTCGGATCATTTCAGTGAGTGTTGCATGAAACCGTTCAAGAGATCCATCAGATTGGGGATGACTGACACTGGAAAATGTGAGTTTAATGTCAAACATCTCACAAAGGTCTTTAACAAGAGTATTGTCGAATTATCGATCTCGGTCGTAATGTATTCCTGAAGGAGTACCAGGTGTTGAAAAAAAATAAGGAGGGTGTTTACAATTGTACTTGCTTTTTTGTCACTTACAGGGTAGGCCTGAGTGAATTTGGTGAGTTCATCTCGAATGGTGAGGGCATGGTTGCGAGTAGGAAACTCGAAGAGGTCTATGTTTATCCTTTCAAATGGAATTTTTGAAGTTTCGGTAACAACGAGGGGAGTACTTGGATTTTTTCGACAGATTTTCACCTTTTGGCAGATTTCGCAACTTTTAATGAATTGGTCTACGTCTTTTGTCAAACTGGGCAAATTATGTTTGGTTCTTATGCGTTTAATAGTTTCATTGATTCCACGATGTAAATAAGTCTTGCCAGAATGGTATTGGTCTATAATTATTGGTCTTTCGTCATCATCGGGAGTTTTTACAATGCTTTGACATACTTGGATTTTCATGCCTTTGTCATTGAAAATGAAAGAGAATATTTCAAGGATTGGGAGTTCGAGATTATTTTCTATCTGATAGGTTTGAGAAATATCAAATTTGTCACGGAACGTGTATAACGAATAAAAGAGGCGTGGTACTACTATGTTGTTATCATATGGTAGTGGGATTATAAAATATTCACGATCTTTAACAGATTTGCTATGAAGTATGTCCACTTCATTTAAATGAAAGTTAGCATTTTCTTCGAAAATCTCATCCATTATCTTTTGATGAAGGTCTTCTAATTTTGCTTGGCGGAAAAATGTGACAATGTTTTTGCTAGATTTGTCTAAAAGTTGTGAGTTCCAAGAATCAATTTTTGAGTAATCAATCATTGATTTTGTTTTGTAAAAGTGTACAAATCTGTTGTATTCTTCTGTTACTTCGTCATCGTTTGTCGTGTCATTAAACGTCTCGTTTTGTTTTTCGATTGGAGGTAGTTCATGGTTGATTGTGAATGTCGTCGTCGTTTGAGGCAAAAACGGAAACTTTTATTCGAGATAATGCGCCAGCATTTTTATTAATTTCACCAGGTTTACATTCGATTCTATAATCATACTCTTCAAGCTTGAGCCGCCATCGAGCTAGACGACTTCCTGGATCTTTGATGGAAAAAAGCCAGGTCAAAGGGCGATGATCAGTGACTAATATGAATTTACGACCAGAAAGATACGGGCAAAAATGCTTAACTGCCCAGACTATTGCAAGGAGCTCGCGTTTTATAGTGGAGTATTTGGTTTCTGCAGCGCATGGAATTCTAGAGGCATATGCTACAGATAGGTCTTTATTAATGGGTCCTTGTGAAAGAACAGCGCCAATTGCGAAAGCACTTGCGTCGGTTGTTAAGAGAAAGGTTTCTTCCAAATTGGGATACATTAGAATTGGGTCTGATATTAGAGCTTGTTCAAGCTGATTGACGGATGTTTTGCATTCCGAATTAAAAATGAATGAAATGTCTTTTTGAAGAAGTTTCGTGAGTGATTTGGAAGTTTTGGCAAAATTTGGGATGAAGCGTCTGTAGTGTCCTGCTAAACCTAAGAAAGATTTTATGTCCTTAGAGCATTTTGGCGACGGAAAGTTTTGGATACACTCGACTTTGGATTGGTTAGGTTCTACTCCATCTAAGGTTATCAAAATCCAATATAAGCAACTTCTTTACGAAGAAATTCGCACTTATCTGGTTGGATATTCAGGTTCGCTCTGTGAAGACGTTTGAAGACTTCCGTTAACCTGGAAATGTGCTCATTGATAGTGGGGGAATAAATTATTATGTCGTCCATGTAGACTAAGCATCTTTCGTTTTGGATACCAAGGAGAATGTTGTCCATTACTCTCTGAAAGGTGGAGGGAGAGTTCTTTAATCCAAATGGCATACGAATAAACTCGTAATGTCCATTTTCCACGGAGAATGCTGTTTTCGGAATGTCTCTTGGGTTTCATTTCGATTTGGTGAAAACCGGATGCCAAATCAAGTGTTGTGAAATATTGGCATTTTCCCAATTGATCTAGAAGATCAGAAATGTTTGGTAGAGGGTATTTGTCGTCTGCAGTTAACTCGTTGAGCTTTCTATAGTCGATCACGACACGCCATTCAGGTCTGCCAGACGCATCAATTTTTTTTGGCACAACCCAAACGGGGGAAGACCACGGGGAAATTGAGGGACGAATGATGTGTTGATCGAGCATTTTTTTTTATTTGAGATTTCACCTCTTCTTAATGGCCTTGTGGATAACGGTACGATTTAGTAAAAACAGGTCTTGCGTTATTAGTGTCGATAGAGTGTTTGATTTCATTGGTGAAGGAGATTATGTCACCCTTGAGGTAAAATATGTCAGAAAAATCAAGGCAAAGTTGAGTTATTATTTCTTTTTCTTCGATATTTAAATGTTCAGTTTTTAATTGATCTTTCATGAATGTGTTACTATCAAAAATGGTTGTATTGTCAAAATCGGGGTTGAAATTGAAAATTGTTTCATCACTGTTTAAGAATGGATCAAGTGGTTCTATATTAAGATCTGAAAAGTCAACAGTTTTAGGCATGGCGTTTACGTTTACTATGGAAGTGTGAAATTTCCCTTTTTCATTCACTTTAACTAACGCGTGAGGTAATCTGACCTTATCTTTTTCTTGCGAGTGTAGAATAGCGTCAGTATTAGTCGAATTACATGTTAACTTACATATCATTTCAGTTCTAGCATCTAATGAAATTTGATCACGTTTTCCTGTTGTACGAACATGATGTTTTCTATACAGGGGGATCGTTTTAAGATTTGTAATGATCTCTTTAGTTTTAAAATCGATAACACATTCGTATTGTTCTAGAAAATCTAGACCCAATATACGATCAAAATCTATATCAAGATTGTATATGTACACTTTGTGAGGATCTCCTACATTGAAAGGGACAAGAGTGGGGGTATTTATGGAAAGTTTCTGGTTGGTAATAACTTGTATGGTAATGTTTTCAGGGAATCGTGTTGAAAATTGTGTTGCAGCGTTTTCTCTAGAAATAAAAATTCCTGTGCCGGTATCTATGTGAAATTTGAATTTGTTGTTGCGATCGTTGATGTTATAGAGATTTTTCGAGTTTACAGTTGAAAGTTGGCTTAAAGGAATGTCTGTTCCGTGAAATTCAGATTTGGATCCATGTTGTCCAAATTCAAGGCTTGGATGTGTAAGATTGGATCTTGAAATGAGTTGTCGGGGGGTTGGTGGTCTGTAGGACGCGTTAGAAAATCCTCATAACTATTATCAATGATTACTTCGGAATCTTCTTCGAAAAATTGAACATTTTTGTAATGTTCTTGAAAATTGTAACTGGGACACTCTGTATAGGTATCAGTTTCACCAGTTTTGTCGAAAGGTTCGTTGAGATGATGCATAGGGCGCATCTGATTTGATGAAAAGTTCGGTTTTTGTTGAGAGTGGTAATTAAAAGGACGTTGTGGGTTTTGGGTTTGATGTTGTTGTCTGGTTTGACCAGAGAAATTAGTGGAATTGTTGTTGAAGTCATTTGACCTTTGAAAGTTTGGATTGAATGAGGGATGGTTTGAATTGAAGTTAGAACGACTAGGGAATTGTCTACACTGGTGTGCGTTGTGACCACTGCGGTTGCATGACGAACATTTGGGGATTTGAGAGTTGGGTCGACTAATTTTTTGGACGTTTGGTCTACCAATTTTTTGGTTTTCCAAATATGAGAGTTGAAGCTCTTTTCTGATCCTACTTTGAGATTCTAGGAGGGTTGTCGGATTGCTAGCTCGAATTAGTTGTCATAGTCTTGGTTCTAGGCCTGTAAGGAGTTTATATAGGGCCATCGTTTCGATAAGAGTGGTTTGGGCTCCTTTCTGTTCTTTTTTCAGAGCAGCGGATTTTTGAATGCTCGAATGCATGTTTGCATTCAGAACTTGAAGTCTGTTAAAGAATGTCAAAGGTGATTCATCTGGAGTTGGTTTTAGTCTTTGAATATCTTGGATGAGTGATGAAAGGTCACGGGAATCACCAAAGTGTAGATTTGAAAGTTTCTTGATTTCGAGGTAAGTGTTAGGATTCCTAGAATTGATTAGCTGAACTGCTCTACCTCTTAGTTTGTTTTTAATATGAATTACCAGAAAAATTTGTTGTTGTGTAGTTGCCATATCAAACGCACAATCGCATGCGTAAATAAAATTTTCTAAAAAGATTTGGTTGCCATCAAATTCTGGGACAATGGAAAAAATTTCGCAAAGTTTGTATGGTTCTACTTCGATAGTCGTTACAGTATCTTGATTATTTTGACGAGCTGTGGCCATTGTTACTTGATTGCTTGAAAGCTTGTATGCGGATAAAGTTGTTTTTGCGATAAGGATTTTTCCTCGGGAAAAATAGAAATTGGGAGATGCAATTCAAAAATCGAACAGTAAAGAAAAATTCAACAAAAATTAACGTATACGAGACAATTCGTTACTTACAAGATTGTATTCTTCATCGAGCTGTCGTGTTCTTGTTCTTGACTACTAGGGGTGTCACTAGGTGTTTCTTCCGTAGCAATAGCGAGTGGGGACATCTCTGGTTCTTTTCTGTTAAGGTATGGGAATCCGCCGCTACCATTTGGAGTTTCTCGTGTTCTGACAGCGTTAGAAAGATCCTATAGCGACTGCGCCAGTTGTTATCTCCAACACTTCACAATTCAATTTTTAAAAAAATACTTTTATTCAAAATTGATACAAAGGTTATGATAAAGGAAAATTATTGTGTCTTAACTAAATCGATTACAAAAATGAATATAAATGAATGTCCTTGAGCCTAAAAAGCACTCCTATTTATAAACTAATATTGTCTATGCAGCATTGTTGGCACATCGCGGAAGATTGCTGGATCAGTGGTTCCATAGTGAGGCAATGAGGTGCTTGACTGGTCGCTAATCAAGGTCGTCGTATATTTTAGATATAACATAAATATGTTATATTTTGACTTCAAAAACTTTATTTTTAAAAAACTTATTTTATTGATTAAAAATTGAAACAGTTATTCGGCATGACATTCTATTGACTAAAATAATATGGAACCTTATTGTAACTTATACATTTTCTATTTATATGAAAATGATAAGCATAGTCAGCAGATTGGGACATAGTGCATGTACTGCTGACGTAGCTTCACAACAAAAGATGGATTGCGAAACAAGGTGGATGAACGGTGAAATAAGGGTTACATTTCTGATATAACAACTCCCCTTTTGTACTTAAACGTAATGACATGCATTAGCTTTTATTTAAGAAGACTTGAAGTTTTTCTGGTTCTGGAGAGTCGTCTGGAATTGTCCGGGATAAGGCCGATCGTCATTATCTTGATTTGCTGGAGTCGCCATGAGACTTGGTAATCTTCTTCTTCTTCTTCGGCATTTCAGGAAGACGTATAGGGCAAAGAGAACTGCTATGCAGACGATGGAGAAGATTGTGAACCAATGGGATTTTTTTGCGATAAATGACTCATTCAAGAGTTTGTCCAATACTTCAGAATACTGGTCCAATTTATGTTGAGCTATGCCGAGTTCTTCTTTGTCGATCCTATTTAGCTTCAGCGGTTTCAGATCGGGAATGTGTGACTTTTCGAGAAGGTATTCGCAACAATCGTATTTGATGAAGATTGGGTGACTTTGATAGGTGACATTGACGTATTTGTCGATGATCCTTTTGGCTTGAATTCTCGTGCTTCCAACAAATGCGTTGCAGTAAGGTTGTAGTTTGAGTAGACTGTTGGTATGGATCAATCTAGTCTTAGCTTTCTGTCCTTCACATTTTATGGCGACGGGAAGTTGTTTTGAGACCGTTATGAGCCAGTAGTTGATGTTGATTTGTTTGACGTTATATCCAGCAGCTACAAGGATGGTCACTTGACAGAATTTTGGTAACTGCATTGGATTTCTTAGAAGTTGCGCTTTGCATATGGCATCGCTGTCTATCGGATACGGGAGTGCGTCTGTGCAGATCTTCTGGTTGTGTGTTAGTTGCTTGCAGCCCTCCGGATTGGAGAATGGTATAAAATATATCGAATCATCATCTCGAGCTAGAAATCTCTGTGTTGTTGGAATTATATGATGACATCAGGATCTACTATCAAAAATTGGTATTTGGTAAATGTGGAAAAGAGTGAAAGTTTCTGATTGAACCAGAGGGACTTTTAGAACGAGAAATATTCTTGAATCTGTTTGATATGCTTCGAGTTCAATGATGTTAATGTATTGAGATACAGACGAACTATAAACTGGAAGTGGTACATTACTTCTGACTAAAGATTGAGAAGCTTGTTGAAGGGAATTGATCAAATCTCTTGGTGTTATTATTGAGTTGTGTAAGATTTTCAAACGTGCGAAAATGATTGCGTTTGTGATATCATTTAAAGTGTTTCCTAAAAATGAGTAACTTTCTGTTAGTGTTTCACAAATTTTCTGAAATTTAATTTTTGTTTCATGAAAGGCAACAGTGTCTGACAATTTTGTCAATGCTTCATGAATTTTTGAGATATCTTCATTGAATGTTTGCTTATCAATCTGCAGTTTTTGGATTGTAGCATTGAAATTTCGAATTATTGATGTTGTTACGGAGATTTAGTTTGTGAGCAATGTTTCGAGGTGTTTTTCATTTTGAAGAGTCCTATTGATACAATCGTTAAAATCTTCGCCATCCGATGCATCTAGATTTCCTGTTATTGTTTTCCAAACCGTACCTAGTCCATTTAGTTTGGATCTGAATGCGTAATTATCAGTGTTTGTCATTATTTCAGTGTATTTTAGATTGACTGATTGGGAAATTTGTCTGAGTAGGCCAACGTGAGTCTGAATATGGCCTCTAAATGCGATCATTTTTGAGTCATTATTGCTGTTATTGCCAAAACTATCCAAAAATTCATTTACAAACTCATCGTTGTTCAGAATCGTTTGTCTTATGTGATTGAGATCTTTATATACTAAAAGTGTCCCTTTTTCATTTGGAATCTTTATCTTGCCTGCTTCGTTATAGAATATTTCAAGAGAGTGATCTATCGAGGTCAGCCAATACTGGCATAGTGCTGGCGGACAGATTCCTAGTAGTCTGAGAAGAATGAGAAAATTCTAGTCAAAATACGGCTTGAGGCGGTCGAAATTTATTTTTGTGTTTTGATTAGTTTTAAGGTTTTTCAAGAGAGCAAAATTTTCAAAAACCTCAAGGATTTCGAACGGTCCGTCAAATTTATCATCACCTTTTCCTATGATTTGAGATTCCTTTACGTATACTTTATCTCCTACATGATATTCAGGTAATTTTGATGGTACTTCTTGGTGGAATCATTCTTTCGCTTTTTCTTTTTGACGTTTCGTTTTTTCTTGAGCAATTTCATGAAAAATATTCCATTTTATTATTCAAATCTCGAATGCATTTGTAAATTTTTTTTTTTTTTTCGTTCTACAAAGTTTCAGGAGGTCTTATCGAAGTATGTCCAAATATTAACTCAAATGGAGTGAATCCGTGTGTTTTATTTTTTGTATTATTATAGCAAATAGTTGCATATGGCAATACGTTAAATGGATAATGGATGTTCGTTGGGATTTTCGACTAAGTTAGATCGGATCATTTCAGCTAATGTCGCATGGAATCTTTCTATAGATCCATTTGACTGAGGATGAGCCACACTAGAAAATGATAATTTTATGTTGAAAAATTCGCAAAGGTCTTGAACGAGAGTATTATCAAATTCTCTACCATAATCGCAATGGATCCTGAGAGGTGTTTCGTAAAGTTGGAAAAGGAGTAGCAACGTATTTACAATAGAATTTGCTTTTTTGTCTTGTAACGGATAAGCTTGGGTGAATTTTGTCAATTCGTCTCTGAGGGTAAGAGCATAATTTCGGAGTTTTTGGAGTTTCCGTTATAACTTAAGGCTGACTTAAGTTTTTTCGACAAACTTTAACTTTTTGACAAACTTCACATTTCTTGATGAAATTTTCCAAATCTTTACTTAAGGTTTTCCAGTTATATTTCTCTTTTATTCGTCTGATTGTTTCGTTGATTCCACGATGTAGATTTGTTTTTTTTAAATGATAATGTTCTAAAATAAGAGGTATTTGATCCTGACCTGGCGTTGTTACTACGTCCTGACAAATATGAAATTTAACGTCTTTGTCAGCTAGAATATACGAGAGCACTCCAAGGATGGGGAGGTCAAGGTTGTTTTCTACATAAAAGTTATTTGCTGAGTCAAATTAGTTTTCACACTTGTACAATAAACTGAATTAGTGTGGTGATACTATTATTGGATCAAATGGAAGTGCAGAGCTATGAATTATTTTCTGTCCTTGACTGATCTACTTGATGCAATATTGATACCATGTCATTCAAAATTGAGATATTCTTCAAACATATCGTCGATGATTTTGTGATGGAGTTCATCTTAACTATTTTGTCTAAAGAATGTGATTATGAGTTTATGAGATCTGTCTAAAAGTTGTGTATTAGAAATCTCAATTTTGGAATAATCGCTCAAAGATTTGGTTTTATAAAGTTCGACAAATTTATAGTATTCGGTACCTAGTGATTTCGTGGTCTTCAATGTCTTCATCGTTTTTGTCGGGTTCGTCATTGTTTGAGGCAAATATCGAAACTTTTGTGTTAATTTTTGCACATTCTTGAAAATGGTTGATGTTTGTTCTAGAAAGAGCATCTGCATTTTCATTTACTTTTCCGGGTTTGTATTCGATTTTGTAATTGTATTCTTCAAGTTTTGGTCTCCATCTAGCTAGTCTACTGCCTGGCTCTTTAATTGAGAAAAGCCATGTCAACGGTCGGTGGTCAGTCACTAAAGTTTAGTGAATTTTGGGGCAGAGAGGGAGGAAATGTTTAATGGCCCATACATTCGCCAGTAACTCCCTTACGATTGTGGAATATTTTGTCTCTGCCCTACAGAGAGTCCTGGATGCGAAAGCTATTGGAAGATCTTTTCCCATAGGTCCCTGGGATAAAACAGCACCAATAGCAAATGCACTGGCGTCAGTCGTTAGAACAAAGGGTTCATCAAAATCTGGATACATAAGAATTGGATCAGAAGTTAGACATTTTCGAAGATTATCAAGGGCGAAAAAGGAATTTATTTTTTCAGAAGTTTGGATAGTGGTTTTGAAATTTTGGCGAAGTTTGGAATAAATCCTCTATAGTATCCGGAGAGTCCTGAAAATGACTTGATGTCCTTTGGAGATTTTGGTTCGTGAAATTTACTAATGCATTCGATTTTTGCGGGATTTGGTTTAATGCCATTTTTAGTCACGAGGTGTCCAAGATATGCGACTTCTTCTACGTCTTTCGATCGTTGAATATGTTCATGAATGGTGGGAGAGTATACGATAATTTCGTCCATATAGACTAGACATCTTTCGTTTTGTATACCCACAAGAATGTTATCCATAACACGTTGAAACGTTTATGGTGCATTTTCAAGTCCGGGTGTCATACTAACGAACTCATAGTGGCCATTATCCACTGAAAAAGGGAATGGAAATATCTATCGGGTTGATCTCTATTTGATGAAAGCCTGACATGAGATCAAGCGTCGTCGAATATTGGCATTTGCCAAGCTGATCTAAAAGATCTGGAATATTGGGGAGTGGATATTTGTCATCCACAGTAAGTTCGTTCAACTTTCTGTAGTCGATGACGACACGCCATTTTTGTCTGCCAGAGGCATCCGATTTTTCAAGTACCACCCACACTAGAGATGAACATGGAGAAATGGACGGTCTTATAATGCGTTGTTCGAGCATTTTTCCGATTTGAGATTTCACTTCGTTTTTGTGTACGTGAGGATATCTGTAAGATTTCGAAAAAACGGGTCTTGCATTGTTGGTCTCAATTGTGTGCTTGATCTCGTTTTGAAAAGTCAGTTGGTCACCTTCGATATAAAAAATATCTTCATAATCAATACAAAGATAAGTTATCTGTTCTTGTTCTTCATCATCAAGATGTTCTCTTCGCAAAAGATTTCTTATAATCTGAACTCTGTCAATTGGGGTAGTATCATCACTTTTATCTATTTCGTTAAAGTTACAAAAAATGTCGTTTTGAATGTATGGTTCGATAACAATATTAGAAATATTAACTGTTTTGGGAATGGCATCGACGTTCACGATCAAAAAAAAAAAATCAAAAAGTATATATTTCCCAATCAAAATAATATCAAAGGAACATATGATATGGTTCTGGAGCACGATGGACTGGAGTCTGTGTGTGCACCTTAAGATTATAATCATGCTAAAACTAAAAGTATCATTTCTCTTAAATTAGAGGCAAGTGTTGTATATACATCAAGGACCAAGTGGTTTTTACAGTAGGCAGACATTTTTATTACTTAATACTTAATCTACATTGATATACTATTGAAACAGGTTATTTGATAGCAGATTTGATCGAAATCACTTGTGAACCAAGACTCTATTACGTTTTTTATTTTATTATAATTGTGTGCGTTTTTTATTTCTTTGGGAAGTATGTTGACTATTTTGGGTAATATGAAGGAGATATGTCTTTGAGTGGATGCAAAGGATGCAACTGGAATGTTAAAGTTGGCATTAGTAAGCGACCTTGTTCCAATGGTGTAATGATCAATTACCTTGTTGAAGCTTTTATTTCTGAAACTGAATCTGATGACATTTTTAATGTACAGTTGTCTTATATTCAACAAGTTCGCTTCTTTAAATACCAACTCGGTCGGATACATTCTATTTTTAAACAGGATAACTTTGAGAATATATTTCTGAGTGACAAACAGGGGTCCTAGCAAACTCTTACATGCAGCACCCCAGGCTGTGATTCCATAAGTGAGAATCGACTCGACTAAAGCCTGGTATAACGTTTTCAATAATGAGCAGCAAACAACGTGTCTTAGTTCATAGAATTTAAACAGCAAACTCCTCAATTTATTGTTTATATAAGTAATATGGTTTTGCCATGTCATGTATTGGTCAAAAAAGATACCCAAATATTTTATATTATTTGTTCTTAAGATTACTTGCGTGCATCTACATGAGCCACCTCTCTTGCAGTCATGTTCATGAAGGATGAGTCTTTCGATGTTTGGCACAGATCTAGATGACATTGCAAAGGTAATAAAGTGGGTTTTTTGTGTATTGAGAGTCAAGAGGTTCAAGTCAAGCCACTTCTTTATATTAGCCATAGCAATCTCACATCTATCGACAGCATCGTGCCATGTTCTGCCCCGAGTCAGAAGAACGGTGTCATCGGCAAAACATATCATTTTGTCATCTTTGACAACTTCTGTGATTGAGTTTACATATATCAAAAAAAGAGTAGGGCCAAGCACCGTTCCCTGCGGGACACCACATTCGACTCGCTGCGGCCGACTGGTAGTTTTCTCAATTTTTACTACTTGCGATCTATTGGTCAGATATGACTTAAACAGATCTAGTGATACACCTCTTACACCAATGTTCTCAAGTTTAGTTAAAAGGGTGTGGTGTTCTACTGTGTCGAATGCTTTCGACAGGTCCAAGAAGACCGCCAGCGGCTTATATCCCCTGTTAAAACTATCAACTATGAAGAGTGTGACCTCAGCAATTGCATCCTCAGTGCCGCGCCCTTCTCTAAAGCCATATTGAAATTTAGAAAGAAGTTGCTGATTCTCTAGGAAATCACATAGCCTTAACTTAATGCATTTTTCGAGGATTTTATTTACAGTGCTAGTCACGGCAATTGGTCTGTAATTCGTTTTTTCTTTTTTATTTCCATTTTTATATACAGGTGTTATGGTTGATTTCTTAAAAATGGCCGGAAAAATACCAGTGGAAAAGACACAGTTCACTAAATGTATCAAAGGTTCCAATAGGACGGTGTGATAGTCTTTCAAAATGTCCGCCGAGATCCCATCTTCCCCACCTGCTGAGCTGCTTTTTAGGGAATTTATAATAATTATTAGCTCATTATTCAAGATAGGGTTGCCAAACATGGAGTTATGACTTCGAGAGATGCCTGTAATTTTATTTCTCGGCATGCTTATCTTACTAGCCAGTGTCTTACCAACAGTGCAAAAAAAATTGTTAAACTCCTCGGCCATCATCAAGGGATCAGAAACCTCCTGACCTTCTTTGTTCAGTATAGATTTGATTTGTTTTTTAGTTGTATCATGATTAGTGATCTCTCTTACAGTTTGCCATAGTTTTTTGGGGTTTTTCCTATTTTCGACAAATGAGGCTTTATAGTACTGTCTTTTCGTCAAATTTATTAATTTTTTTAGCTTTTTTCTGTATTCTTTATATTTATAAGCAAGCGCCGTATCTTGTGGTTTAAGCGTCATATCTCGTTTCAATGTATCCCTTTTCCTTATACTATTAACAAGTCCTGCAGTTATCCAGGGCTTCATGCATCTAACTTTCGATCTTGCTTTAAGTTTGATTTTACAAGAGTTTATATTATATTGAAGTTTGGTGATGAATTTGGATGCAATTATATCAGGGTCTTTACATGCAAGTACATCCTGCCAGTTCTCTCTACCAAGAATACCTTTGAGTTTATTTTTGTCCAGCTTTTCTATAAAATGTATTGTATAAGGACGTGCCTGTGTGGTGACTGGCTTTAAAATCAGATTTAACAACACAGGATAATGATCCGATATACCACTTCTTAATATGACTCCGTTTGACTTTTGTATTAGGTTACGATTATTTATTTTTACGGCGAAATGATCTAAGCATG
Organism: Orchestes rusci; assembly: GCA_958502075.1. Taxonomy (NCBI): domain Eukaryota; kingdom Metazoa; phylum Arthropoda; class Insecta; order Coleoptera; family Curculionidae; genus Orchestes; species Orchestes rusci. The sequence continues at coordinate 22,688,662 of OY293305.1, read as the reverse complement.
TCTTAGATTCACCAGTCATTCTAGTAAAATTATTAATTGCTTGTTTATAGCCGTGGGATCCCAGTGTATTGATATATTCACTTACACATTTGGAAGTTTTATCCAAGATATCAAAATTCATGTCTCCAACAAAAATTTCACACGAGCATTTTTTAAAATTACCATCCAGTAGTTTTGCTAAGTCTGCAATGAATATATCTTGACGTAAGGATGGCAATCCATAGTATGCAACAACCCCTATAGTTGTATGGTTTTTTGAGAGAGTGGTTCTTAGAAATTTGCTTTCATTGATTTTAATTATTTCAGAGCTCGTCACTATGTCGCTCTTAGCGTAAATAATTGTTCCATCGCACTTATTTGTTCGACTTTCATTGTAATAAATCTCGTACCCTTCAATTCGGAATTGTTGTAGGCTATTAAAAACATGTGTCTCTGAAAGCACAATAACATCAAAACTCACCCTTAATGACTCTAGAAAGACTATGAATGCGTTGAAATTAGTAGTTATGCCGCATATATTTACGTGAATAAGATTAAAATTATTTATGCTATGACTAAAATACCTGCAGTCACTTATTTGGTCACATGTAACACAACCCTTTTCCTCAAGAAATGATGTTGGATCGTTGAAGACAAAGAGATAAACTTAAAATCAACTATAAACTCAGTGATATAAAGTGTCAAGCAGAAAGTAGATTCTCTACATCATTTAGATTCTTTATTTTGAGAACACTTGAGTCTTCACTTTTCCTCACGAACACATCACCGTGCTTAATCCACACAAATTTGTAGGCACCATCCTGACGCAGCCTACGGGCACTACGGAATAGTTCCCTTTGTTGGACAGTTAGGTCATCATTAATAAAGATATTACTTGCCCCTCCTAGGTTACATTGGGTACTAGTGATTTTACCAATCTTCCTTCTCTTCATCATAAATGAGTTTTTCTGTTGTATTGTTTGAAACGACACCAACAGAGGCGAGTTTTCTTTGTTTCTATTCAGTATTTGAACCTTGTAATCAGTTGGATTTATACTCGGGTTTATGATTTTAGTAACATTTTTAACTTTGTTATTTATGGCCTTTGAATTTGTTTTTAGTTCTTCAAGTGTGCTCGGTATGCCTACAATGATCACATTATTGATTCTGGATTTCTCATCTTGGGTGACCTGTTGAGTTTTCAGTAGCTGTAATTCTTCACGTATTTCTTCATTTATTTTTTCAAGTGACTTAATTTCTGCCAAGAATAACTCATTTTTTGCTCTTTGGTCTTCATATTGCTCGGCGTAAAAGGTCATATTCCTCTTAAGGTCCTTGACTTCTTCGACTAACTTATTTACGATAGTTGTAAAGAATTCACCATTCTGATCTACGTGAACTAAAGCATGAGGTGTTCGTAATTTTTCGATCTTCTGCGCACAAAATATGGCATCGGTATAAGATAAACTGCATTTTAACTTGAATTTTTTTTCCATTCGTGGTTCTATTGTGACGCTATTTTCCATATTGTCATTGTTCGAGAAAGCATCCAGCTTTTCGCACGCTTTGTGTGATTTAATACTCTTGAAATTTGTAATGAGTTTTTTGATTTTAGATCTATGACACATTCATATTTTTCAAGAAAATCTAAACCTAAAATACCGTCAAACTGGATATCAAAATCGCAAATATAGACCTTATGTGGATTATTTTTCGCGAAAAGTATTGGAGTTGATTTTGTTATAAGAATTTTTTGATTGGTTATGCCTTGAATTGTCAAGTTTTCTGGTGATTTATTTTTGTAATTCCTAACAGTATTATTTTTGAAAATTGAAATTTTTGCGTCTGTATCTATAGGTAGACGAAACATTTCTGTTGCATCGTAAATAAGATACAAATTCTTGGAATTCACGGTAAGGAGCCGATTCAGAGAAGAAACATAAGGTTTGTACCCAGGTTCTCGAAGGGTACCTACGTTTTTCAAGAGCATCTGGCAAAAGACGTCAAATTCAATATGCTCAAGAAGCTCACAGTTATAGAGGACACACAATCATGGATTATTTCGATGTTGAGAGTTTCATTTCTGCCAGTGGTCGCCATGCTGCCTGACTGAAGATTCCTTTTCGGGATAAAACAGTATCAGGTGGATGCTGCTTACACAAACGTAACTTCATACATTTATTATCATATGGTTCCAAGCTACTGCATACTTATAAAATAACATGTCCTAATTGACTAACTGATTGACTGACTCGTCATCGCCAAGCATAAACCATTGAAGCGGGACACAAGAAATTGATTTTTCTGAAAATCGATTCGACAATTAAAAAAAAAATCAAATCGAAAATTCGAATCGGAAGTATCGATTTGAATTGATTTATCGAAAAGCATCGATTCGCATCGAAACATGGATACGCGAATTGATGTTTTTTGAGAATTGATTCAATGATAAAAAAATTGAATCGAAATAATGAAAAAATCGATATAACGATTCAAAATCAATAAATTTGAAAAATACGTATGACATACAGGGTGTCTGTAAAAGGTCTTTACAAAATCTCACCACATATTCCTGAGGTTGAAATAAGCCTATTTAAAGCAACTTAGCTCAGTCAGAAATAGCTGCATTTCCATGATACAGGATGGTAAGCTACGACACACTACATGGTTGATTCATTTCATATCTTCTGGATGGAATCAACTCAAAACCGAACCGATTCGATTCACACGGATCGGAAATGAGTAAATTCCAATAATTCTGTTTTGATTCGAAATGGAATTGAATCGATATACTTCCGATTTGAATCGATTCGAATTGGAATGGAATCGATAAACTTCCGATCGGAATCGATTTTGTTTCAATACGAAGTGGAATCGGATCGATGATTCAAATCGAGTCGAATTGGAATTGAATCAATAAACTTCCGATTCGAATTGATTTCGTTTCGATTTGGAATGGAATTGAATCGGTATACTTACGATTCTAATCGATTCGAATTGGAATTGAATCAATAAACTTTCGATTCGGATCGATTTCGTTTTGATTCGAAATCGAATTAAATCGATATACTTGCGATTCGAGTTATGGAAAATTTCGATTGATTATTTAGAATCGATTTTTTCGTCGAATTGGAGATCGATTCGCGATTAGCCGAATCGCACAGCCTAATCACAATATTGTAACGATATTTTGGATTTCTTGTACCATTATAACAGGTCAAGTCATATTATGAAGGACCTCTCCAGCATCAATGGATCTGGAGTCTGGAGACAACATCTACAAATAAGATCTTCAAAAAAAAACTACAGATCTTTTGATTTATTCTAGATACGACATAACACGGAAGGTGAAACATATAAACATTGTTTCCGTCAAAAAAATAAATAAATTCGAGTCATTCTGCGAACAATACTTTGTCCTTGCTTTCGGCACAACGCAGTTATATGGCCATTTATGCTATTCTCTATATAAAATAAGCCTGTATTCAGCTTAAGCTGACACTGCATATTGTAATCGTATATATATCCATCCAATAGAATATAAGTTTCAGTCCTAAATTAGCCGCTTTGTCAATCGTGTATCGCAACTTATGAAATAAATTGTTTTTTAAAAACAAGAGTTGCATTCTTCAAGTTATAATTGGCGCAGTCGGAAGGATCCTTTTCGGAGTACGAAACGTGTTGAGATCCTTACGTCATCGAAGTCTGAATCGAATTAGTTCCGGTGCGTTTTACCAAGTAACGGTAGTTCCGGTTCGAATCGCATTGACTTTTTGTTTGGATTATCAGTGCTGCACTCTATCTGTTTCAACAGTTAGGAAAAGGATTCCGAACAACTACACGATCGAGGCAATCTGAGGCTCCTGGTATAATCAATTATTGGTACGCCATTTGAGGAACCAGTTCGAACGTATTGGCATAGCTAGCGTTCAATACAGACAGTAATCCACCTGTATAGTGTATCTCTTCAGCGAAGTTATTGGCTGATACAGGACCAAGACTAGGAGTAAGTTTTGAAAATTGCTCCTTATAGTTGTGAAATCCTGTTAGTTAAGACATTTTTGGGCGTTTATGAAGAAATTTACAAACCCATTTAAGAAATACCCTGCTGATATCACTTATCCCAGAAGGCGAAGAAGTAGTTTAGACAGTGATAATAGCAATTTTGACTTTGTTCAACTTTATTCTGAAATTGCTAATAATTTTCCCCTTGAAAATAGTGAAAATAATTCTAGTAATCCTGTACAAATTTCAACTTCCGATAATTCTGTAAATACTTTGGTTAATTTGGAAGAACCTAATCAACTTGATATAGTTTATAAAATGGCTGACGCTTTGAGATCAACGGTAACACTCCTTAAAAATTTGGATGGTACACCATCAAGATTAGAATCTTTTGTAAATCAAATTGATACATTTCACCAAAGATATTTTAATATTGACCCATCTCAGCAAGAATATGTCAATTTGGCAATCAAATCCAAAATTGTAGGCTCTGCTGAAGATCTCCTTTTGACTCGACCCGATTTAAATACCTGGGAAGAGATTAAAACAGCTTTAAGACAAAAGTTTAGTGATCCAGTCACTACATCCAACGTGCACCAACAGTTGATATTTTGTTCCAAAAAGAGTAATGAAACTACTCAAGATTATATCCAAAAACTCAAAGCCTTGGTTACCCAAATAAATACTAAAATTTGTTCTGAAATAGCTAATGTTGAAGCTAGAGCAATTTTAATTTCTCAAAATGAACTCACGGCTACTAGAAATCTTCTTGCTAATATTTCAAATGAACTAAGAGCCTTACTGATAGTTCAAAATCCTCAGAAATTGGATTCTGCAATTATTGATATAATAACCAAGCATGAAATATTTTTAAGCCAGAATCAATTTAAAGATAATTACTTGAGAAATAACAATTTTAGATCAAACACACCTAAACCTCAAAATCCGATAAACAATTTTTATCAGAAATCTCCTAATTTCCAGTCTCGATCTGATTTTACCCCACATGTAAATAATCGTCCACATCCTTCAGGACAATCTCCGAATTTTAGACAACCTTTTAACCATTCATTCAGACCGCAAGGTCAACCATTCAACAAAATGCAAGGTCAACCCTTCAATAGAATGAGGATGGTTGAGTACACGTGAAGTAGTATAATAAAAGAAAATTTTGTATAACGTGTATGTCGTAAAAAAAATTTTTAGCAATGCGCTTTCGGTGAAACCACCTTCATCAGTGCCTTTATAGTCAAAAGAACATAATGCTGAGCGAACTGCACAAACAGGTACATAGATAAATGAAACATAAATCAATTAACTTCCACTTTTAAACAATCAAAATAAAAACAAATCAATATCAACCTTACTTCGATTTCGATATTGATTTGTTTTTATTTTGATTGTTTAAAAGTGGAAGTTAATTGATTTATGTTTCATGTATCTATGTACCTGTTTGTGCAGTTCGCTCAGCATTATGTTCTTTTGACTATAAAGGCACTGATGAAGTTGGTTTTACCGAAAGCGCTTTGCTAAAAATTTTTTTTACGACATACACGTTATACAAAATTTTCTTTTATTAAACCCTTCAATAGACCACAAGGTCAATTTTTTAACCAAAAACCTCAGTTTCCCAGACAACAATATCCACAACCCATGTCAGGCGTTTCAGTGCAAAAGAAACCCCTTTCACAAATAAGACCCCAGCAGTCATATTTCCAGTCAACAGGAAAACCCAACTTTTCCTTTCAAGAGTTAACTCATCTTGAAAAAGAAGAAGCAAATAATTCATGCGAAGCTTCAGGAGGTCATTTCAATCCAGAATTTGACTACTACAACCCTGAATTTGACTATGACACTGAAAATGATAATTTTTATGATTATACTGATCAAGAACATTCTGAAAAGGAAAGTCTAGTAAACCAACTGGAAAATTTTCATTTACCAGCCTCGGAAGAACAACCTCTTGCTTGAGTTTAAATGAATTTCAATTAAATCAACTACCTTTCGTTGAAATTCCCAATTATAAAATTCGTCTTTCAATAGACACAGGTTCTCATTCATCTCTTTTGAGACCTTCTCTTGCTGAAAAACATTTTCCCAATATAATTGAAACCCAAGTTTGTACCCTTCAAACCTGCACAGGTTCCAAAAAAGCTACTGGCAAAGCAACAATTTCCCTTTTTCTTTGCTTTGGTATCTCCAAACCCATTGACTTCGTTTTATTCTCTTTTCATGATTACTATGAAGAAATCATAGGTATCAAAGACTTGTGTAAACTAAACCTCAATATTGATTTAACCAACAAAAAACTCCGAAGTCAATATCTTTCAATCCCTTTTAGATTCCGTGACGATTTTGATGAATTCACCATCGAAATTCCACCCAACACAATTCAAAAATGAACTTTCAAAACAATTTTACCAAATGGAACTAACTGGATAATGCCTTATTATTCAGACTATGACATTGAAATACAACCAACCCTTGTGACAATCACTAAAAATACTTTTACAGTTGACATATTCAATCATACTGAAAAGTATGTATCCCTCACATCGAATCGAAACAATGATTTTCAATTAGAACCAATTGAATTAAATCATTTTGACATTTTTGACTTTCCATCAGAAGAACAAAAATTCGAAATTAACACCTTTGAAAAAAAATCTTCAAAAATCGATTTGCAAAATTTAGTTCGACACGAACATTTAAACTCTGAAGAACGATTTCAACTTTTTGACTTAATCCGTAAATTTGAAAACGTTTTACATAAACCTGGTGACCCTTTGACATTTTCAAATCAAGAAAAAAATGTAATTAAAACAACCGATGATACTATTGTTACTGACCATAAACCATTGCAATGGTTATTTTCAATCAAAGAACCGAACTCAAAATTAGTTCGATGGAGACTAAGACTTCAGGAATTTGATTATACTATACAGTACAAAAAAGGAAAGCAGAATGCAAACGCAGACGCTTTATCAAGACCACCAAAAGAAATGTTTCCAACAGAAATAGCTAAATCACCACCAACCCATATGTCAGCAGCATGCGACGAAGAAGAAAAATCTGAAGATCAATACGTGTTGTTAGAAAAAATGAAACACTTTTTTGAATCACAAGAAAATTTATTTGAACATCCAAGAAAAATAGACCAAAAGAAAAATCCAAAAATAAACGTAATATCGAACATAAAAATCAGATCTCCAGACACACAACCATCTACTAGTAAAGAACCTTTACAGGAAGAAGAACAGCAACCCATAATTGACAACGTATCAGATACAGTAACGATACATACTTCGTTAGAAGATCCCATTATAGGAGCTGTATATGTAAACAAACCTGTATATTTGTACAAAAATCAAATCATTTTTAAGTGGACACAGAAAGAGAAATCTTATGTAAATAGTACAAAATTGTTCGAAACAAAAAAACGATTGATCATCTTCATCAGTCAAGATCCAACAACAGAAGAAATCCAAGAAGTCTTACGAGATTATCTACCACCAGATATGTATTGCCTGCATTTCCCCAATAAGGAATTAGAGCCGGTGATAATAAGAATATTTCAAGAAACTTTCAGAAATATTGCATACCAACTTGTGATTTCTAACACCCTACTTCAAGATGTAGAAGACATGGACGAGCAAAAAAGTATTATAGAAAGACACCATACAACAAAAACTTCCCATCGAGGAATGACCGAAAACATCAAGAATATCAAGCAAAGATATTATTGGCCTAGTTTAGAAAGAGATATAATCAATTACGCAAATACATGTGATATAGGCCAGAAAACCAAATATGACCGTCATCCATATAAAGTTATCTATAAGCCTACCCCAATTGGATATAAACCACTAGAACACCTATACATGGACGTATACTCTATATCCGGTAAAAAATACTTGACAATCATAGACAATTTTTCAAAATTTGCCGCTGCTTATCCTATAAATGAAAATGCAAAAGAAATTTGTCAAAATCTGATAAAGTTCTTTTTTAATCATGGTACTCCTTTTAAAATAACCACTGACAATGCACAGACTTTTAGAAGTAATTTAGTGCAAGATCTATGCAAAACATATCAAATAGAGTTACATTTCACTACCCCGTACAATCCCAACTCTAATTCACCAATCGAGCGCTTTCACTCAACGATAAGAGAAAGTATGCTAGCCTTAAGAAATGATCATAGAACTAAAACCATTAATGGATATAGCACTTCTTAATTACAACAATAGCATACATTCTTCACATGACTACACCCCATTTCAAATACTAAAAGGAAATTTAAACTACCAATTAAATTTCGAGAAAAATATCAATCAGATACAAACTGATTATATACACGAACTTGCCCAAACTTTCAAAGACCTTAACGAACACGTCAATTCAAAATTAAATGCTAAAAAGGCAAACGTCTTGTCCAAACTAAATAAAAAACGAGAAAATGACCCAGAAATACCGGACGGTACTAAACAGCTCGTAAAAACACCACATAAAATAGGACTCAAACTAAAACCTAGATACAAGACAATGCAATTTACAAGTCAAAGACATCCCAAGGACGTTAAACGACATTCCTAATCTTTTCAGGAAATAAAGATCATTCTTCTACTCCTTCCACTAGTCACCCAAGCTCAGTACCATATCGAAGAAATAAGTAACCCCCTATTACCGGTCTACCAGAGAACTAGTTATATAATAACTAATTACCATCATTTTTATTACCATGTGAATTTAACCAACATGAAAGATTGTGTTCAGCAAACAAAACAGTTTTACGAATTAATTCGACCTTAGGAAATTCTAGTTTACTATTAAATAACTTGTTAATCAACAAAGTTCAGAATTTAATTAGTCAAATAGAATCAATCGAATCATTCGTAAACCATTATTCTACTCCAAAGAAAAGAGTTAAAAGAGGACTCTTTAATTTCTTAGGAAAAGCACAAAAATATTTATATGGCACCCTAGACGACGACGATGGTGAAAGATACGATAATTACATCCGAATTCTTCAAACTAATCAAGAGACTTTACGTCAAGATTTATCCAGTTCCCAAACAGTCTTGAAACAATTAACAAAGGACATTGATTCACAGCTAATCAACCTTAAGACGAATCAACAAAAGCTCTTGACCCGCGTGAATGAACTTGCAAAGACAACAGAATCCCTAACTACAACGTCATATCTCATTTTACTTCTCGACAGTTTAGAAAACAATATACGTTCTATTCATGAAATACGTAGTAATGTGCAAAACGCAATTAACTTTGCAGAACTTAATATAATGCATCACAGCATTTTTAAGTACAAGGAATTAAAAACTATTGTGTCAAAACTTAGTCCCAAGGTCAGAATCCCGTTTCATAATATAATTCGATATTATGAAGTGGCACACGCGGACGTGACAATCAAAGACGACCTAATAATATTTTACGTCGCAATCCCTTTGATTTCAAACAAACCATTTTGTACAGAATTTATCCAATTCCAATTAATAATAAAATAGTGGCAATAAATAATCCCTATCTATTAAGATCTAGTGATAACTTTTACAATATCAGAGAGAATTGTTATGAAATAGAGAAATTCTCTTTATGTCCCTCAAATTTGTTAAATCAAAATGAGCCTTGCATTCTAGCAACCATGAATCTGAAAAGTCATTGCCCTTTGACCCCAATCAAATATAAAGACACTTCTGTAACACAGTTGGAAGATAACTCCATCATAATAATCCCGACTTCTTCAGAAAACATTCACTTCCAATGTCCCAGTCAACAAACCATTGAAACAGTCAACAAACCAACCCTGATTTTACCCTCTGATTGCAAAGTAAAAAAAAATCTTGTACGATTCTCAAAAAAGTGATACTATCAGTTTGAGACTAAAACTTCCTTCAATATCTATTGATCAAAAGTTAGTACAAGAAATCGAACCTTTGGAATGGAAAGAAATAAATCTCGAAAATGTTCAAGAAGATTTAGAGAACGCCAAGAAACTTGTCGTTCAACCATTAAAACCCTTTGATGTTAAAAGTAATGGACTTTCAATGGACAATTTGCACAGTTTTTGGAAATGGGAAAAATATCAAGATTAGGGCGTAATCATGCCATTAACGCTAAAAAAAAATAATGTGCGCCCTTTAATTATTGAGTAATTAATTATTGGAAATTACGCTTGGTCACACCCACCAAAAACTGCCTATCCTGTCGAAATGAACGTGACGTCACAGTAGTAGTCGAATATTTCACATTTAACCCGTCAAGTCGGTCGTCCCTATCTCCCGGTCGAATATATCTATGGTCGAGCCCCGCGCCATAACCTACAAATTCTGTTGATGTTTAATGACCTACGCTCTAAAATAACGGGTTGATGAATAATTTATGTTTATCAGTTCACTAAACCCGGCATTACATTGGTTATAATATCATGCCTTACTTTTGCATCTTGCCCCCCCTTGTCTCAGCACCAACGAAGTCCTGATTTTTCCCAATGAAATTTGTGAGCATGAAGAAATCAATTTGGGGCAGATTATCACTCTGTCCTTGTTGAAATCCGGTTTCCATTCTGTAGTTCTCACACTTCACAATATAATAATCACAATCACGGGAAAATTCTTCATACTACACTTTAAACCAAAAACACAATCATCTGTTCTGTCTCAGCCCGCCGTAAGTCACTGTCAATACAGTCACTGTGCCAAACGACTAAATGTAGATAAGTGGAGAGCAGTCGATAAGGTAGTAGACATGAAAGGATAGACCGGTTAATCAGCGACCAATCACTGTTGACTTAATCGCAAAGAGGATTATGTCACGGGAAGTAATATGGCCACACCCCTTTTTCGGGTATTTTGTGAAGTTTGCTTTTTCTTTTTTGTTTATCTAGTATATTTTTGAGTATTTTAAAGAAAAACATTGCTGATGACCTTCAAATATTGTGTAGAATACGTATATAAAATTTCAAGTAATTTGAAAATGTATGCAAATTGTCCATTATCACATTTATATTAATCATTGTTGTAATCATAGTGTTAATCATTTATGTGTGTTACAAAAGAACTTGAAAGAATAAGCACGATGTAAAGGTGGACATAAAACTTGACCCTTTCGAAAATCAACCCCGATTTTCTCAAACTTGAAGAGGGAGGAGTTATATGGCCATTTATGCTATTCTCTATATATAAAATAAGTCTGTATTCAGCTTAAGCTGACACTGCATATTGTAATCGTATACATATCCATGCAATAGAATATAAGTTTCAGTCTTAAATTAGCCGCTTTGTCAATCGTGTATCGCAACTTATAAAATAAATTGTTTTTTAAAAACAAGAGTTGCATTCTTCAAGTTATAATTACGCTACCAGAATATGATATTATCAAGTGAATGATCAAAAACCTGGGCCATTTTTTTGCAAATAAGTGGTCATCAAGGGCCTGTTTATCAAAAGCGGGCTAACTCTAACTCTGAGTCAACTTAACCCCTGCCAAATGGAAAAATTATGTCAAATATTTTGAGGTTACCCAAGGGTTGACCTAATTGATAAACAAGCCCTGAAACAATTAAACATAATAAGATATTATTCAAAAAAATTTATTTAGAATCAATATCATCAGAACCCAGTACAGAAAAAAAAACTGAAACGGATGATAAAAATTGTTAGTTCCCAACAAGAGAATTTTCAACGAAATCAATATTCTTTTCTTGTTTTGATTTGATTTGATGATCGGAGTATTTTGAGTTTAAAACATCATCGCAGATACGTCTTTCTTCTTCGATACATTTTTTGGAAAATCGTTAGGGTTGACGCAAGATTGAAAAAACATTTCCAATTATTTCTGGCATTGTTAAAGTTTTTTATACCGTGAAATATGAAGGGTGATTTATGATCAGAAGCAACTTATGACAACTTTTGCCTACGTTCAGCCTTAATATCCAAAATTTTGTCAGATTGATTGACTATACCAGAATTAGTTAAAAATTGAAAAAAAAGAAAAAAAAAATATCAACTCGAAATTGATCAATCAATCCGAGTGTCAAAAAGTTCTTTAATACCTGCAATAACAACAACTGGTGTCTCATCGTAGTATTTTAACTTTTTTGTTGCGAACAGAGGATTTAATTATGTTTATTGTTGTCCATGAGCAATTTCAAAATGAATTTAAATTTGACAAATATTGGGTAAATATATTTGTACTAGTTTGTTCTATTGTTCACGTAATTGTTCTCGTGATCTATTATCATGTTTTGTATTGTTTTTATACTTTAGCATTTTGCATTTGTATTTGCTTTGTCCATAAAATTTATTGAAATTTTTCTGTGGCAATAAAGCATATTTGATTTGATTTGATTTGATAAAAAAGTAGTTCTCCGCTCTCTAAAATAACACCTGTCAAGAACTAGGCCCAACAGATGTGGTGGCCAGTCCGTTCCTTCCACAATTTAAAATATTGACTTGGTATACTATGGTTTTATGGGGTCACTTGAGAAAAAAACAATTATTATAAATCAGGGCTATTTTGACCTCTCCTATACACTACCCAGATTATTATACCATATCATTGTACTTATCGGAAACCCTAAATATTGTTAATGTCAATAATTATATCATTGGAGATTTCTACGTTTCCAGCTATTTCCCTTTAAACGGTTCGTGTGGAACCTTCTCTATGAATCGCAGATGTTGATTCACAATTTAAAATTGCGTCGTCGATAACCACTATGCGTAATTTATCTATTTCGACAATAATAATCATTGTCATGCATCATCAAACCTCTCATACGCAGCTAATAAAGCATTGTTTTAATGAGCAACAATAATTTATCACAGGAAATTAGATTGTGTCTTGACCTTACAAAAAATATGTTTAAATGTACATTTCCGCACGGACATAAATGATCATCATTTGAAAAAATTTGTTAAACGAATTCTTGCAAAGATTAAAGATGATTGATATATAGCTTTTGCAGTGATTTTCTGATAACTGTTGAATGGCAATGCGTGACAGAATTTTCAATACCCTACTACATCAGCACCTTGAAACTGAGTTTACAGATAGTTAACATAAAAACCATGAATTATATTTGTCAACATATCTGAATATTTAACCCGTGTTTCGTAAGTTATTTCAGCATTTTGATAATGCTTGATACACTTGACAATATTATTCATTATTAAAAAAAAACATTGATAAGGTTGACATTTTGAATAATAAATGATGAAAGTAGATCACTTGATATAATTTGGTTTGCTCAAATCCTATTATTAATTGGCAAGAAACGGAATACCTATACAGGGTGTCCGGCAAAATGTGGAAAATCTCTCGATTTCAGGTAGAATCTGAAAAAATACCGTGTGTTCAAGATAAGGATGTCTATCATAGGGATCTTGGAAACCGTAAGAGATACGAAAATGGTTATAGCAAAAAAAAGTTGCGCATTTTCAAGCCTAACAATATGCCGTTTAGAAAGTTTCAAAATTCCGAATAGTTTCGATTTTAGAAATTCGCCATTTCGTTTTTATTTTTTTCTGACGTTAGAGATATGGAAAAACAAAAGACACTTTCCCATAGCCACTTTTTCAGCTCTACAAAACAACATTAGAGATTTTCCATGCAACTTTTTGTTTCGGAAATTTGGTTTCCAAGATCCTTATGGCGGACATCCTTATCTTGGACACACCGTATGATATCATGAATTCTAGAGAATAAATTTGGTTAGCTTGAAGCTTAAAATGAAAAAATGAATGTTTATCTTTTTACTGTACACCAAAGTGCGAAATTTTAACCTCGATTTACAACATTAGAACAGAATCGAAATTCCTAAATTTTCTGAGTGATATTATTTTGTTGAGTTTTTGTGTTTTTGGTGTTTATTTCGCTGTTATTGTTCATATTATTTCCAAGATACTGTCATAGTTAATTCGGACTTCATAGAAGCTTTTTAATCTGTTAATTATTGGTCAACAGGAAAGTAGAACGGTATAAATACTTTATGTTATGTGTGTAAAAATTTAAAATATTAATTCTAGTTTTGGCAATAATGGATAGCATGACTGTGAGCCTCGAGCTAGTTCCAGCATTGCTCAGGAATCAGATTTTAAAGATTACACTATATTTAAACTAATGAAAGCATAAAATGTATAATTATAAATGATTATAGATTGAGAATGGGGAGTTGTCTTTCGAGGAGCTTATAACATCTCCGGGAACAAATAGTGGAACTAAAAAGGTAAATTTTAGTAGATAGCGTGGATTGTAAATCGTAATTATAAATTGTTGCAGATTGAGAATAAAAAGTCGTTTCTTGAAGAAGAAACAATGTCCAAGCTACCATCTCTGAATACAAAAATAGTGAAATCAAAATCAACCAAAAGAAGGTCGAGCTTCTGCCTGTTTAATTTTTTTCAACTACACTCCCCGACATTGAATTCCGGACAAGAATAATTTGAGTCAAATTGATATCCCTATAACTTTTTTATTTGTTGTCCGATTCTAGTGAAATTTATACCGAAGTGTAGCCCTATGTCTTGAGATATAACCCTTTATTTTGGCTTGGTCATTATACAGGGAGGAACCGAAGCTACTTTCTAACCCTTAAGTTTCCAACATTCTCTGGAAAAGTTGAGCGGCTGAATCTAGCTTAATTATATTCTGTTGTGAAGTGCGATCTTTTCTCAACAAAATGTTCTTTTGGTCATGTCAATATCTGCTTTTTCAGAGGAGATACAGGTCTTTAAAGAAAATTCTGCAGTTTTTCGATATTTTATCAACAATGAATAAAAATATTCTTATAGACTTGCATGAACAAAATATTTTTAAATCAATAGCGCGTATTTTCACATCGTTTCCCTATGACTTCTGCCATGCGAATGGCATGCTTTTGACGCCTCTTGAGAATTATTCGTTGTTTTTCAAGAAGTGCTTCTCGAAAATCAGGCTAGGTTTCCAGATGTCTACTCCGAATATGTCTACCTAGCCATCCTAGCATACCTGACCCATGTGTTTGATTTCCCATTTTCGAATAATACAAGATCTGTACGGCCTTGTAGTGCACATTTTGAGTGATATGTGATGTAGTGATACCCCAGTCCACACCATGATACTACCGCCTCCAAACTGTGTTCGAGGTGAACAATTTGCTCGATATGCAACATTGGGTAGATTGGGACAATATGAAATTTCAGAACATTTGTTCATGCAAGTATGTAAGAATGTTTTTATTCATTGTTGATAAAATATCGGAAGAATGCAGAATTTTTTTTTAACATCTGTATCCTTTCTCAAAGCAGATATTGACATGACAAAAAAAAACATTCTGTGGAGAAAAGATCGCACTTCAAGACACAATATGATGGAGCTTGATTTTGCCGCTCAATTTTTCCAGAGAGTGTTGAAAACTTAAGGGTAAAAAAGTAGCTTCGGTTACTCCTTGTATAATGACCAAAGCATCAGTATTTTCCAAAAACCAAAATGAAGGGTGATGTCTCAAGATATAGGGCTAAACTTCATACAGGTCTATAAGAATGTTTTCGTTCATTGTTGATAAAGTATTCAAAAACTGCAGCATTTTATTTAAACACCTGTATCTTCTCTAAAAAACCAGATAATGACATGACCAAAAAAACATTTTGTTGAGAAAAGATCGCACCTCACAACAGAACATAATAAAGATGAATTTTGCCGCTAAATTTTTCCACAGGATGTTAGAAACTTGAGGGTAAAAAAGTAGCTTCTGTTCCTCCCTGTATAATGACCAAGACATCAGTATTTTTCCAAAATCAAAATGGAGGGTAATATCTCGAGATATAGGGCTACACTTTGGTAAACATTTTGCCAAAATCCGACAAAAATTAAAAAAGTTACAGGGATATCAAATTGACTCCAATTATTCTTGTCCGGATTTTATTATCAGGGAGATTTGGGGGATAAGAAAAACAAAATGACTTATCTTATTTGAACATATTATGTGCATGTGTTCTTTGATAACCCGAATAAATGATTTGATTTGATTACAAAATGACATCGCACTAAAGTCTGCGCAGTCCAAATCTCGATTGAGGTTGAAAAGGTGTAAGCGTTCGAGACGAAACCCAAACATAGCTAGTATGTATTTACAATTTTTTATCTAAATACGGTCCTGTATTTGATCACAGCTTAACAGTTCGAACACGCCAAGTCAGGCTGGAACCTGATAAAATAGTTACTAATGAGTGCTTGTCATTTTCCGTTCTTATAAAAAATAGACTTTAGTTATAGGTGTCATTATTGATGTCATTTTGGAGAAGTAAAGTGTCAAATAACCAACTAGTGTGTCATAATCCATAAGTCACTAGTCACTAGTCACTAGTGAGTTATGGATTATAACTCACGTTTCCGTGGTAAGCAGACAAACAACCTATCATGTTTTCCTGGCAACCAAACAAACAATTACTTATTTTGGCCAAAATGTAAACATGTCACTGACTAGTCATTCTGGCACTGAAACTTATATTTGATAATGAAGAACTTGCATGAAAAATTGAATTGAATTTTTTTCAATTGCAAACTGAAGAAAAACGCAAAAAAGTCGATACGTATTTTTTGATTTCGTAAAAATATGATTTTTCAAATAGTTATTCAAGTTTAAAGTCTTGTATACATATATGGATATACTGAGTATGGTATCACGATGTTATGACGTCATAAAATTGCAATTTCAGCCCACTTCAAAGCGTTATATCTCCGTCAATATTCGACTAACATAAAAAAATAGGGGTCTTCTTATTTTTCATGGACTTTCGAATTCAGCAATAAAAATAAATGAGGCAAGTTCCCCATTATCTCATTAAAAAAACGATTTCCTCCATTTGTTGGATACAGCCTTGGATTATTTATATGATCGGAGGATAAAACATTGTACGACACTCGTGCGTTATGTTTCACAAGTCACTTGAGAATTTATACCACTTGGCCTGACGGCCTCGTGGTACAAATCTTTCTCGCGTGACTTATTTTCAACACAACGCACTAGTACCATAAATAACTGTTATCATTATCTCTCTCCAAAAGGGTTTTTATCGATAATGAACAGAATAACTTTTCTGTAGTACAAACTGATTGAGGTGAATGTGTTTTAAGGGCACTATTTTAAGGCCATATAAAATTTGTCCCAAATCATATTGAGTAGGTACTTCAAAAGTTATTTAACAAAACCGATATGCAGCGACTTTCTATAGGGGGCCATATTATTATGTCCGTAGGAAGGTCCTCTTGGTAAAAAATTATAACTCATCTTCATTTTTTCTTCATGAATCCGAAAGATTTCCCACATTTTCCTGGACCTGAAGGCGCTATACAGGGTAAGCATTGGTTGATTAGTGCTGGGTTTTTTCTAGAAGATTACAATGGTAGACAAAAGAAATGATGAATTCGGAATACGATTTTAATTTTGGTAAATGAATAAATAAATAGAAACGCCTTGAACAGTTCTAATAGACTTAAGATAGCAAGTAGTCGTTTATCCACTAAGGCCTTTTTGTTTGAAATATCATCATTGCTACCTATTCACTGCAAATAGCTTAATAATGTGCTAATTATTTGGAAGTTCGTGTAAGCTACTACTTCAAAAATGTTGAATTTTAGTCTTTGTTTCCTCTATTCAATAAGTGAATAACCTGAAATATGTTCAGTTCAAATAATCAACATTCTGAGTAGTACCAATGATATAAAAACCAAAATATAGTGTCTTTGAATATTTATAAAAAAATGGTCTAGTAGTTTATGTGATCGTGATTCTTTTCTGATAAACTGACAATTTTATAAAGTATTATTCCATAAAACATGTTGAATCTGGTACCCTAGAAGGGCTAGCCACGCATATTTTGTTCTCAAGAAGCCGTATGTCAACAACGTAGGGGTTAAAGAACACCCTTGTTGAAAATGTTCACATCATTTTTTTCCAATATCGATTTCTGGTTTATATCAGATGAATGTCAAATCCTTTTGTTATAGGTATGTCAAAACTGATGTTCTGATGTTTTCCCATTCATACATCCAGAATGTTATTAGGTTGAAATCATGAGGTCTCTTTATATGGACATCATGAGAAAATAGAGCTTGTTCAGAAAATAATATAAATTTTCAAGTTTTTCTTAATATTTTCGGAACGCTGCAAACCTGTCAAAATTCGATAGACTAGTTGTCACATTTGGAAGCAGGCGATGAGAAAAAAAGATGGTTGCTTGGAGGAAAAAAATAACATCAATTTTTTTTGTAAATTTGTATGAGCAATACAGCCCTTTTCAAAACTCAGCGGTGTTTCACTGAAAATTAAATCGAAAGGTTTGATGTCCGTCCAGCGACATCAAATTGAAGAAGCTGACGGCAAGCAAACATAGTTTGGTCCTTGGTAGCCGGATAGAAGAATCGGAGAACAAAGGAAACACCGCCGAATGCAGATACAAGGTTGAATTAGCAGCCCAATATCATACCCTATACTCGAAGTCATGTACCTATCACGCCCACGTCCATAACGCACTGAAAAGGTTCTCGTTTCAGAAGCGGTCTTGATCGGTGGTAAAGGTAAAGCAAACCTTTTCTTATTTCATTTTTTTCGCATATCGTTTTGATATCATTTCACGTACCTTCCACTTGTGTTAATCTCGATATTTTTATACACGTTATAGTTTTTTTTTCCACGTATAATGAATGTTTCGTACATCTCGTAGCTCGTGAATTAATTCATACTCACACAATTCAAGCTACCAACTCGTATTCCAGAGTTGTTTGAAATTTCACGTCAATAATTTCAACGTCTTGTTGTTTTTGAATAAGTATTATCGATACATTTTAATCGCTATAAAACACTATTTGGGTTGTATAATCTTATCAAAACACCGAAATATCTCGTACTCTCGAATATGATTGCACATTTTGGTTAGGTATTTTGACAATATACAATAGTCAATATGACAGAACGATCAAATGAGGATAAAAGATTAATAGCTCATCGCGGTCAAATTAAAGCTGAACTCACGCGATTTCAAACTTATTTAGATAAGTATACTGCTGGAAAATATTCGCTCATAGAAATCGAAACTCGTTACGAAACATCATTTGAGGCGCGTTTTGAATCAAAGACATTTAACGTATGGAGAATTTTATTCCATTTTAACACAAGTGGAAGCGGTTCTCAATTCTCGTCCTATCACTCCTTTATCCAATATTCCCTCCGATCTCGAAGCCCTGACCCCGGGACATTTCCTCATTGGAAGAGTAGGTGATGACTGCAGTTCCACAAAGGAATTTGATTGACGTTAAAGTCAATTATGTGAAGAGATATAACCTGACTCAACAAATAGTCCAGCATTTTTGGTCAAGGTGGATGAAGGAATACCTTCATTTATTACAACAACGTACAAAATGCTAATCTGGAAATCCACAACTTGCTGTTGGAACTATGATTCTGATAAAGGAGGACAACTTACCACCCCTCTGTTGGCCACTGGGCAGGATCGTCGAGACACACCCTGGTTCGGATTCGATAGTGCGTGTCGTAAGTGTGTTGACGAAAGGTGGACTTTTTAAACGTGTTAGAAAGATATGTGTTCTCCCGATAGATGAAGACTCTTGAATGACTGTATAACCAAATAGTGACTGTTTTAAGTTTTTGATTTCAATTTTCGTTCAAGACATTTAAATAGCATTCTGTTGAAAGCCTAATCTTTCAAGGGCGGCGGAATGTTTGGAAAATAATATAAATTTTCAAGTTTTTCTTCATATTTTTGGAACGCTGCAGACCTGTCAAAATTCGATGACTAGTTGTCACATTTGGAAGCAGGCGATGAGAAAAAAAGATGGTTGCTTGGAGAGAAAAAAATAACATCAATTTTTTTGTGAATTTGTATGAGCAATACAGCTCCTTTTAAAACCCAGCGGTGTTTCACTTAAAATCAAATCGAAAGGTTTGATGTCCGTCTAGTGAAATTAAATTAAAGAAGCTGACGGCAAGCAAACAGAGCTGATTGTAGTACAAGAAAATGAAATTACCTAATAATGTAAAAATGTGATATAATGAGAAAAGAAGCTGATTTAGAATAGACTCGATGAGTCGTGACGTCATAACTATGTTGGTAGCACTGCATGATACTATCAAAGTCTATATATTCCAATAAGTCCGACCACTCTCTCAAAGACGCGAGAATCCCCCTCCTGCCGTCACTATCCGTCTCGCCGGCAAAACCCACATCTGACGTGTGAAGGAATCTACCGGGTGCAATTGAAAAATATATTTACTTCGTTCTTGTTTTGGAAAATATTGCCAATCATTCTAGATTACTTTTTTAATGCTACAAACCATTTTTTGATCATTAGCTATGATGATTGTGTACACACGTGAAGTTAAAATTGTCAAAAATAGCTTTTAATGCTGAGCAACTTTTTGGAAATTTCGAGGACACCGAGGAATATGAAATGAAAAAGATCGTATACATAAACTTTCATGAAATATAACTAATAAAACATAATGATCAAAATTTCGGCAGATGAATATTTGTGTTGATCTAATCAATGGAGGAGAAAATAACCTCGGAAATAACAAAATCGAACATCTACTAAAGACAAAAACGTATACAAATAACCTATTATAATAAAATATAAACAAACAAATATTATGTACATTCTTAACAATAAATAAATACTTGTACATTTTTCAATATTCCCAGTTTGAGATTGTTTTTTAGTTCTTCTAGAGGTTCTAAGTGTTGAATTTGCAACTTTTAACGTATAATAGTTTCGCACCCTTGTATAAGGATAGCAGGTATTCTAATGGGAAGCTTGGGCAAGGGTGAGAAAATGCAATAGAAGACAACTTGGTCTTCAAATGAATCATTGAAATTCTCAATCGAGTTTTCAATGAATATTTTCTAAAGAAATCAGATATTCACTGTTACTTTTTGGAGGAACTGTCAATCCTCCCAACCGTTCCTGCACTACCTTCATCAACTCCTTTTTCTCAGAACGATGTGGATTGGTCACATTATTTCAGGATATTATGCTTGATCGAATAGGAAAGAAAATTAAGCCAAGAAAATTGTTTACGGCTGCACCTTTGAAGGTGGAATTGCTGGAATTTTAATTTCAATAAAAATGCCGAAGGCATAATCACAATATCCAGAACTGATAATTTTAATCGGATCATTTGTATGTATGTATCAACAACGACGCTTTGCTAAATAGATTAACCGTC
Source organism: Orchestes rusci (assembly GCA_958502075.1). NCBI lineage: Eukaryota > Metazoa > Arthropoda > Insecta > Coleoptera > Curculionidae > Orchestes > Orchestes rusci. Next base: position 22,667,436 of record OY293305.1, on the reverse strand, counting down.
CGCGTATCCGCACCTTGTATACTACCAAAAAACTAGTTAAAACAGGTGTTGCTCATGATTTACGACACCTCGCAAAAAATGCCGTATTTTCAGACGGATCAAAGGAGTGACCGGACTTATTGGAATATATAGACTTTGATACTATAACAAACAAGATGATGATCTTGCTCAGGTTTCGCTGACGTCATTGCGTATCCGAACCTCAAAATTCATAGGTTTTCTAGGTAACTCGGTTACCATGATACTGAAACAAACAAGATAAACTCTCGCACATCCCACTTCAGAAGTCATCACGTGACCTACCTCCAATATGGACAATCAACCCAACAAACACCTTTGGTCGACAAGGTACATATTTAATGATGGCATCGTTGGCATAATGATGGCAAATTATTGTTGTGCATTATTGGTGAATTATGAACTGTGAATTGTGAACTGCAAATATGCATTGTTTGTCAAATAAACAAAAGGTACTGGCACATTACTGGTACATGGAATGTACCCATGTACCAGTAATGTACCCATGCAATTGGTCTCGGTCTTGTCACCAAGACCAAGACAAGACGGGAACCCACACGAAAACCGAATGCCAAATTTATCGAACGGAAAAACACAGATCTACAAAACTCGAATGGATAAACATCGGGCAGAATTTTAAAGGAAAGGTTTTGTGTCGAACAAAAATATTTCGATCGGAAAATTATCGAAAAGCTGGAATGTCAAAAATGTTGTTTAGTGTTCAACGCGCAGGCTCGCAGCCAGAAATGTAGGCAGTGTTGCCATGACGTCTGTAGGATCAAATCTGCTTTATACCTGGGTTCAGATTCAATTCAATTTCGAAGTGGAACTGTCAAATTTTTGCTTGCCAAATGGGAATCACATGGTACCATCTACAATGTATTTGGCGTAAGCGTTACTTTGAACATAATTTCGTAGATGGTACCATACGATTCTCATTTGGCAAGTGAAAATTTGACAGTTCCACTTCGAAATTAATTTGAATGTAAACATTGTTAACCTTACTTATTATTATTAACAGATAATATCATTTTTATGCAACGTAGCAACGTTTACATTCAATAATTTCAATATTCAATCTGTTGAACTCATGAATTGACTGAAACTCATATAAAGTTGATACCGTTTTTTCTCGCGTTAAGGTGTTACTTCACGGTATTACAAATACGCCTGAGTTGGTGGTGGCAAAATGGACAAAATAAAGGAAAAGGTATTCTCACCCTGAAAACTTCTTTTGTCCACGATACCTTTCGTCTTCCGGATTCACTCAGCACAGGCAAGAGACATCCACCAACTGCAGGTCCACAGTTACTTCCGTAGCAATATTTATCTCTACAGTCTGTGAAGGAATTTATCGTTTAAATATTATATTTATTAAAATGAAGATTGTCCTTACCTCCAGGAACGGTTCAGAGTAAATATAATATCAGTCAATAAAACCTCAGAATTTTGTCCTATGAAACTGGCAAATATATTGTCCTGAATTCGCGAACAATAATTTTTGAAAACAAAGATAATAAGAATTTACTTTGGAAAAGGGTACGTGTAAACTAGGATCATAAACAAAGTAAAATACTAGTTACTTAACGCAATTGCGGAAAGCGAACAAATTAGATAATGACGATTTTCTAGAATAGTATGTACGCAATACCAATGTCCAAAAGAAGATAATATAGCAATCAAATTAAAAAATGAAAATTTGACATAATAACGTCTTGCAAATGGGCAGAATGGTAAACTTCACTCAGGCAAATAAAAGTTTACTTAGCTGGGTGTTATGCTGGTAGAACTGGAACCATAGGCTGCTGGATATCTCTATTGCCAGTGCTGTTGAATGCAGGATAGGTATTTCGCAATGGCCCAGAACTTCTTTGTCAGTACTCTTATTGGACAGTACAGTCAGTAGAATGCTGGATAGGTATTTCGCAATGGCTCAGAACTTCTTTATCAGTACTCTTATTGGACAGTACAGTCAGTACGTACTCCGTCTACTCCGACTATGCTGCTCCACACCAAAATAGAATAATTTCTTGCAGGCACAAGCTTCCAATAAAAATCTTCCCCAAATGGGAATTCGTGCAGAATATTCGACTTCTGTATTCAGTCACCTTTTCGTCGTCAAGATAAATCCCACCTTATCGTGGATACTTTAATTCCGAAGAATTATTCTTGGCTTGTTCTTGACCGACGATATTTTTCAGCTTGCTTCTACTTTGTTATTCTTTTCGTCGTTATCATATTTTTTTTTTAAACAATTGTCAGCAGCTCATGTACTACTATTCATTCTAATCTTGACTCCAGTACATACTGACCATAGTATATCCCCTTATATCAAATCGTGACAATTAAACCCCAATATGTTCACCAATTAAATTTTGAAGAAATATAATCGTAACATTACCCCCCTCTTCCAGAGAAAATTTCAAAGAAATTTTGAGAAAATGTACAAACTGTCAACCAACATATTAGGATTTCTCTACATCACATTTCCTACGACTAGACTTTCTATGTTCAGGTTGATCATCTAAACGAGTTCTATCCTCTTTTAAATCCTGTACATTCCATTTCCCTAAACTTCGTCCATCACCATCCACCAACTCATACGTATTTATACCTAACTTACGAGATATTCTATACGGTCCTGAATATTTTTTATCCAGTTTCGCGGAATAACCTTTACTTTTGTCTGAAAGATTATACTCTTTCTTCCACACGTATTGTCCTTCCTTAAATTGAACTGGTCTATGTCGCAAATTATAATTGTTAGAAGATTTCAAGTGCGCATCTTCAAGTCTCTTTTTCACGAAAATGTGTAGATCCTTCAGTTTGCTTGATTTCCCACCAACTACTCTTTCAGATTCCGCTACTTCTGATTCTTGACTATGATCTTTAGTATTTTCGATACATGTGCTTTGATCCAAAGATTGTCTCTTACGCATGTCCTTATAATCGTTACCATCCGTTATCATTTCATACCCAAAATTTACAAAATATGGTGTATTTTTAGTAACTTCAGATTTCGCCGTTCGCAACGCACAAGAAAGTTGAGGTAGATTTTTGTCCCAATGTTTCTGATTGCCGTCTATATACGAACGAATCATGGTCTTTATCACTCTGTTATATCGTTCAGTAAAGTTTGGTCCTGGGTTATATAATGGATTAGTTAAGAAAGTGATATTATAAGCTTTTAAAAGATTTTCAAACTCTTTAGATCTATATTGACCACCATTATCAGATCTTAGAAATACTGGAACTCCAAAAATTAGAAAAACATTATCTTCAATCAATTTAGCAACTTTTTTTGCAGTAGCAGTTCTTAAAGGAAATATTAGTGTGAACTTGCTAAAATAATCCACTACCACCAGTATAAATCGATGTCCCGATGAACTTCTTGGAAAAGGTCCCATCAAATCAGTTGAAACATACTGCCAACATCTTGTAATATTAGGTTTTGAACCCATCAATCCTGCTATTTTCTTCTGTTCTGGTTTTTGCTCAGCACAGACACGACATTTGGCGATATAACTCATGACATCAGATTTCATTTTTGGCCAATAGTACTTGTTAAGTATTTTATTATAAGTTTTATAAACTCCAAGATGACCAGATTTAGAATCATTATGACATTCATATAAAATTTTGGATCTTTCTGAATTTGGTAAAACAATTTTCCATTTATCAAAAGGTTCATTGAAATTATTGTCATTGACGTACTTGAAGATTTTACCATCTGAATCTACTCGCCAAAGTGTTTCTCTGAAATTTTGTCATACATTCCGTTATACCAGTTACACTTATTTTCAAAATTGATTGAGTTTGCCAATTTGATAGAATCTATAGTTTCCAATCCCAAAGGAGCTCTCGATAAACAGTCTGGAACCGTATGTAAAACACCACGCTTGTGAATTATTTTAAAACGATATTGTTGTAATCGTAAAGACCATCTTCCTAGGCGACCTTGTGGATTTTTTAAATTATTCAGCCAAATCAAACTACTATGATCCGTAACGACTGTAAATTCCGCTAATTCTAAATAACATCGTAGTTTCTCAATTGCCCATATGACACAAAGTAGTTCTTTCTCCGTCACCGAATACTTCATTTCATGCTTATTCAAAGTTCTCGAAAGATAACATATAACATTACATTTACCATTATATTCTTGAGTAAGTACACATCCAAGACCATACGAACTTGCGTCACAGTGAAGAATATAAGGTTTTTCAAAATCAGGGCAGGCTAAAATTGGTGCACTAACAAGAGCATTTTTGACTTTCTCAAAAGAAAGTTGACATTCTGATGTCCAATTGAATTTAGTGTTCTTTTTCGTCAAATTTGTAAGAGGGGCTACCATTTCTGATAGGCAAGGAACGAAACGTCTGTAGTAAGAAATCATCCCTAAAAAAGAACGAACCTGTTTAGGCGTACGTGGTGCTTTCATATCAACTATAGCACTCACTTTTTCAGGATCTACTGATAACCCTGATCTATTTACTACATAACCAACATATTTCAGTTCACTCCTACAAAATTTACATTTCTCTGTGTTAAGTGTCAAATTAGCTGATTTTAACCTTTTAAAAACTTCTTCCAAAGTACGCATGTGACTGTCGAAATCTGGCGTAACTATAACTAAATCATCCAAGAATTTGAATACATAAGGTTCTAATTCAGGTCCAAATATTTTATCAATTAAAGATTGAAACGTAGCTGGTGCGTTAGTTAATCCGAAAGGTAATCTTTTAAACATAAAATGTCCTCTTCCTGGAATTTTAAAAGCAGTGTATTTTTTTGAACTCTCCGCCATTTTTACTTGAAAGTATGCCGTTTTGATATCTAGCGTAGTTAAGTATCTGGCATTTCCTAAACGGTCCAAAATAGAGTTAATTATTGGTAAAGGATACGCATTTTTTTCCGTAACTGCATTTAATTTTCGAAAATCAATGCAAAATCTATAGGATCCGTCACTTTTTGGTACCATTAATACAGGTGAAGACCATGGACTTTCGCTCTTCTCTATAATGTCCATTTCTAAAAGTTTTGTTACTTCGTCATCAATTTTCTGTTGCATCTGCGGACTCACAGGATAATAACGTGATCTTATTGGTGGGCTATTTGTAACAATAATTTCATGTTCCACTAGATCAGTACATCCTAGTTTTATCTCTTTAACTGAATCAAAATAATTTTCGACCAAAGTATTCAATTTTTCTCGTTGTTGTAGTGTCAAATCATCAGCTGATTGGATTGAACTAATTGTTAAATGAAATTCTCCCTTTCTTAATCTGGAATGATTCCCATTTTAATCCAAAATTCAGTACCCAGAACAAGTGTATGTCTCAACTGTGGCATAACATAACAGTTAAAAATCTTCACTTTATTTTGTAATTGAATTGGAATTGACATGAACCCAATACATTCAATTGAATCTCCATTAGCGACTTGACAATTTTCATTTGAGTACATTGGTTGTAATTTAACTCCAAAATTCAACAAAATGTTATAACCTTTAAATCCCAAAAATATTTTGTTAGCTCCAGAATCCAATAGACCATCGATTTTAGTTCCATAAATTGATACTGTTAAGTAGGGACATTCGTTTTGGTTTGCTTGCGATAACATATAAGACAAAATAGGTTTACTATGATTGTTATAAAAATCAAGTTCATCTTGTGAAAACACGACATCATTTTCTTCTGTTAAGACCGGTTTAACTTCACCAGAAACACGAATACGGCCTAGATTCTGTTTCGATTGAAGTTTTCCATCTTTTTGGTACAAAATCGAGCAATGTGATTTTTACCCTGGCATTTATAACACACAATTTCAAAATCACGATCTTTTTGATTGTCACCGTTCTTCTCATTGTAAGGTCTTTCTCTAGAATAATTGCGATTATTCTCATTATATTTACGAGTCTGATGTATATTTGGATTTTGACGATATCTATCTCTAGAAAAATCTCTATTATGAAATCTTTCCCTTGAAAAATTTCGATATCTATTGGCTGAGTAGTCTCGGTTTGAAATATTTCTAAATCTATCTCTAGATAAATCGCTACTATCTCTCGATTGATCTCTTCTTTCTCTAGAAAAATCTCTTCTATCTCTAGAAAAATCTCTTCTATCTCTAGAAAAATCTCTTCTATCACCAGAAGAATCTCTATCTTTCTCAATACTACTCACTCTATTCCTAGATTTTTCCCAACTCCTATCACCAGAACGTCTTCTTCCTCTTCTATGACTGGTATAATTCCGTGTTCCATAACCATCTGTTGAGCTACATCTACTCTCGGCACTACTGTTTCTTCGTAATCGTTCTCGGCGATTTGGGCACTTTGATTCTGCTCTATTTCGTGACGACTCATGATCACCGTCACTGTCGCACAACGATAAATTATCAAAATTATCGTCAACAAAAGAAACCTTCTTCAATTCAAGATTGTCCAATTTCTTCTTAGAACTTTTATCTTCTTTATAAGACAAGTCTGTTTCTACCGCATTTTTACTGCTTGATGGCGGAAGAAAATTTAAAATATCTTTGCGATTGTCTTCAATTTTACGACACAATTCTATCAGTACATCGACTGAATTAACATCTACTAACAGAAGTTGGCTTTGGTAAAATGGCAATATATTTTTCCGCATAATTTTAAGTTTAACACAATCATCTACCTGGATCGTAAGTCTACTTAATAAATTATTCATATAAGCGACATAAATAGCAATACTTTCTTTGTCTCCTTGAGTTCTCGATTTTATTTGTTCCCATACTTTTTCATTAAAATCTCTAGGCAAAAATTCATCCCTAAAATAATTGCATAGCGTTTCCCAGTCATTGATTTTATCCCTCAATGAACGATAGTAAATTAGAGCTTTACCTTCGAATAGTTCTACAGCACTTCGAAAAAGTTGTTGAGTTGTGACTCCTCTTGATTCCCTTAATTCGTTTACTCTTTCCAAAAATGCGTTTAAACCAAATGCGTCCGATTCTCCGCTGAATTTGAGTCCCCATTTCGAAATATCAATATTTGAGTTTATACACACATTAGACATTCGTTGAGTTATTTTCGATGTATCTTCATCCACATTACCTAATTGACCTTTAATCGGTGTAGAAGTACTTCCTTCCAACATCATACCACTACTATGAAAATCAATGTCAATCGGGTTGGTCGTTTTAGGCTTTGTGAAATCGGAATGCTTTTTTTCAAACGCTGATAAACACTCTAAAGCAGCTGATAGTAACTCCGAACGTTCAACCCTCTCATCGTTTTCCTTCGGAGAAATATTCTCAATCCGAACCAAAATATGTGCCAGTTTAGATTCTAATTTCCGTGAAAGTGTATATGTGAACTCTTGAGTTAAAATTTGCTTCAATTCATCAATTTTTGTCTTACAAATCGTTAATTCATCCTTAACATCAAAATCATAGAATAACTTGAAAGTATGACCTTCTTGTTGAAGTTTAATTAACTGCTTCAAAGTACTCGTGAGGTCTTTCACAGTGCCTGAAGGTACTGCACCTCTTATTTTAATTTCATATTCAAGTTCTTCCTTGATAAGTCTTTCCGGATACAATTTGACAGACATGTTTGAAGAATTTCAAAAATGTCGTAACTTTTATTGTGGTTCTTTTGAGTTGGGCGCCAAAAATATGATACCGTTTTTTCTCGCGTTAAGGTGTTACTTCACGGTATTACAAATACGCCTGAGTTGGTGGTGGCAAAATGGACAAAATAAAGGAAAAGGTATTCTCACCCTGAAAACTTCTTTTGTCCACGATACCTTTCGTCTTCCGGATTCACTCAGCACAGGCAAGAGACATCCACCAACTGCAGGTCCACAGTTACTTCCGTAGCAATATTTATCTCTACAGTCTGTGAAGGAATTTATCGTTTAAATATTATATTTATTAAAATGAAGATTGTCCTTACCTCCAGGAACGGTTCAGAGTAAATATAATATCAGTCAATAAAACCTCAGAATTTTGTCCTATGAAACTGGCAAATTTATTGTCCTGAATTCGCCAACAATAATTTTTGAAAACAAAGATAATAAGAATTTACTTTGGAAAAGGGTACGTGTAAACTAGGATCATAAACAAAGTAAAATACTAGTTACTTAACGCAATTGCGGAAAGCGAACAAATTAGATAATGACGATTTTCTAGAATAGTATGTACGCAATACCAATGTCCAAAAGAAGATAATATAGCAATCAAATTCAAAAATGAAAATTTGACAGTGACATAATAACGTCTTGCAAATGGGCAGAATGGTAAACTTCACTCAGGCAAATAAAAGTTTACTTAGCTGGGTGTTATGCTGGTAGAACTGGAACCATAGGCTGCTGGATATCTCTATTGCCAGTGCTGTTGAATGCAGGATAGGTATTTCGCAATGGCCCAGAACTTCTTTGTCAGTACTCTTATTGGACAGTACAGTCAGTAGAATGCTGGATAGGTATTTCGCAATGGCTCAGAACTTCTTTATCAGTACTCTTATTGGACAGTACAGTCAATACGTACTCCGTCTACTCCGACTATGCTGCTCCACACCAAAATAGAATAATTTCTTGCAGGCACAAGCTTCCAATAAAAATCTTCCCCAAATGGGAATTCGTGCAGAATATTCGACTTCTGTATTCAGTCAGCTTTTCGTCGTCAAGATAAATCCCACCTTATCGTGGATACTTTAATTCCGAAGAATTATTCTTGGCTTGTTCTTGACCGACGATATTTTTCAGCTTGCTTCTACTTTGTTATTCTTTTCGTCGTTATCATATTTTTTTTTTAAACAATTGCCAGCAGCTCATGTACTACTATTCATTCTAATCTTGACTCCAGTACATACTGACCATAGTATATTCCCTTATATCAAATCGTGACAATTAAACCCCAATATGTTCACCAATTAAATTTTGAAGAAATATAATCGTAACAAAGTTCTATAAAGTCGCAATTAATGTTGAACTACTCTAACTTTTTAATTTCCAGGTAGTAGGGGTACCTGCAATAGTATGAATTATTGTGGAAAAATAATTTAAACATTGAGTGTGATTATGCAATAGCAATATGTAGAAGCAGAAAAACGAGTGATTACATGAAAAATACTTTATGTAGCAACAACAGCGATTACAGACGTAGGTATTGAACTCTAGTGCCTTCATTAATTTAATAAATAAATTTGGTAGTGAAATTTACAGCATAAAGGGTAGCAGTCATGCGTTGTTGAGAAAAGAAAAAAAGGGCTAGTATTGTTATTGAATGAATATTTTGGGCAGGCAGAATTTGACATTATTTTAGTTTATATTTAGTTCCGCTGGTACTTGTTTGTAATAAAATTACGTTTATTATTTTCTTCTCCTATAGTAGGGAATGTGACTTATTTATCACCTTATGATTGGGCAGGAAGTGATGTCTTGCAGTTGATAACTGATCTGAAAAATGTTTCCATTTTTCACTCCCCCTCAAATGGCCGTTATTTCATGAGTTAGGTATAAAAAAATTATTGATAATTTATCATTTTTTTATAACTTGAAATAACGGCTATTAAGGCGGTTTGCAAATTACCAGGAAAATCCTTTACTCCGCATTTTCAAAGCACACAATAGTCTGATGCTTTGTTCTTTTTGACACTATCATAAAACTTGGAAAAATACATACACTCTGTAGAATCAAAATATAGACTCACGGTCGGATAAACAGCACATGCCTAAAATTTGATAGAACTTTGATATTATAATATAATATAATATGATAATCGTTTATTAAGCTAATAAGCTTTACAAAGTCATCCTGCTTCAGTTATCAAAAAATTATTGGCGCATTAAAATGGTTCAAACAATCTGTCATTTGATCGGTCATGGCGATTTTATTCAAGATATTGTTTAGGTCTCTTTGTTCACGTTACAAAAAAAATGTGTAAGTTCTGGAAAAATTGGTTAGCACCATCCGAAAGGGAAAATTTCTGTACCCTATGAAAATCGAAAAGAATCGCTGGTTTAGTGAACTGACAAATGGATTCAAGTTCTTTAATGCACCATTACATCTTTGATAACTGTTGCAGGATCAAAGTGTTATCAAGTTTTAGGCTGTTAATCTACTTTTGGCCACCAAACTGATGTATTAAATTTCGTTTACCTAATAATTCATAAAAAAAATGCTGACTAGCTGATTTCTCGTGGGTTGATGTTCATCCAGTGATGGGGGGACGTCTACTGATAAGAATAAAACTCGACTATTGTGGGTTTTTGCGATAATGGTGCTTTCTTAGTTTTTTATTCAAACGTGTTTAGAGAAGTCCGTTTTGTGAACAATTATAAATAGAAAAAAAACCCTTTGCAAAAACACACAATTGTGGCGAATGTATCCCCCAAAAAGATCAGCTCCTCAGCAATTTTTTTTTTCAATAATGATATTTCTACTGGACGAATGTATGGATGAATGTATTTTTTTACTCTCTCGAGCTTGCAATCCCTCCATGTGAGGATTTTTCAAAAACTACATATCTTGGAATTTCATTCTACATGATTTTCTTAATGCACAAACAGAAGCGAACTGGAATAGCGTTGAGTCTGATGGTTGAGTCACAAGCAGTGCACGCTGTAAGCTGCCTAGTCTAACGATCGCTCGCATCCCGATGGCGGATTTACACGCGACTACGCTTCCAATGGATGACCAGCCTGAATCCAAAATCTAAATGGAAAACAAATCTGAACGTATTCTGGAGAGCGCTTTGGAACATACTTGTTCGGCTTCAATACAAAATTTGAACGCTCTTGAAACTATATGAATTAGCTACGACATACGTTTTTTTTCAAGTAATGACGTCATTTATGACGTGAGTATGAACCCTCGTGAAACGGACTGTACATGAAATAAAGCATTGATGGTGGGTACGGTTGCCATGGTTATTTTATTTAGTTTTTACAAAATATTTTCGAAAATTCTACCCACATTCTATCGTTACTAGGTGTTCATGCAAACGTTGCATCTTTTCAAAACTGAATTAGGTAGGTGGTTGCTTTTCTTAGAGATTGCTCATTGATTCATCTGATTCTATTGTAGAATAGGTTTTTTTTTGTTCATAGACGAGGTCGATGCCCGCAAATGTTGCAATAATTAAATGAGGTGCAGACATTCTATATTATGCATTTCGTCCTTTGTCGAAAATACAAACAGTTTGTTTAACAGTGTTTTTGAATATTCAAGGACAAGATCAATACTGGAATTTTTGCATGTAGGTAAAACATGCATGTTTTTTCATCCATTTTTTCTGAACATAACAATTTTTTGGTTAATCTTTGTCAATCTTTGGCTATTTTTCTTTATTTGTCAGCAAAATCCAAAAATGGACATAATGCATTTAGAAATTCTGCTCCTCAAGTAGTATATTATTTAATTTTCGAAATCGATTCTAATTCCAACAAAGTACATTTCCTCGATATTGTGTGATATAGCAATATTATTTAGTTCCAACGAACGGAATAAAGTGCTGACAAGGAAGAATTGAAGTCAATGTAGAAATAATCATAATCTCGGGAGTCAGTTGAGAACCCGGGTGTCGGAAGGTCGCCCTAAAACTGTGGGCATTCGAGTGTAAGAAAATGTGCCAATTGAAGATAGTTATGTAAATACAATAATTATTTATATTCTCCAGGAAACCGCAATTGATTGTTTAGGCCCAAATCAATGTTTTGATCATTTTTTATATTGTCATTCATTTAATGTTCTTTGATTTTTGCTCCATGATATCAATAGAAAGTCAACGTTAACAAGTATTTCTTTTATCACCTCGATCCCAAATCGCACTTCCCCCGGTGTGACAATATCTAAACAAGCTGAATATGCATGCTGACAAGGCACTGCCCTCACACGGGTCAAGAACAATACAGAATATTATTGACACCGATACCTATAACATCATCTAGAGATGGGAAGTATAAAGTATATCGTCGTATTCGTCGTCCCTTGGCTATCGTACTGTGGTCAATATACGATATTTTGGCTTGATGGCTTTCCTTTCTAATGAACCCAGGCTTAATCGAAGATCAGTAAGCCTCATCCAACTTCATACATTACAATGGTTTTGTTCCATAGATAACTAGATCAACTACGTTGAGATAAAACATAAATCAGAAAAAAATGCCCATATAAACTTTGTTTTTAAAAATAACCCTATTATACGATATATCGTTTGAATCGTCATAAAATTCTCTATTAAATAAGGATAAAATTGGCATCCATTTTTTCCGATTTTCTTCAGTTTGCAGTAAAAAAATCGATTTAATTTTTCATGCAAGTTCCCCATTGTCTATGAACCTTCTTTAGTATATATGTACTTGGGTGTATCATGAATTAAATAAGGGAAGGAATAATCTGTCTATAAAATTATGAATAATAATAGTGTGAGCAATTACCTATTGCAATACCTACCCTGTCCCCTCTCCTGAATGTTCAAACGTGTAGAATTCCTGGTTGGGTCCGAAATTTATCCAGAATATTCTCCCTACTGTTTGGTTCTTACTTAATAAAAAGTTTCATTATATTAATATAATCATTTTTTGTGATGAGTACCTAGTTATATAAGTTATTGTAGCTGCCACCTTGTTACGTTGATAATAATTAGGTATATACGAATTGTTTTTGTTGGAATTAAACACTTGAATAAATAAAGAAAATAAAATAAATAGTTTACGGAAGGCAGTAAGTTTTTTTTTGTAACCCCTGCATCAAAAGCCTTCAAGGTGTATCTACATTATGCGGAAACAGTCCAGTCGACACATTCGGGTAGGCATGACATCCACATTGTTGCAGCCCAGACCAAACAGTCGAACTGAGGACACTGCAGACCGACGGAAAAGAAGACTTCCCAAAATTTTTCGGAACAGCGCAGTTGTCAGTATTACCCAATCAAGTGATCTACTGTCATAATCCAACTCATTAAGGATCAGCGAAAATACTGCCGAACGGCACGTTCAAACCGAATTGGTAATATTTCCACAGTGTGAGCGTGTCGCCGAAGTCAAAGAATTTCGAGGTTCTTGGGACACTATGCACTTATCTGGTGTCCTAAAAACCTCGACATTCTCGACTTATTTCAGTTTTCGATAAACACAGCCAATACATTTCCAGGAAATTTTTTTTCTTTTATAAATTTAAAGAAGGTTCATAGACAATGGGGAACTTGCATGAAAAATTAAATCGATTTTTTTACTGCAAACTGAAGAAAATCGGGAAAAATGGATGCCAATTTTATCCTTATTTAATAGAGAATTTTATGACGATTCAAACGATATATCGTATAATAGGGTTATTTTTAAAAACAAAGTTTATATGGGCATTTTTTTCTGATTTATGTTTTATCTCAACGTAGTTGATCTAGTTATCTATGGAACAAAACCATTGTAATGTATGAAGTTGGATGAGGCTTACTGATCTTCGATTAAGCCTGGGTTGATTAGAAAGGAAAGCCATCAAGCCAAAATATCGTATATTGACCACAGTACGATAGCCAAGGGACGACGAATACGACGATATACTTTATACTTCCCATCTCTAGATGATGTTATAGGTATCGGTGTCAATAATATTCTGTATGGTTCTTGACCCGTGTGAGGGCAGTGCCTTGTCAGCATGCATATTCAGCTTGTTTAGATATTGTCACACCGGGGGAAGTGCGATTTGGGATCGAGGTGATAAAAGAAATACTTGTTAACGTTGAC
>OY293305.1:22456495-22653491 GCA_958502075.1 Orchestes rusci | reverse complement strand
ACTTTGTTTTTAAAAATAACCCTATTATACGATATATCGTTTGAATCGTCATAAAATTCTCTATTAAATAAGGATAAAATTGGCATCCATTTTTTCCGATTTTCTTCAGTTTGCAGTAAAAAAATCGATTTAATTTTTCCATGCAAGTTCCCCATTGTCTATGAACCTTCTTTAGTATATATGTACTTGGGTGTATCATGAATTAAATAAGGAAGGAATAATCTGTCTATAAAATTATGAATAATAATAGTGTGAGCAATTACCTATTGCAATACCTACCCTGTCCCCTCTCCTGAATGTTCAAACGTGTAGAATTCCTGGTTGGGTCCGAAATTTATCCAGAATATTCTCCCTACTGTTTGGTTCTTACTTAATAAAAAGTTTCATTATATTAATATAATCATTTTTTGTGATGAGTACCTAGTTATATTAAGTTATTGTAGCTGCCACCTTGTTACGTTGATAATAATTAGGTATATACGAATTGTTTTTGTTGGAATTAAACACTTGAATAAATAAAGAAAATAAAATAAATAGTTTACGGAAGGCAGTAAGTTTTTTTTTTGTAACCCCCTGCATCAAAAGCCTCAAGGTGTATCTACATTATGCGGAAACAGTCCAGTCGACACATTCGGGTAGGCATGACATCCACATTGTTGCAGCCCAGACCAAACAGTCGAACTGAGGACACTGCAGACCGACGGAAAAGAAGACTTCCCAAATTTTTCGGAACAGCGCAGTTGTCAGTATTACCCAATCAAGTGATCTACTGTCATAATCCAACTCATTAAGGATCAGCGAAAATACTGCCGAACGGCACGTTCAAACCGAATTGGTAATATTTCAATAATATATTTCTCGAAGTCAAAGAATTTCGAGGTTCTTGGGACACTATGCACTTATCTGGTGTCCTAAAAACCTCGACATTCTCGACTTATTTCAGTTTTCGATAAACACTTCCAAGCCAATACATTTCAGGAAATTTTTTTTCTTTTATAAATTTAAAGAAGGTTCATAGACAATGGGAACTTGCATGAAAAATTAAATCGATTTTTTTACTGCAAACTGAAGAAAATCGGGAAAAATGGATGCCAATTTTTATCCTTATTTAATAGAGAAATTTATGACGATTCAAACGATATATCGTATAATAGGGTTATTTTTAAAAACAAAGTTTATTGGGCATTTTTTTCTGATTTATGTTTTATCTCAACGTAGTTGATCTAGTTATCTATGGAACAAAACCATTGTAATGTATGAAGTTGGATGAGGCTTACTGATCTTCGATTAAGCCTGGGTTGATTAGAAAGGAAAGCCATCAAGCCAAAATATCGTATATTGACCACAGTACGATAGCCAAGGGACGACGAATACGACGATATACTTTATACTTCCCATCTCTAGATGATGTTATAGGTATCGGTGTCAATAATATCTGTATGGTTCTTGACCCGTGTGAGGGCAGTGCCTTGTCAGCATGCATATTCAGCTTGTTTAGATATTGTCACACCGGGGGAAGTGCGATTTGGGATCGAGGTGATAAAAGAAATACTTGTTAACGTTGACTTTCTATTGATATCATGGAGCAAAAATCAAAGAACATTAAATGAATGACAATATAAAAAATGATCAAAACATTGATTTGGGCCTAAACAATCAATTGCGGTTTCCTGGAGAATATAAATAATTATTGTATTTACATAACTATCTTCAATTGGCACATTTTCTTACACTCGAATGCCCACAGTTTTAGGGCGACCTTCCGACACCCGGGTTCTCAACTGACTCCCGAGATTATGATTATTTCTACATTGACTTTAATTCTTCCTTGTCAGCACTTTATTCCGTTCGTTGGAACTAAATAATATTGCTATATCACACAATATCGAGGAAATGTACTTTGTTGGAATTAGAATCGATTTCGAAAATTAAATAATATACTACTTGAGGAGCAGAATTTCTAAATGCATTATGTCCATTTTTGGATTTTGCTGACAAATAAAGAAAAATAGCCAAAGATTGACAAAGATTAACCAAAAAATTGTTATGTTCAGAAAAAATGGATGAAAAAACATGCATGTTTTACCTACATGCAAAAATTCCAGTATTGATCTTGTCCTTGAATATTCAAAAACACTGTTAAACAAACTGTTTGTATTTTCGACAAAGGACGAAATGCATAATATAGAATGTCTGCACCTCATTTAATTATTGCAACATTTGCGGGCATCGACCTCGTCTATGAACAAAAAAAAACCTATTCTACAATAGAATCAGATGAATCAATGAGCAATCTCTAAGAAAAGCAACCACCTACCTAATTCAGTTTTGAAAAGATGCAACGTTTGCATGAACACCTAGTAACGATAGAATGTGGGTAGAATTTTCGAAAATATTTTGTAAAAACTAAATAAAATAACCATGGCAACCGTACCCACCATCAATGCTTTATTTCATGTACAGTCCGTTTCACGAGGGTTCATACTCACGTCATAAATGACGTCATTACTTGAAAAAAAACGTATGTCGTAGCTAATTCATATAGTTTCAAGAGCGTTCAAATTTTGTATTGAAGCCGAACAAGTATGTTCCAAAGCGCTCTCCAGAACACGTTCAGATTTGTTTTCCATTTAGATTTTGGATTCAGGCTGGTCATCCATTGGAAGCGTAGTCGCGTGTAAATCCGCCATCGGGATGCGAGCGATCGTTAGACTAGGCAGCTTACAGCGTGCACTGCTTGTGACTCAACCATTAGACTCAACGCTATTCCAGTTCGCTTCTGTTTGTGCATTAAGAAAATCATGTAGAATGAAATTCCAAGATATGTAGTTTTTGAAAAATCCTCACATGGAGGGATTGCAAGCTCGAGAGAGTAAAAAAATACATTCATCCATACATTCGTCCAGTAGAAATATCATTATTGAAAAAAAAAATTGCTGAGGAGCTGATCTTTTTGGGGGATACATTCGCCACAATTGTGTGTTTTTGCAAAGGGTTTTTTTCTATTTATAATTGTTCACAAAACGGACTTCTCTAGACACGTTTGAATAAAAAACTAAGAAAGCACCATTATCGCAAAAACCCACAATAGTCGAGTTTTATTCTTATCAGTAGACGTCCCCCCATCACTGGATGAACATCAACCCACGAGAAATCAGCTAGTCAGCATTTTTTTTATGAATTATTAGGTAAACGAAATTTAATACATCAGTTTGGTGGCCAAAAGTAGATTAACAGCCTAAAACTTGATAACACTTTGATCCTGCAACAGTTATCAAAGATGTAATGGTGCATTAAAGAACTTGAATCCATTTGTCAGTTCACTAAACCAGCGATTCTTTTCGATTTTCATAGGGTACAGAAATTTTCCCTTTCGGATGGTGCTAACCAATTTTTCCAGAACTTACACATTTTTTTTGTAACGTGAACAAAGAGACCTAAACAATATTTTGAATAAAATCGCCATGACCGATCAAATGACAGATTGTTTGAACCATTTTAATGCGCCAATAATTTTTTGATAACTGAAGCAGGATGACTTTGTAAAGCTTATTAGCTTAATAAACGATTATCATATTATATTATATTATAATATCAAAGTTCTATCAAATTTTAGGCATGTGCTGTTTATCCGACCGTGAGTGGTATATTTTGATTCTACAGAGTGTATGTATTTTTCCAAGTTTTATGATAGTGTCAAAAAGAACAAAGCATCAGACTATTGTGTGCTTTGAAAATGCGGAGTAAAGGATTTTCCTTGTAATTTGCAAACCGCCTTGATAGCCGTTATTTTAAGTTATAAAAAAATGATAAATTATCAATAATTTTTTTATACCTAACTCATGAAATAACGGCCATTTGAGGGGGAGTGAAAAATGGAAACATTTTTCAGATCAGTTATCAACTGCAAGACATCACTTCCTGCCCAATCATAAGGTGATAAATAAGTCACATTCCCTACTATAGGAGAAGAAAATAATAAACGTAATTTTATTACAAACAAGTACCAGCGGAACTAAATATAAACTAAAATAATGTCAAATTCTGCCTGCCCAAAATATTCATTCAATAACAATACTAGCCCTTTTTTTCTTTTCTCAACAACGCATGACTGCTCCAATAATCCATCTATCTTTCTGATCTCTGGACTGCAATTGACGTGGATGCCTTGAAGTCCTCATCAATTCTGATTCCATGAGATCTGATCTTTTAAGAGTTGTAATTTCAATTCAAAGGGCATCAGATACTCTCTACAAAAGTTCAGGAGATGGAATAGGAAATGAATAGGTACAAAGAACTAGTTTTATGAAATAACTCACCTCCAAAACTGCCTCACGTGGTAAAAAAGGTTTTTTAGCATCTCCATCCTTTGAAAAGTAGACCACAAGCTTTTTTATCGTATTTTGTTCACATTCTGAATACCGACAAGGTATTTTATACAACAAAACTGTGACATTGGAGAAGTTAACTGACTTGTGTTTTGACAACAACATTGTTTTGATTAATTACTTGATCACATAACCAAATTTTAGGTTATTATTATTCAGAGATGATAGAAATCAGCTGTTGCTCGGCGGCCATTTTGGATTCTAGTAACGACCGATGTTTATTACGTCATTAATTCTGTTTCAGTCTGTTTTTGAACCTCTCCATGAGTTAGAAAAGGAGAGACAATCAATGACGTGAGTACAAACCCTCGTGAAACGGACTATAGGTATCATGTATTAAATCTTTTACCATCATAGGTAACTGGGTAACTAGCTAGATTAACTTAATCAACTTGACCATTGTTTATTGTTTATCTTCTCTATTGTTTTCTATTGAGACATAGTATAATAAACAACAAGTATCGACAGCTCCATATATCACTGGTCAAATTTCGTTCTGTCTCAATGACAGAAATTCGCCTCATTTATACCCTGCTAACATTTTGGAATGTAAAACTGTTTTCTAAATCAAGACTTTGAAACTTCGCATAAATCTTTAGACCTACTGCATAGTGGGTAATCGTATTGTATAACTTGATTGATAATTCACCTATGTATCAGAATCATTGGAGTAATGGAATCGGCTACATTATGGTTTTATTTTACATTTCATAAGGTTAGCAGTGTACACATGAGGTGAATTTCTGTCATTGAGACAGACGAAATTTGACCACCTTTGGGTATATTGAGCTGTCGCTACTTGTTGTTTATTATACTATGATTAAGAAGAGTGACATAAAAGTGTGAGGTTATGTTACGCATGACCGTACTGGACTACTGGACACGAGGACAATTGAGTCAATTGGATTCTACATGACATATCGACACTGTTGTCGTTTTTCTTCTAGGATCTCTATGGCCGATTGCACCAACCTATTTCTATCCATGAAAATAAAACCAACAATCAAGTCAACTCCACTCTTCCTCTTTTTTCTCGCCGGTTTGAAATTTACTCTAGTCTCGATTAGAGCGCTCAGCGTGCACACTCTTTGAACTTTTTTCATCTCACGATATAAGTAGGTCTCACTTCGTATACTCAGCCAGCTGATAATTTTAAAGATTCATCTCCTGACCACGTCTTCATTTTCAATTTGTTCTTGTTGCACCACAACATCATCGGTACAGCAAAACAAATAGGTACGTTTCGTTTCTCTCGAAACATGTAGGCAACAAACAAAAACCGTGTGTATCGGTGTTCACGATTTTTTCTATTGCGCACCAACGTAGCATATTGGAAATCTAGACAGAAATCACGCGCTGCCTTTATGATGTGATACATTGTTGCGAAACAAAAGTATCCAGAGTGGATTCGCTACTTATGTTCGCACCCCTACTATATGTATGGACACCAAATTTCATAAGAACATTCATTTTGTTCATTTTACGAAGTTATTTTTCTGTTTGACATGATATGAGCTCCAAAAAAACTAAAAAAACTTATCACTTTTCATTATTTTAATACTTTCATGACGTTTTAAAAACAGCTTCTATCTACAACCGTGCGATAACTAATATACAGCGCACGATTCTGCGTGTTGTACCATATTACATTTTTTATCTATGCATATCACCGCTCGTCGAGCTGTAAAAATTGTATTAGCGCATGTTGCTGTTAGCAGCGTGCTATAATTTTATTATGTTACTATACCAACGTTCACTCGTTAATTCTGTCGAGGACGGCAAAATGTCAGAGACCTATTTTTATTTATTGTAAACTTCTTTTTCCCACAGCCGTGCGGAAAATTCAATTTTCCGCACCGATATCCGTGTGGAAAATCAGATTTCCCGCACCAATGCGAAAAAATTGACAATATCATAAGCAAACAGCAACCAGGTTTCCAGGTAACTATGGTCGCTTAGTTACACATTTCGACATTCATTATCATTTATTTGTGATTAGTTGCATCAGAAACTTTTAAATTACGAATTATATCCTTATTTCCGCACGTCTGTAGAAAAACTATTGTACCCAACACTTGCGGAAAATGTTTTTCCGCCATCGGCTGCTTCACCGAACTCCGCTACGCGTCGGTCGGTGAACGGCAGACTCGTGCGGAAAAACTATTTTTCCGCACTTGTTAGGTAAATGGCTATTGGATATTTTGTCACCGCACGATTGTAGATGAAATACTGTATATGATTCGTGTATGGTATTTAGGTTATTACCGC
Source organism: Orchestes rusci (assembly GCA_958502075.1). Lineage (NCBI taxonomy): Eukaryota > Metazoa > Arthropoda > Insecta > Coleoptera > Curculionidae > Orchestes > Orchestes rusci. Next base: position 22,646,835 of record OY293305.1, on the reverse strand, counting down.
ACTCCAGCGATGACAAATTTCACTTCCGTGTGGTTATACCTACGCGAGCTATCACACTTATTATATACTATTATATACTTTCTAGCACATTTATACACTACTAGCAGTACTCTCCACGGCTTCGCCCGCAATTCTTTGAATGTTATCGAATAACGTTGAAAGCTACACGCATAAACTTGGAAAACGACGAAAGACGAAACACGTGTTTTATTAATTTTATCCAAGATCATCATAATAAAGTTTCAGGTCGATGTGACCAAAAATACATTTTTTTTTAATGATTTTTCACACCCTCACCCCGTTCACCCTCTTGAGGGTTGAATTTTGAAAAATGACGAAACACGTGTTTCATTGATTTCATGCAAGATTATTAATATGAAGTTTGAAGTCGATGTGACCAAAAATACATTTTTTTATTGATGTATGATTTTCCACACCTCCTTTACCCACCCCAATGAGGATGTGACCAAAAATACGTCATTTTACCTTGCCCTCGAATTTGTTCTGAAATACGAGGTCAATAACAAATGTTGTTTTCCACCCCATCTCCTTTGAGCCCGACTTTGTCCCCCCTAGTGGTTGAATTTTAAAAAACAACGATACATGTGTTCAATCAATTTCATTCAAGATTGCTAATATGAAGTTTCAACATGATGTTAACAATAATACATAATCTTTCATCAATTAACGATTTTTTCCACCCACTCCTTTTAGTCGGCATTTGACCCCCTTAGATATATGCAGAATTTCGCAAAATAACGTAACAAATATCTAATTAATTTCATTTGAGATTATTTATACGACGTTTCAAGATGATGTTACCAAAAATACATAATCTTTTATCAATTAATGATTTTTCTCACCTCATCTCCTTTGAGCCCGACTTTGACCTCCTTAGGGGTTGAATTTCAAAAAATAACGAAACATGTGTTCAATCAATTTCATTCAAGATTATTTATATGAAGTTTCAAGTTGATTTGACCAAAAATACATAATTTTTCATCAATATATGATTTTTCCTACCCCCACCCTTTTCACCCCCCTAGGGATAAAATTTCGCAAAATAAGATGTATGATAAATATAATAATAATTGTGCAGTGTGTCAAAAGTCAAAACACATTCTTAACTAAAGGGAACCTAGTGTACATGGTACAGTGTGGTCAATTTATCTTGTCCACGTTTTAAACCTGTCTTGCTCGTCATATTTAATATCTTATCGAAGTGAACCAAAGAATATGTTGTAGGGCTACCTGCCAAGTTTTTATTGTGATATACAGGGATTTCAAAGGAAAGGGGAGTCGAGTGATACCTCATTTTAAAGGTCTTCACATCCTTATTACACCCTGAAGAAACCTTCGAGGTCACTGTTTCGTTCCAATTTTTAAATTTTGGGCCAGTATTATTTTCCAAAATGACACTCAATTGACGTTTTGACATTCTCAGCAGCTGTCACTACTGTCTTGAGAAATGCAGAACGTCCTCAAATATTTTGTTTTGTTGATCAAATCATCAAGGATACGAAGTACTATTCACATGAATATTTATAATTTTCGTTTCAATTTAAGTTAAAAAATATTTCAATCCCCAATATATGAGAACGGTCTGCATTTCTCAACCAGTAGTGACAGATGAGAATGTCGCATTGTTATCGGTTATCACTTGAAACGCCGATATCTGGGAAACAATGAATTAAGGCAAAATAATACCTATATTGGAGAAAAATAAGTGAATTATTTTTTTTCATTGACTTGACTGAATTTTACACCCAATATCAATCTTGTCAAATGAATAAAATAGAGATTGTCCGTTATCTGTAACCAATAATCTGTAAATCACGCCACGCACATCAAACTTTTGCATTTCGATTTTGACGTCCGCTTCAAAATAAAGGTAAGTTATATTTTTTTATACAAAGATGAAGAAAAAGAGTTTCTTTATTGAAAAGCAAAACAGACTCAAGAGCAGGGTCATTTACACATCAATAGTTGAATAATCTTAATTCTAAATACAAAAAGGAAAAAATGATGTGCAGCATCGTACTCGTGGCAGAAGTGAAACTTCTTCCTCCACTATTAAATATTCTTTCAATTTTTTTGATCAAATTCCAAATAGAACCTACATACCTAATTTGGACAAGATCCTTTGACAAATATAAAACTATGCAAACATAACCTAACTACCTATGTTTTTTTTTAAATTCCTTAATCAGATCTCAAATAGAACCTACATACCTAATTCCTAATTTGATTAAAATTCTCTGGAAAATAACAAAACTATGTAAACATAACCTCATCAGGTTATTTTTTTAAACATCAATGGCATCAGTACTTACTAATCCTTTCCTTATATTTATCATATTTAAAAAAAATGTGCAAATTGCTCATTGGGTCACCGGATTGCTTGATGGGCAGTTCAGTTTGAAACTCGTTCGACTAGTGAGTTTATCTTTTGTGTTTTAGTATCATGGAAGAATAGGTGACTTTATCAGAGTTTCTAATGAGTTAATAAGTTTCATCAGACGGTTGACAAATAATAGCCTAGCTTATACCGACAACTTGGTCCGCGGACCAAGTACCAAATTCGGACTATATCCGAACCAAATATTTGGTTCGAATGGTGTGAACAGTTGCGGACTAAGCTGGTCCGCTCTTGGTTCGGTACTCGCCAGCAAGTGTACCGAACTAAATTTGGTTCGATCTGGATCAAAATTTTGTTATTAATGTGAATTGTGTTGGTTCTGAGTTTCTAAGGCAATCTGAGCGTACTTACTCATGTTTTTTTTGGTTACAAATTGTGTTGATGAATAATTTCGACTTGTTTTTGACATTTGACGAATTGCGGGCGTACACATTTAGTTCACGCGTTGCAAGACGGTGTAAACGGGCAGGAAGCAAGCATTGGTCCTACCGTACTATCCCTACCAGCTTGGTCCTATCGGACCGAACTAAAGGAGTTATCGATGTAAACTAGGCTAATGTAGTTATATTGCACTCAACGTTGTTGACAAAAAGGAAACTGATACAGTGGAGAAAAGCTATAAAGAACTACTGAGTTCATAGCCCACCTGTCGAATTTGACAAAAAAGTCAATCCACTTTCGGCGCAGTACTACGTTGCTATTGCTCGTTGAAAATTTTGCACTGACTCCTAGGTAGTGCGTGATTTTTATACTCTGGAGCGAACCAAATGTACGACCACAGAGTGTGCGAGTTAAGAACTTGGGCCAGTCGGAATCGTCATATGATTGGTGAATTTGAGACAAATAAATTGGATATTGACCAATAATCACAGGTATATGGCAAATATGTAGTTTCCAACTATGAATAACAATAACAAAAACATAATAAATACATTTGACTAGAGCCGCTTGACAGTACCATCAGCAAAAGAATCTTGAAAATGAAGAAACAAAAATAGTACAAAAAATGCTTGGTCATCAATTTCAGTCATACAACAAAATATTGTTTGTACTTCAGATGTAAATTTCATACGGCCAACCGTTTGTTAAATAATACTTTCGTCGGATAAAGTTAATATATTAATCATGCACTCAGAAATTCTTAAATATTAACTAGCTGACCCAGCGAATTTCATTCCGCCTTATAGCCAATAATGTCGTTTTAAATGAATTTTCCCATAATTTTGTCTTGTTATGAAATTTTTCCGATGCTTCAATAGTTATTCTACCTTTCGAGGAAGAGACAAATCCATTATTCAAAAATCATAAAAATCAGTCCAGCGACAGCGGTTCTTGAGTCTTGCGACACTCTGCGTCAGCCAAACGTCGCCGGATCAAAATTTCTCCTCTGAACTTTAGTGTAGAGACATGCTTTTATGGCAACCATGTTAGGCAGCTTAGACATTCCAAACATTCCATCACAAAACATTCCCCTCCACTTTTCGATAATTTTCCGGTTCGTGCAAAATCCGCCCGGAATATATCCTATCGATGTTAATTGTTTCTAGTAAAATACGTTCTATGTTTGTTTATACCTGTCTTTTCTGTTCGACATTAATCCTTTCGAAAATAGTGGGTGGACTCGACAAGACCAAGACCTCGAGAGTCTCGTCTTGGTCTTGGCCTTGAAAAAAAAATCTACACAATACTTATCACTTATACAATAGCCAATGCCTTTTGATAGCCTCGCATACAGCAATGTTCCATCACATATTAGCTGGTGATCTACATGTAAAGCTCTTTTGTCAATCAATGAGTAAATATGAAACGATACGTAACATTTAATCCATGAAATTTACTTTTAGACTGAAACGCTGCCAATATTTTCAGTTTGCAATGGCGCAGATTCCGGTATTCGTTCGTTTCAAAGTTCGATGACATGTTATTATTCGTGCAGGGAGTGTTGAACCAAAAATAAGTAGGTACCTACATATTGAATTGAAACAAATTCAATAAATTCATTCACAGTACAGGTGGTTATTTGTGCATTTGATTACGTTCTAAAACTTGTCGAGGAAGGAACACAAGAAGCTACATACCTTTACATGCTACAAAAGAAGGGTTATGTCCGAAACTCATAAGACACGACTTGGCTCAGTAATCAAGATTTAAAGGTACAATCAAACTGGACAGTAGGCAAGACGGAATAAAAAGCCTTCCTTTCATGCTTTCAGTGGTATGATTCGACTTATTTGTGGTAAGAATTTTATGTTTTATATATTTATCTATTTTTATAGATACATCAACAGATTGTGTATCATCTTCTGATACTTGATCCAAGTACTGATGTACATATATCAACAATGGTACGAAGCATAGGTAAGCGTTCATTAGCTCAATAAACATTGGTAGAATTTGCCATTCAAGCCATTGAAAATGAAATCTCCATTTTTTTATTGCAGACTCAGTCCTGCAAGGCTGATCCACTTCCAGTCAACAATTTCACGTTATCTTTGAAGGCCTCGCATTAGGTGGACACACAAACAGAAAAACACAATGAATGGCATTTAGTTTTAGTTATTGTTATCCTAACCACATTTTTTCTATATTAGAACTGAAATATGGAAATAAATATAATGCACTGAATTGGTGGTGTTTTTTTATCACTCCTTGACATTTGATGGTGGAGTAGTGCTCTGCCATCAGTTATTCATCATGGCAAAATACCTTGCGGCCAAGTGACGGCCGGCGTGGCAAATTGATACTCCTCAGAGACCCAATCCTCGAGCTAGGTAACAACGGCTCCATCGAACTTGATAGAAGGAAGAATGTTTTTGAGAGAGCAGACTAGTTCCCATCGCTTTTTTTTCACCATCTCTCCCTTTCCCAGACTTTCGCTATTCTTGAAACGTGGGAGGCTAAAGTTAAGTGGAAGTGTCAAATTTCCGCTTGCCAAACGGTGATCATATGCTACCATCTACATTGTATTTGTGTTTAAAGTCACGCTCACGCCAACTTCAATGTGGATGGTAGCATAAGTTTACCGTTTGCAAGGCGGAAATTTGACAGTTCCACTCAACTCTACTGACTCAAGTCAATAGAACAGACTTCTATCAAAAGTCAGGAGAACATTTTTGCCCCCACTTTCAAGAATAGGCATCATTATTTTGAGAGAACCACGCCCAATTTACTCCCAGGAAGTGATTGCTCCCTAACTCGAGGATCGGGCCCCAGGTGATAACTGCCTGTACATTGCCAATAAGAATTGCAGGCAATGCCGTTACTATAAAGTTACATTGCCGTCATGGCATGTTTGCTGGGCAATGTCACGCGGGGACATCATATGTGTGCCAGTTCAAATTTTGATAAGCAAATGGTAACTAGGTAACGTTATGGATGTTTTAGATCCAACCTCACTTTTGGCTCGCGGTGACGACATGCGCGGCTTGGTTCTAATTTCGTCCAGCAATTGATCATATCTTGTGTGTTTTAGTATCATGGGTTATTCATGGCAACCGTTGTTGAGGTAAATCTACGTGTTTAGCGCCATACAACTGGTAGTCCTCTAAAGAATAAGTCCAGCTTGATTAACTGGTTGCATTAAACTTCACTTACATTGGCTCCAATTCGTGTTTCACATATCTTTTGATTGATATGGGCTAGCGACGAGCTCAATAGTTTTAGGCAATGTATCTCCTAAAACATATTTTATAAAGTGAATTGAATCGTAATTTGTATCGAGAAACAACTTGTTAGTAGAAATGACATCATCCGAACACTATGAAAATGTTTTTTGAATATTTTTTTTGGTTAGTTAAAAAAATCCTTGTCTATAGATCTAATATAAATCACGGTTTGTGGTCACGCCCGTCTTGTTTGTGGCACCGTGAATCAGTCTTCGTTTAGGCAGAGCGTGTTTTTTTGTTTTCACATTTTATCGATCTCTTACCTTATTGTAAGCTTGACGAATAAGGTGATCACCCATAAGGTTTCTCCGACAAAAATGGCAACCGCATATGCTCTGTAACAAAAAGAATATATGAGATTCAAGAAAAACTACAAAAGTATTTTTAAAATAGGTTCGGACGTATCCCTAGTGGATCTCTTTCCTTGCTACATGCAGATGAATAACAAAAATAGTGAGCTAGCCACTACCGTTGATTGAATAAAAGAACCATTCAATCATCGGAAAATTCTCCATACTATGCCAGTTAAGCGTTCGCGAACTATTGACATTCGAGAAACCTTCATCAGTTCTGTTTAATTCACGACACAGGCAAAATAAATAAAAACACTTGAAAAATTGGGATTTTCATGATATTTAGATTTCACTATAAAGTTCTTGGGTGGACTACAATATAACTTAAATTCTCCTCACTGGACATCCTGCATGACTTAATTCTATATAGGTGATGAAAATGTTCATCAAGATATGAGGCGGGCGCATAATCCCTATACACAAATCGATCCAGATTAACAGAACATGTATGTCTACCTTGATTGAACGTAGTAAAATATTTTTTTATCAAAAAAGACGTTCCTGGGGCGGCTTCACAAAAGAATGAAATTGTGTGCAGTTACAGCAAAGTTCAACTGAAAGGATGGTGGCAATGTCGTGGCTTGAAAGTCGGCGGAAATAAGAACGTACTGGTTAAAAGGTGAGATAATTAAGTTTAAACCGTTTCGGTTCTGACAATTTCGAAAATAATAAAATAATAAGATCAGTGACTGTGCTCTTTACCCTGAGTTAAGGAGCCTTGATTGAAGGCATAGGATCGGGATATTAACTTATAGGTCTCGAGGGGTCGACAAAGAGGTTAGTTCAGATGTGTGCGTGTTCAAATTTTTTCGTGTCACGTCCCTAGATGTATTTTCTTAACGTATGCTCAATCATTTGATACATAGTTCGTGAAAAATACATTGTTTTCTATGAGCTTTGTCACAAGCAATGAGTTTTCTTAACAGCCAGATGAGTTTTCGAGAAAGGTGTAAGATCCACACTCGTCCCCTTGAAAAAAACATTGCTGGGTTGTCCCCTTTTTATTCTTATATTATTCAATAATACTCATTATGACTGCACATCGCACGATGCAAATCATAATATGCTTATGTTTGTTTGGAACGAGATCAACTGTTGTCAGTTGACGCGCACAGGCACAGGCATCCTTCACTTAGCTTCGATGAACAAAATTTTCTATGAGTCTTTGAATATTTCGAGCAACATTGACTTGACAAATATAATCTTCCATCGCGTCAATTGATGAAGTATTTTTCTTAAAACATCCCAGCAAATACCTTTGGTCGGCAAGGTACATATTTTATGATGGCATCGTGGGCATCATCATGGCAAATTATTGTTGTGCATTATTTGCAAAATATCAACAGCTGCAAACAAGCATTGTTTGTCAAATAAAAAAAATTGTACTAGCACATTACCCATAACAAGGCAAATGTCCAATCTTCAAGATGCCTGCCAAGTTACATTTTCTTTATACAATAGACAATGCCTTTTAATAGCCTTGCATACAGCAATGTTCAATAACATATTAGCTGGTGATCTACATGTAAAGGTTTTTTATCAATCAATGAGTAGATATGAAACGATACGTTATATTTAATCCATGAAATGTGATGGGTCGATACTTTTAGACTGAATCGCTGCCAATATTTTCTGTTCACAATTGACATTCGACAAATGCGCAGACGCAGAGGCCAATTTCCGTTCGTTTTAAAGTTCGACGACTTGTTTACTCGTGAAGTGTGTGTAAGAACAAGAATAAGTACGGATTGAATTGAAACAAATTAATTCAAAGTACAGGTGGTTATTCGTGCATTTGATAACGTCCAAAAACTTGTTGGGGAACGATCACAAGAAGCTATATATACATGCTACAAAAGAAGGGTTATGTCCGACCTCATTACACACGAGTTGGCTCACTTATCATTATTTAAGATGTAATCAAACTGGACAGTAAGCAACACGGAATAAAAATCCTCTCTTTCATGCTTTTATAGTGGTATGATCGACTTATTTGTGGTAAGAACTTCACGATTCATATTCAACTATTTTTATAGATGCATCAATAACTGATGATGTATCATCTTCTAAATCAAATCAAATCAAATCAAAAATGTACTTTATTGTCTCAGAATAAAAATTTCCAGTGACAAAGCATCCTAGAGCTAACTATCTACATTTAGTTACATCTACATCTAGTACTTGATCAAAGTACTGTACTTATATCAGCAATGGTATGAAGCAAAGGTAAGCGTTTATTGAAAAACATTTGCCATTCAAGCACTTGAAAATGGAATCTCCATTTTTTTATTCAAGACTCAGTCAAGGCCTATCCACTTCCAGTCAACAATTTAACGTTATCTTTGAAGGCCTCGCATAGGTGGACGCACAAACAGAAAAACACAATGAATGACACTTAGTTTTAGTTATTGTTTCCCTAACCACATTTTTTCGATATTAGAACTGAAATATGCCAATAAATATCATGCACTGAATTGGAAGTGTTTTTTATCACCTCTTGACATTTGATGGTGAAGTAGTGATTTGTCATCAATTATCCATCATGACAAAATGCCTTGCGGCCGAGTGACGGCCGGCGTGCCAAATTGATACTCCTCAGAGAGCCTTTTCTGGTACCGATAGAACGGTCATACGATAAAAATTCAAGAGATCAAAAAGTTGCGTTTTTAGTTGAATAACCTGAGAAAAAAATGACACAAAAAGTCAGTGGCGTACATTTTTTTCCCAATAATATTGGTTGAAGTGCCGCTCGGGACGCCACTGTATTCGATAATTTTTATTTGTTCATGACAAAATGAGCCCGTTATCCCTATAAATACCGTTACCAAACTTTAACAAAATCGAGAAAAACATAAATTCATTAAAAATAAAAAACTAATAAAAAAAAAAATTAAACACCCTGTATTTTGGAAACAAAGCAAAATTCGAAAAAAAGTTATAACACATTTTCATCTTAAAATTAAGCGAAGAATCACCTCTTTTATTTTGTCACAGAGGTTAGAAAACACCCTGTACAGGGTGTCCCAACGATAGAGTAAAGTAGGTTTTATCATATAGGATATGAAAAATATCAATATCAATATGCGTCACAGGTTAGGGGTGTAAATAGCGCACATTCTCGAAAGTATGGCGTGTAAAAGTATGATTTTTTTAAATAGAATGCCCTGTTTTTGATTTTATTTCTGGATTTTATGTGTCACTATGAACATTTTTTGTTATATAATATATGGGTCTAAATTTGATAGTTTTTGAATTATTCGAATTTAACAAAAACATTTTGCATTTTTATGATATTGAAAAATGATTGTTTTCTCCGTTATTTAAGATATTACACTCTTGAGATTTGGTAGAGATAAGGACTAGTGTCATATCAATGCTTGAACCGGAGATATTCGCTATTTGTTATACAGGGTGTTTTTTACTATAGTCCAAACTTTCCGATTTTCAAAATAAAAAAAATCATTTTTTTCAAATGATACACCCCTTTTATTATTACGGTAGTGGATTGAGTATTTGAAAACCTATCATTTTTGCAAAAAATGTCCTATACCTATCTTTCATGGTTATCGAGAAATTCCGAATTTTCTAAATCGCTACCTTGTGTTTTGCAATAAAACGATAAACTATGCCAAGTTTCAAGTTATTATTCAAAGGTAATACTAATATTCAAATTGTTAATCGATACTTTGTCTTAATATATGTTCAAAAAGGTGACCTCCCTGTTAAATACACAGATTCAGTCTTCTTTGAAGATTCAGCCTGACTTCTGATAACATCAAAGGCGTCACTGAATGACAAACGTCCCGTATTCTATTTTTCATATCTTCCATGGTGGTTGGCTTGGTAAAGTATACTCGGTCTTTTATTAATCTTCATAAAAAAAATCGAGGGGAGTTAAGTCGCATGATCTCGGTGGCCACGGAATAGAACCTCCACGTCCTATCCATTTTCCTGGGAATTGGATATCCAAAAATGCCCGTACATCACGATGGTAATGTGGAGGTGCACCATCCTGTTGCAGCCACATATTTGCCCGTTCGACTAAATTGATATCTTCAAGTAGCACAGGCATTTCTTCACGCAAGAGATTCAAATAGTTGCGACCCGATAAATGTTCATCAAAAAAGAAGGGACCAATGATTTGGTTATGGTGGATGCCACACCATACATTTATTGACCAATAATTTTGATGTTGGACTTCTCGTAGCCAAAATGGATTTCCAGTCGCATAATAGTGCATATTATGCCTGTTTACAGCCCCGTTGCTTCTAAATGTCGCCTCATCGGAGAACATAATTTTGCACAAAAAGTTGTTATCCAACTGAATTCGTTGATTGATGGTATTGCAAAACTAAACTCGTTTTTCAAAATCTCTTTCCAGCAATTCTTGATGAAGAGGAATATGGTAAGGCTGGTATTTGAATTTTTTTGTTGTCCAATTCACAGTGGATTTTGAAGTGTTGCATATAGTTGATAATACCCCTACGGCAACAAATTAAATGGTCAGTATTTCAATTTTATGGACAGTACTCTTTGGCATTATTTTATTTCCCTTGGTCAGTATGATAATAAATGGTCGGTTGAAATAATGAAGGGTCAGTAACATAATGAAGTGGTCAGTAAAAATAATAAATGGTCAGTATAATAATAAATGGTCAGTATAATAATAAATGGTCGGTTGAAATAATTAACGGTTAGTGATATAAAGAAATGGTCAGTAAAAATAATGAAGGGTCAGTTACATAAAGAAGTGGTCAGTAAAAATAATAAATGGTAGATATAAATAATCAAGAGTCAGTATCATAGAAAAAACGATCAAATAAATTGGTAAATGCCTGTTGAAAATAATGGACAGTCCATAAAATTAATAAAGCGACTGTAAAATAATGAATGGTTGGTCATATATTTCATTTCGTATAAATACAAACATTTTTACAACGGAACGAAACACAACTTAGAGTTTATGTCATGATGAAGTAGTCAGTTCTTTTGAGAGGCGGATTTATTTTGGGTTAGTTAGGGTTAGTTTGTGTTGGTAATAGAAATTGATGAAAAATATGCAGCGGCTCGTTTGTTAGCACTAGGTTTTAACATTGATTCTTCGCTTAATTTTAAGACGAAAATGTGGTATAACTTTTTTTCGAATTTCGCTTTGTTTCCAAAATACAGGGTGTTTAATTTTTTTTTTTGATTAGTTTTTTATTTTTAATTAATTTATCTTTCAATCGATTTTGTTGAAGTTTGGTAACGGTATTTATAGTGATAATGGGCTCATTTTGCCATGAACAAATAAAAATTATCGAATACAGTGGCGTCCCGAGCGGCACTTCAACCAATATTATTGGGAAAAAAATGTACGCCACTGACTTTTTGTGTCATTTTAATTTTTTTCTCAACTAATTATTCAACTAAAAACGCAACTTTTTGATCTCTTGAATTTTCATCGTATCTTGCGTAATTTTTGAGATAAACCACTTTATTGCATGTCTCTGGACTACACAAAAATAACAATATGATGCAAAGTAGGCTTTTTGGTTCGATCCATGGCAACCACATTATTTGTTTTCTTCATGACATTTGCCTACTGTATGAAAGTTTCTAACAAAATCGAGTAAAAAATAAATTAATTAAAAATAAAAAAATAATCAGAGAAAAAATTAAACATCCTGTATTTTGGAAACAAAGCGAGATTCGAAAAAAAGTTATACCACATTTTGGTCTTAAAATTAAGCTTCTTCTACCCCTTTCATTTTGTCACAGAGGTTAGGAAACACCCTGTATTGACGTGTTCTGTATTAGTATTATGTGTATCAAGTTTGAGTTAGTTAAAATTATTACTGACTATCGCATACTGGCCATTTATTATTTCTTACTGTACATTTGTGGAATTATTACTAGCTAAGTCATACTGACATTTCATAAATTTTTACTGACCATAAGAATCACAATAGTGAACATAGAAATACAGGCCAAATAGTACTTTTACTGCTCAAAAATTCCATTTTTACTTATCATTTTTAACAGAAATACTGAGTCTTTTACAATATTATACTGACTGCTTGTGATATTATACTGTACATAATGAATTAAATACTGTTCAGTTTATTACAACCCATGCCCTACTACTTACATGGGGATTTTCTTCAATATGTAACAAAATATCTAGTTCTTTTTCTTCGTTTGCTGCGTTCTTGTTAACAACTTTACGTTTCGTGTATGAAACACTTCCACTGGAATCAAACCTTTCCATCACATTTCGAAAACAGAGAGTAGTGGGTAGCCGCCGTTCGGGATATTTTGTTCGGTAAATTCTTTGAGCCAGTATAGGGTTTCTCTCGGCTTCCCCCAATACAAAGATCATGTCAATCAAATCATTCAGTGGATAGTCCATAGCTAAAAATATGGATCAAAAAGAAAGGATTAATTTTTACTTCTGTCAACAATAATTTTTGTTTTTTCCATGGCAACGGCCGGTGATTGCCATTATGGAGGACTATAACTAGGAGACGAATCGACATACGAATATCCCTGAAAAACTGTCCCTCTTTTTGGTTAGTTCATTTGAGGGCGCTGTTGCTAGTAGCGCTTTTATTTATTCATTGTGATGGTAACGTTTATTGCTTGTCAATAATTTGTCAAGTTACTTTTATCACATTTTCATTCATTTTTTCCAAATTTGCACTTCACATTCCACATGCAATGCATTCTCTATAAGGAAAAAATTGAGGTTGAATCGTCGCAGCATCGTGTTTCAAGCCCATGGTTCATTCAATGCTGACTGTTGTCAGAATTTGGAAAAAATGAATGAAAATGTGATAAAAGTAACTTGACAAATTATTGACAAGCAATAAACGTTACCATCACAATGAATAAATAAAAGCGCTACTAGCAACAGCGACGTCACTCAGTTACTCTCAGTTACTCTATCAATTAATGCAAATAAACAAAAAAATATGAAAATTCTATACATTTCAGAATAATGTATAACAAGAAATATATTCATAGGTACCTATTATCATCAAATAGTGAGAGTTTCGATGCAACCTGGCCAATAAAAATTGTTGCATATTGATAGAGTATTCGTAACGTTGTTTCAATTATGTTACCTAGGTAACATTTTTGTTTGTTATGAAATCGCTAACGACTCTTCGCCATCTGGGGGTAACAATTGAAGCTGAATTACGATTTGAAACCTAGACCACTTTTATGCATTTTGATTACTCTCCTAGTTACAGTCCTCCATAATCGCCATACATTCCATATAATATTATGACCGAACGATTTGGAAAATTCGAATTTTCGCGATAACTATTGAAGATAGGTTCAGGACAATATTAGCAGAAATGATAGGTTTTCAAATACTCAATTCACTATAGTAATGATAAAAGGGGTGTACCATTAAAAAAAAAAAGAATTTTTTTATTTTGAAAATCGAAAAATTTGGACCATTATAAAAAACACCCTGTATAACAAATAGCGAATATTTTCTGTGGAAGCTTTGATATGACTCTAATCCTTATCCTCACCAAATCTCAAGAGTGTAATGTCTTAAATAAGGCAGAAAACAGTCATTTTCCAATATCATGAAAATGCAAAATTTTCCGTTAATTTCGAATAATTCAAAAACTATCAAATTTAGACCCATATATTATAGAACAAAAAATGTTTATGGTGACACAGAAAATCCAGAAATAAAATCAAATACAGGGCAATCCATTTAAAAAAATCATACTTTTTCGTGCCATACTTTTGTGACGCACCCTGTATGTTTCCAAATATTTTCAGAATTTGCGCTATTCACACCCCTAACCTGTGACGCATATTGATATAGATATTTTTCATATCCTATATGATAAAACCTACTTTACTCTATCGTTGGGACACCCACAGGGTTTTTCACTTAAGACTCCGCATGCTAATATCTCGAAAACGAATATGATTATTCAATTTTGGTAAAAAGTGTTCGATGTATGGGGCCAAGTAGATATATTTCACCCCTCAAAAAATTCGACGCCTATTGAGAGCTGAGCGCCGCGACGCGTCAAAAATATAAATCGATGGCAGGGACTTTGAAATTACGCGCATGTTAAAGTACATGTTATTTATAAACTCTTTTTCTCATTTACTCGAATTCATTTATCCTACTCGTTTCTGAGTTGAACCGGTTTATAGTTAACAGGTTTTGATTGACAAAAAATGCGTTTAAGGATGATTTTTACAAGAATACTAGCCTCAATTTATGTGAAAAGTAATCAGTGTATGGGGACAAGTGCATATTTATTCAAAGTTTAAAAAATACGACGCCTACAAGAGTCGCGACGCATCGGAAATATAAATCTGTTTCAGGGACTTTCAAATTACACGCATGCGGAAGTTCTTGTTGTTAGTTAATTCTATTGATATTCTTTTGAACTTATTTATTCTCCTCTTTTCTGAGTTATACCGGTTTAGAGTAAACATTTCTTAATTGACAAAAAATGCGATTAAGGATGATTTCCACGAGATTTTTTGTCAACCAAGAGATTTTTTCGTACTAAACCAGTTCAGCTCAGGAATGTACAAGATAAATGGGTTCAAGTTGATGACAAAAAAGTTCATAAATAACTTGTACTTCCGCATGCGCATAATTTCAAAGTCCCTGCAATCGATTGACATTTTTGACGCGTCGCGACGCCAAGCTCTTGGTGAGTGTCAAATTTTTCAAGCCTAATATCCACTTGACGCCATACACTGAAACTTCCATCCAGGTATTTTTTTTGCAAAAAAATGTTGTTCTTGCTTGTGAGCTTATTTTTGTCATTTGATGCGCTGTTCTTCGTTTAGTATCATTAGTATCAGAGCTATCATAACATGTTATTGGGAAAAGTTGTTAAGTTCTGAGTCCTCTATAACTTTTAAACTGGTCATTTTGCGTTAAAACACATTTTTGGGAAACCACCTCTCCAGCGCCAAACGTACCAGGACTTCAAGTCAGATTTTTTGGTTGAATGCTCGAGAGGCAGTTCACAAGCATCCCTGCAAAATATCATTCTGATCGTTATCATTTTTTTTGAATTGACATCTTTACTGGGCTGGGAAATCAATATCCGTTTCGTCGGAAAAAACGTCTTGAGATTTCATGAATTGAAACTGACAATTCTTGGCCTTCGCTGCCATTGCATTGCAGTAAAAAAAAAAGTTTCAGCACAAAACTCGAATGGTGGCGTATGAAAAATCGCGAAAATAAAAAAATCAAAACATCGTAAAACTATACGAACGCACATAACCTCAATGTGACGCTTGAAGAAAATTGCTATTCAACAGACCTGCAAACCAAAACTGAAGCTAAAGCTTAAGCACAACTCTTTGTTAACGGGCATATTTCTCGGTTCTCTCCTCTACTATTTGTTTCTCATCGTGAAATCTTTGGTTAAATAGAAATAAATCATAGGAAACATTGACTCTAACGAATAGTCTTAAAAAAATTATAAAGACACGTCTTTTCTGGCCCTCAAGTGTATAAAACGACAATCTTGAAAACCAGCTGACGCCTTATAACCACCTTCATATTTACAAAGGACTGAGTGGAATATAAAGGAATAAAGTCGAGTGGCCTTCCTCATCGAGACAATGGGATTGATATAATGGCGTGTCTCGCACTCCCGGATATATGCAAGGGTTTTAATGTTTTTTATACCCTGCAATTTACATGCCTTTACGGTATTTCTTTTGTTGATTATTCTGTTGAATCACGTTTATTGCCTCTCTGTACATTGTTGATTTGGAGGTACCTATTACAAAAAAATCTTGCTTTATGTATGAGTGAGCATGGTACTAGAACTAAAGTAATAGTGATATTTTGGTTGGTGATCAATTTGATGCTGGTTATAAATATGTGTTTGGTTGAACAAATCACCCTCAAATTTGACCACATCATTTTCTGAGAGGCTGATTATCAATTGATTTAACCCCTGGGTTAATGCAATAACCTTAGGATAACCACAAAATGTTTGACATTTGTCCATATGGCAGGGGCTAACTCTCGATTGATAAACAGCCCCTGAGAGTTTGAAATTAATTGAAAGACTAGCATCATCCCAGTGTCTGATATTCACCTTGATCTTACTATGAATCTGTGACGAAACATGCTACGAGGTATGAACTTTCAAGGCAGTCGACAGCAGAGACAACGTTTCAACCATTATGTCTCTCTTGAATATTATTTCGGACATTGTACCGTTTGTCATATATTCAAACCACTGTTTTCTATGATGATCTAGTATTTTCGGTTGCATACATATAGAATATTGGACATTCGTCATCTATCAAGGGATGCAAGAGGATATAAAAGTCCGCCATTTAGGAAGGGACTCCAGTTGTGATTTAGCGATCGTTGCATTGAGGCAGTTTAAAACATGAATAAGAGACTGTACATTGATGATTGTCAGTAAATAAATTAGTTAAAGTCGGACAGTGTTTCTATAGGCGAAATTGCAACAGTGGATTTAGAAGTGGAATTTATTGTGTGTTATAGAAATGGACATAAATATCCGCTATAATCATAAGATTGGTCGACTTATCTGTAAGAAGGATCAATCCTTATTATTCGAGCATCGTAGTCATTCTTTGATAGTATATTGGTAGGTATCATTTTGTCCTATCTACGCACAGTATTTGAAGAATGTTTAAACAAAACATTCTCGCCAAACAAGTCACCGCTCTCGCTGGCCACACCATATCCAGTCCATTAGTGACGGAACTAATCACACTGGAATCTTGGGTTAAACTTGGGTGGGTAGGCCCTATCATAGAAGGACTACGATGCTCGAATAATTAAGATTGATCTTCCTTACAGATAAGTCGACCAATTTTATAATTAAACTTCGCATCTACGTCCTTCTACGATAGTATATTGTTAGATGTTTGAAAAGATAATTCCCCCTCGTGGTGTCTCCGCCTTGACGTAGTCAGGGTCATCGTCCCTGGCGTGCAGAGGAGCTTGCGAGTCTCAGCGTAGCTCAGTTACTGGGCTACTGCTAGGGTCACCCATGCCAGACAGGTTGATGGGGAGAGACCAGACCAAGAGAGATACCCTTGGGGGAGAGCCTGTAACCCCTATAGATAGCATGGGAAGGGAAGAAAGGAAAAACCCAACAGGTCAGGGACATCTACCCTTTTTGCGAAACAACAGGCTGGGGGTGGTACCCCAAGATAACAACCACTATGGAGGGACAACCTTGGAGGAAGGAGCCGGGCTTCTCGGAAGCTCGGCAACGGCAGCAGAGAGTGAGCGGCCAGGCTCTCTAAAGTCGTCAGTCAACGAATGTTCAAACAACCCGGTGGAGAGCCAGACTGGGGCGTCAGTGGATGCAACTGGTCAGAACAAGGCGGAGAACGACTGTGAACCGGAATATACGGGTAAAGTCAACCAACTTGGCCGTAGATATGGAGGATTCGGAAACTAAGGCTGGTAGAGGAAGACACAAGTCTTACCCCTCAGAAATAGTCAACCTCCAAAAAACCGGAGCCCAAAGCTAAAACCTCTGCGCAAAAAGCTAGAAATAGCTATAAGAGCGCCAAGAACTACCTTTGGAAGATGGAAGGAAGAAAGGATAAAGAACTCTCCAAGAAAGAGAAAGACTTCATCAAGAAGTACTGGAAATTTTGCGAAAGCAAGGGTAAAAGCAACATGAACTGGAAAAGGCACCGCAGAGGCAAGAGCAACAGCGAAAGCTGAAGCGTGAGCCAAAGCAGAGGCCAATGGTAAGGTCTGACGCTCTGTCACCCGCACCTTCGAACGTTTCGCAGGAGCAAAATCCCCTAGCTTCTGGAAGAAAAATGCAAAAACTGATGCGTTCTAGCGAGGAAGGAAAAAACACCGCGAAGAAGCCCAAGAACTCCTGAAGCCAGAAGAGCTGCAAATGGTCATCGTGAATTAATCAGATCTAGTGGAAGCAAGGATATTGTTGTGTGATCCGACGGGGCTGGCTGGCTGGCTGGCTGGCTGGCTGGCTGGCTCAGGTGTGCTGTTCTTTGTCATTCATAATCTCCAGGATTATGTCGTTTTTTATATGTTGAAAGATCAGTGTATCGTTACATTTTCAAAGGAGTTCGGAACGTTTCAAATAATGATCAAGTCACAATTCTTTCAAATGAGGAAAAAGTCAAACATATTTGCTTCCCGTCTTTACATGAAGTCTTAATTCTTGCTGGAAGACGTATTTTCATCCTGATGAATATCATTCAATTAATTTTTGATTTGTTTTGTATTCTATGACCTGAAGATAGTTTGGTCATCTTTTATATGGCTGAAATATTATTGGGTCTTTGCCAATAACTCTAGGAACCGCGGGAACCAGTTGGAAAATCAAAATACCTGTTTTTTTTTTAATATCCTTTACAATAAGCTTGAATTATGAAAAAACGCATAAAATTTAATTTCATTCTAGTAATAGCAGAAGCGTTAATCAATCTGAGTCTGCCCCTCAAGATATTTGAAGCATTATTAATTTTTTTCAAGCTCTGTATTCGTACATTTTTTCCTTGATAACTCTTCAGCTTCAAGTTTATCGGCAGTATCTATGTGAGAGGCAAATATAAAATCATCTTCTGCCTGCATAGCACAAGGCATTAACTATCTATCTAACAATTTTTGAGGTTTGAATGTCGAATGGGAAGTATTTCACACCCTATTATGCATGCTATGGCTGATATGTTGTCGATTCTTAATAAAAAAATATAATAGTTTGACTTGAACCAGTGCAAAACACTTAAGGTGGGCGTATCGCAATGTTATTCTCCTATACCCGACATGGACCCACTAAATGTTTTAATTCGGGAGAACAACACAACTTTGAGACGCGATCATGTTATGTACATGATGTACAATGATGTACTATTCCAATGAAGTAACATGAATTAGCTAGATTCAATTTGAAGAGTTTTCTGGGCAATCAAAAATGACCTATTTTTGGATGTATCGAAACGGTCACATCAATCGCTGTTTTCTCGGCTATTTCTTCATTTTTCGTCACCAAAATAACTTATTCGAGGCACATGGATTTGCGTATCAATATAACATTGCGATTTTAATCAACAAACAATCCGTTCGTGGATGGGGAAACTTTTTGTGAAATATTTTGGGATTTTTCCAAGGTTTACAGTAGACAAAGAAAGAAGAAGGGGCATATTGCATAGGATAACAGAGATGGAAAGGGATCATCTGTGGGTAGGTCAGATAGGAACCACGATTTGGCATTTCTCTGGGGTTCAGCTTTTCACTCATAGATGCGGCGGGTGATGATGTAGAGGAAACTGTAATTTGAACATTATCGATTTGGGGGTTTTGGAAATTCGTATTCATAGATTCCTATATTACCTATGTTTGTATTGTACGTTTTGTATTTACAGTACAGAACATGAGTTTGCTTGGGACCTGATTTTCGAGACAGATGAATGGGCGCCCAAGAGAAATGATATTTTTTTTGTGTGCTGTGATGAAATTACCTATAATAGTAGAAAATGTATTTGAGTGAGCCGTTTTATGAGACGGCCATAGAAAAATAATAGAATCAAACAAACAGTATTTTTTATCATTTGACAGCAACCGATAATTTATTATCGTTTGTTGGCCTCGGGCCTAGTAGTCAAGACAACTACCTACACCTCATTCAGTTCAATCATATTGGAAGAGTATGCTGGATAGAAATGAAGGCATTCAAGCGAAAGGAGGTGCGGTACTGGAACTGTGGAGAGCTTGGTCACATCCGTAGTCGATGCGAGAAAGAGACGCGGGCACCCGCTTTGCCGTCGAAGGTTGATGCGAAGGATCAATCGTGGACCCGTTATCAGTATGCCCCAAGAAAAACCGCCATAGTTGCTTTTTCAAAACCCAAACCGAACGGCGTGTTTGTAGATGACTGGATCAATGGAGAACATCGCACGATTCTACTGGATACAGGTGCGACGAAAACGATAATTGGGCCCGATATTGTCACAACATCGACAATGATCAAACCAAGTAAGTGTCGACTACGAACTGCAACAGGAGACCTGGCGAGAATACATGGTGATGTGGAAGCGGCAGTGACTCTGAGAAGCGCCAGCTTCGAACATTCAATGCTGGTTGCTGACATCGAAAAAGAGATTATCTTTGGAATGGACATCATGAATTTCCAAGGCTTCCAATTGGATTTCAAAAGCTGAGATTCAACATAGAAGTGGTTCCACATGAAAAGAAGGAAGAGATAGTTCGTGTTTTGCTGACTCGAGATGCATCGATTCCAGAGAGGAGCGAGATGATTCTGTGGGCTCGCCTGGAAGGAAAAGTGAAAGGAGAAAACATCGTTATGTTTCAGTCAAAAATGGACGACTCTTTGTGCAAAGAGCCTGTTACAAGTGGTAAGAACTGTGCTCGTCAGAGTGATTAATTATCATTCTGAAAGCCTTGTCAAGGAAACTTTTAGGGGGCTCTGCTCGTCAATCTCCTCCGTGGTGCGACAAGTGGGCAAGACTGAGTCGACCAATCCTGAGTTCACGGGAGAGATGGAGAAGTTAGTTGCTACCTTTTCAAAGGACCTGAATAAGGGACAAAAACAACCCTTGAGAGGCCTGATGAGAAAGTTCTGCGACATCTTTGACAACGCAATGGGAGAAGAGTCGGACAAGCGCGGTACAGCACAAAACCAACACCGAAGGTGCACGACTCATCCGCCAAACTGCTAGGAGACTACCTTTGATGAAGAAGGAAAGAGTGGACAAGATAATTTAGGATATGGAGAATGGCGGTATCATCTAGTCTTCGAGTAGTTCGTGGTCATCGGCAGTGGTGCTGGTCAAGAAGAAGGATGGTTCAACTCCTTTCTGTGTGGACTATCATCAGCTGAACAACGTGACAAAAAAGGACAGCTACCCGCTATCGACGCTTTGGACACCTTGGCTGGATCAAGGATCTTCTCAACTCTTGCCCTGAAAAGTAAATATTGGCAGGTGGAGATCATTCCAGATGATCGGGAGAAAATTGCCTTTAGCGTTAAAACTGGGCTGTAGCAGTTTACTGTCATGCCAATTGGATTATGCTACGCCCCTGCCACGTTTAAAAGGCTAATGGAGATGGTGCTCAAGGGTTTATCGTGGTCAACAAGCCTGGTGTACACCGACGACATTATCGTGGTTAGCAAAGCATTCGAAGACCACCTGAAGAACTTGGAAGAGGTATTTCAGAGGCTTAGAAGATCTGGCTTGAAGCTGAGCCCAAAGAAACGCCTACTGTTTCGGGGTGAAGTCCAATACCAGGGTCACATAGTGTCGGCGGAGGAAGTAGATGTCGACCTGCAAAAGGTGAAGACAGTTGAAGAATGGCAATAACCAAAAAACCTCCACGAATTACGGAGCTTTCTGGGTTTGTCCACGTACTATCGGCGTTATGTCCAAGGGTTTTCCAACATCGCCCGACCACTTCATAGAATCACGGAGGCATTGAGGCGTTTTCACTGTTATAAAGGATGCCGAAAAGCTTTCGTCACGTTGAAAAGGGCACTTGCCAGCGCGTCCATCCTTGGCGTTCCACTACCTGAAGGGAACTTCGTCTTAGACACGGATGCCAGCAACGTAGGACTTGGTGCAGTGCTGTTCCAAATCCAGCAGGGACATCGCTTACTTTTAGGACGAAATGCTATACGGAGGGAGCAATGTGACGAAACTTGCCCAGCGGATGAGCTTCCAAGGCAGCCGACTACAGAGATAACGTTCCAAGCAATATGTCTCTCTTGAATATGTTGGCTCATGTCCCGTTTGTCACATGTTCGAACAACTGTTTTCTAAAATAATCTAGTTTTTTCGGTTGCCTAGGTATATCTAGAATATTGGAGAGATTTCGCCATCTATCCAGGGAGTTCAGTTGTGATTTAGCGATAGTTGCATTAATTGTGGACGGGCAGTTTGAAGACATAAATAAGAGACTGTACATACATTATTTTCAGTGAATAAATTGGTTGAAGTTAGACACATGCTTCTATAGCGGAAAACGCTACAAAACTGACAACCCTGCTATTTTTGTTCTCACCTTTATTTTAAAACCAATGGGAATTTGCTTTGTATTATGTGCTATCAATCATATCATTCTATCACTCGTCTACAGTTGAGAGACCGCAAAAACGTATTTATAAAACTACAACGACGATGACCTATTAATATAAAAATCGATGAAACCATTTTTTTGGTGTTCAGCAGCTACGCGATCCTTTATGTATGCATGATAAACTTCAAGAAAAATCGTTCATATTTCGCCAACATCAAGGATATGAAAAATTGTAGATTCCAACATGCTGAGAATATTTGTATGTATTCATAATGATGGCAGATTTGTGAAAGGCCTACGTTTTGCTGAGCTTTAGTAAAAGAGATTCCTAGTGAAATATTTTTATTGGAGGTTTTTCAGAAAATAACGAAGCAGATCAATTTTGTGCTTTATGGTTTCGCTTATCAGAATCATATAAGATATGCCACAGTAGGTCAAAGGGCACACCATTTAAAACGCATTTCAATTCTTTCCACAAATCTGGTGGAATTTTTTTAATCTCAATAGTTATTTTTGTTTATATGTGAGTGAAAATCGCTGATTTATTCGTCTCTGGTCTGAAACAGTATGCGATATTCTGATCTGATAGTTTGAAGTCATGTAGTCTAAGAGTCAGTGACATTTTTCAGTGATGATTTAGCTGGGGCCTATTTTTTGAAAAAATATTGTACGGGCCCTAATCGAGTGTTATCCGGAAGGGTTAGCCCTGATTGCGGTTCCAAAGGGGTGTCGGAACGCCTCCAACATGTAAAAAAATTGCATATCTTTATCATTTGGTTGAAGCTACAGTTTTTACCAATTTTTCTTTGGTAGTCTACAATCCACTAGAAAAATTGGCGAATCGATTGGCCGGTTCCTTAACGGTGACGGATCATCCTCAACATGTCGTAGTATCGATGAGCTTTTCATGATTAAGTTAAAGCTGAGATATTGTCCAGCTATCTGGTCAATCATATTATAAAGAGTTCAATGTTTCCGCGACATATTTGGGGTGATCTGCCACCCTCAAGGAACCAGCCGATCGATCCGCCAATTTTTCCAAATGATTGTGGGCTACCAAAGAGCAGCTAGTGAAAAATTCAGCCTCAACTGGATCATATTATGGAATGTTCATTGGTTCCATGACATTTTGAGGGTGATCCGCCACCTTTAAGGAACAGACCAATCGATCCCTAAATTTTTCTGGATGATTTTGGACTACCAGAGTACCAAACTGGTGGAAAATTCAGCCTTAACTAAATGATAAAAAGATCCAGATTGTTTTTCATGTTGAGGGCGTTCCGTCACCTCCTTGGAACTGCGATCAAGGCGAACCCTCTCGGATGTCACTTCATTAGGGTTCGTACAACATCCTATCAAATGATGAGCCTCAACTAAATCATCACTCAAAAATGTCACTTGCTCTTCAACTGATGGCGATTGGATCTAGAGACAATGAAACATGGATTATGATATTTGGTCACCAACGAGGCCTCATGGACACTCACCTTACCAAAGCAAAAAGAAACATCAAGTTTACTAAAAAATCTTAAGAAGATTTTAAAATTCGTTGACTATAAGATTCAACGAATGAGTGATTTTGATTAAATAATAAACACGATCTACCTTTGCATTGTGAGCCTTCTTGCCCCTGATAGCACCTGAATTTTTGAGGCATCATTTTTCACAATACTGGTTGAAAAAGTTTCGCTGAATGACTCCCAATATCGCCAGATAAAGATCAATAAACTTGGTAGATCCTTAACGAAATTTTTGCTTGCGAATGTTATTAGGGTGTGGTGAAATAATCGTTAAGAGCTTCAAGATACCTGGATGAATGTTGAGTAAATGACTCATTGCGGTATCAAAGTCAATGAATTGCCCCATTGATTAAAACTTTAGCGGCATTTCCGCTGTAATGCTGCAAATTGGTTGTTTACCAAATAAAAGTGAATGGAAGCCTAAGATGGTAAAAGGGATCAATACAAAAGGCCATTCCCACTCAATCGAGTTTGAATATTTCAATTATCTGGAGAAGAAGTAATGAAAGGCGAGATTGCCTTGGACTAAAAAAAATCTCATGCCCAGAAATTTGGTGAAAACGGATTCCTTTTATTTTAATTTCCCGCAGTTCTTAGCACCAATCAAATTTAAGTAGTTGCCAAGTTTACCAATAATATCGAGTGGATGTAGCTCCCGCTCCCACATGATAACAATGTTGCCGTACTTATTCGAAGACATTCGCGAGATTTTCAAATATCTTGCGTTGTTTATTATTCGATAACATGGCCAATTTCCTGCAGCAGATAATTCTTCCGGAAAGTAGACGAACGTTTTGACATTATGAGTGAGTCTAAACTTTAAAGTTCTCTTATAGTTATAAGATCCTGTACATTTCTATATGCATAATAATATGGGTTTATAAAATATAGGTGTAGGAATTCTGGTGGAAATGGATCAATCGATGTCAACCGTTTTTGAAATTGAAATGAACTGCAAAAAAAGTTGAAAACCTAAATAATGAGTTGAATGGTTTGGAGACTACAAATTATCAGTTAAACTCTTGTAACTTTGGTATGTCTATATGAATATCTCACTTTTTAGTTATTATCATGATAAGATAGATTACCACAACGTTCGATCATGTCGGAATCAAAAAAGTTGTTATTTTTCACTTTTACATAAAATTCTGATGTATGTAGATTATTGATCATTACTTATTTTTATCTTCCAATTTGGATTTTTTTTATCGACAATGGATTATGCCTCAATTCATTCGTCCCGGGATATCGGCGTTTCAAGTCGTGATAACTGATAACAATTTAAAATTCGTAGGATGTAGAATTCACCTCCGAATTTACCATAGAAACAAAAGCAGAATATGACGTAACGCCCTATGATATTATTTAAATTACCTTTTGTTTTTTACTTTTGCTGAAATTTTGGCAGAACTTGTGATATTCAATAAATTTAGTCAAAAATTATCCCCATCTCCAACCACAAAACGTAATACACGAAGAAGATCATTTCGAAATAATGTCATCAATTGCAAAGTGTAATCCAGTGTAGGTACTATTTATCATATTTGTATGAAAATTCATGAAATAAACATTGAAACTCGTTTGGACATTCAAATAGGTCCCTTGCATGTGTTTCAATTCTCACCTGAAACTCTTTTAAAAACCTTCTAAAATGTGAGAGATATCCCTTTGCAATATTTTTTCCTAATAAAATCTTCGAATTACTGTAAAATTGTTGAATCAAACTTCACTCGGGACCTTTAAATTTCACGTGACACGGAAACACTATGCTATTGATCCTAAGCCGATGACGTCAAACCAGACTTGGATCCGTTCTCTACAGTTATCAGCTGGCGCGAATAAGTGAGTACTTTATTGGTTTGAATGATTTGTGTATCATGATCTTTCTTATAGTGTTATCCTACCAACCTTTTAGCTTCAACTCTCCAATGTTAGCACATGTGAAGAAATCATTTTTGCCAAAAAATCACCACATCAATAAATTCATCAAAGGCGATTCTTCAATTTTGCCTTTACAAACCCTTCAGACATTATCGATACAAATTTTCTCATAATACTGTTTGGACAAGAGGATTGACAGAGACGAAACTACACTAAAAAATCACGAAAATGTATTGAGATTCAAAAAAGTTGCGTGTATGTGACAGTCCACATAACATTTGTAGGTTAAATGTCATGTCTAGGCAGGGACGGATTTTAATCGAGGTTGGGCCACAATGTTGCCGTTCCTCTGTTTGTAGTGTCGGTTTGGATGGCATAGGATTGAGATTTTAATTTTATCAATATGGAATAGGATTGTTAAGGTGAGTGGAGGAGGTTGTTTGTCTATTTTGATATTTCAATTTTTGAGTCTTGTATCTCATCGGAATCCAGAATCATCATATAAAATAGCTCAGTTACGTGGTTTGATTTTGTTATTAATCATAAATCTGAGATGGATAATAACTATAATGATTATTGTACAGTGTGCTGTATGTCAAAATTCAAAACCTATTTTCAACTAAAGGGAACCTAGTGTACAGGGTGTCCCATTTTGGGTACTTTTGCGGAATATCTCCGTTATTCTTATAGATATAAAGTTACGGTTATCGCGACAGTGCGCTACTTTTTCGTGAAACTAAAGATGCCGTTAACAAAATTTTCATAGCCCTTTTAGTTTTTAAGATACAGGGCTAAACTGAAAATGTTGCATTTTAAGGTACCCCTCGTATCTAAACTATCAGATAAGTTATGGAAAATGTGAAAACTGTTTCTTCTATTACTTTTTCCGTAGAACTCGATTCTGCCTTCGGAATTAGTATACAGGGTCAGGTCAAAAAGTTATCGGACCCAACTTTATTTTTTTAAATGGAACACCCTGTATATTTATAGTCAATAGGATTTGTCTTTTCTTTACCTTTTCAAAAATATATAAAAGTATGCACTTGAAAGAAAAAAAAATTTTTAGCCTATAACTTTTTGACCTGACCCTGTATACAAATTCCGATGGCAAAATCGAAAGTTATATACTTTTCCCGTGGAACTCGATTCTGCCTTCGGAATTTGTATACAGGGTCAGGTCAAAAAGTTATAGGGTGAAAATTTTTTTTTCAAAAGTGCATACTCTCATATACTTTTGAAAAGGCAAAGAAAAGACAAATTTTATGAACTATAAATATACAGGGTGTTCCATTTAAAAAAATAAAGTTGGGTCCGATAACTTTTTGACCTGACCTTGTATACTAATTCCGAAGGCAGAATCGGGTTCTACGAAAAGTTATATAAGAAACAGTTTTTACATTTTCCATAACTTATCTGATAGTTTAGATACGAGGGGTACCTTAAAATGCAATATTTTCAGTTTAGCCCTGTATCTTGAAAACGAAAAGGGCTTTGAAAATTTTGTTAACGGCATCTTCAGTTTCACGAAAAAGTAGCTGTCGCGGAAACCGCAACTTTCTATCTATAAAAATAACGGAGATACCCCGCAAAAGTACCCAAAATGGGACACCCTGTACATGGAACAAACCTGTCTGGCTCGTCAAATCTAATTTCTTATCGAATCAAAGAACCAAAGAATATGTTGTAGGGCTACCTGGCAAGTTTTTATTTTGATATCGAAACCAATGATATACGGGGATTTAAAAAAGTTATTTACCAAACCGACTTTTTTTTCAAATGAAAAAGGAAGTCGAGTGATACCTCATTTTAAAGGACTTTACATCCTCATTGCACCCTGAAAGTTTGAGGTCGCTGTTTCGTTCCTATTTTTCAATTTTGGGCCAGTATTATTTTCCAAAATGACACTCAATTGACGTTTTGACATTTTCAGCTGTCACTACTGTGTTGAGAAATGCAGAACGTGCCCAAATATTTTGTTTTGTTAGTTGAATCATCAAGGACACGAAGTACTATTCACATGAATATATATAATTCTCGTTTCAATTAAAGTTGAACAACATTTCAATCCCCAATATATGAGAACGGTCTGCATTTTTCAACCAGTAGTGACAAATGAGAATGTTGCATTGTTATCAGTTATCACTTGAAACGCCGATATGTGGGAAACAATGAATAATCAAGCCATAATAATACCTTTAATGGAAAAAAATATGTGATTTGTTTTTTTTTATCGACTTGACTGAATTTCACACCCAATATCAATTTTGTCATTTCGATTTTGACGACCGCTTCAAAATAAAGGTGAGTTTCATTTTTTTATGAAAAGAAGAAAAAAAAAAAGAGTTTCTTTATTTCAAAGAAAAGCAGACTTAAGAGCAGGGTATTTTATTGACTAAAATTCACAGTTTCAAGTCATTTACACATTAATAGTTGTATAATCTAAATTCCAAATACAAAAAGGAAAAAATAATGTGCAGCATCGTACACGTGGCAGAAGTGAAACTTCTTCCCTCACTATTCAATTCTCTTTCAAATTTTCTGATCAAATTCCAAATAGAACCTACATACCAAATTTGAACAAAATCTTTTGCAAAATAACAAAACGATGCGAACATAACCAAACTACCTGTGTATATTTTTTTAATTTCTCAATGAGATCTCAAATAGAACCTACATACCAAATTTGATTAAAATCCTTTGGAAAATAACAAAACTATGTAAACATGACCTCACTAAGTTATCTTCATTTAAATTTTTTGATCAAATCCCAAATAGAGCCCTCATACCTAATTTGAGCAAAATCCTTTGGAAAATAACAAAACTTTGCAAACATAACCTGACAATGTAATTTTTGTAAACATTTTTTGATTAAATCCCAAATAGAACCTACATACCCAATATAAACAAGATCCTTTGGAAAATCGCAAAACTTTGTAAACATCACCTCACAAAGTTATTTTTTCCAAAATTTCTAGATCAAATTCGAAACTAGAACCTACATAACTAATTTGAACAAAATCCTTCAAAAAATAACAAAACTATGCTCTCTTTAACAAAATCTGAAAGCGTTACCGTTACATCGTTACATTTTTTGCAGTTCACTCCCCATTGCCAACAAAATATCAAAACGCCGCAAAAGAAGTTTTGCTTCAAAAATAGATGCAAAGACAAGATAAAACGAAAAAAAAAGTTCGCATTAACAAATAGAAAAATTTCTAGGAGTGAAATTTGTTGTATTTCCACAATCTGGCACGATACAATAATGATAAACCATTATAAAACTTGACTCAAAATCATACACATACCAATAATAATAACCAATTTCCAAGAGAAACATAATGAACAAAAACTGTACAAGGAAAAATCCGACCCTGGACGACACGCCAAACGTCAGCAATCCGCTGATGAAAAAACCTTCCACTCAATCGGAACGCAACTTAGGCTGATAGCGTCACTCGCCGTTTTCGCGGGTATTTGGCCACTTTGAACTATAGTTATTTATTGCGACGTTATTATTTTTCGTATGCAAAAAAAATTTTCTAGGGATACTTTTCAAGTCTTATTGATCATTTTGATGCAGTAAAAAAAATACGTGCTAGGGGCCTATTTGAAATATATGTATCTAACTCTATCATTAATTCATAAAGACAAATAGGTAACAATAAGCAAGATTTCAAACAAAAACTGTAAATTGAAAACGTAGGTATTTTGATTTTGACACACAGCACAATCATTATTATTGTATTATTATTTATCTGAAGATTTATGATTTAAAACAAAATCAATTCACAAAACAAAGCTATTTTATTTGTGAAAATTCTAGATTGCGATAAGATACAATCAAAACAAATCAAAATAAACAACCTCCCCAACTCACCTTAACAATCCCAACCCAACAAACAAAGAATCGTCAACATTGATGTGAGAACGGGAGCTACATTTAGCCGCGAGTCTCCGGTTTGGAAAAGTTTTTTGGCAACATTGCCGATGACTAGCCAATCACAGATTTGGGTGGATGACGTCATCGGCCTAACGTTCAAAGTGAATTTTAGTGCCTTTCCCGCTGCGTAAAAAATCCAGGAAAAAAATGAGCTTATTTTTGTCTGCTCTTTCTAATAAGCAAATAAAAAAAAACATGAAAATGACCAATAAATTCTCCACAAGATTTGCCATATACAATTGCCATTTTACTCGTTCATATCGGCAATGGCCGATGTTAAGATTGACCATATTTCGAAACTCAAGCAAGGGTTCTAGCAGAGTTGAACTATAAACAGATTAGTAACCTATTTCTTCAAGAGGATCAATTATAGAAAATGAAACGGACCGTTAACTTCCATTACAAATATTACTGCCACTAAGAATACTCAAAACTTTCAATAAAGATTTGAGACAAAAATTACCAGAGAAAGATATAAGCTAGAATCAAACGTAAACATTTGAAAATCTAATACCTAGATCTAATCCAATGTTCTTGTTTATTTTGGAAAGAGTGGTTCTTAATTTGTGTCGTCTTACGAACTTATATGCATCATAAAATAATCGCGTGAGAGACATCCAAATCCAAAATTTGAAGTCCCTACAGTTGTCTTATTCTTATTAGGCACAATATCAATTGCCTCAAGAGCGTATTGAAAAAATCCGAGTGCCTTGAAAAACGAGTTATTTCGAGTCGCAATATATAGAGATGAGTTCAGATTCATCATCCAGAATATTCGTTGTTGCGGCAATGATAACGACTACAGATCATAAGTCCATCAGTATCTAGGGGAATCATAGGATCAAACGAAGAAGTTCGAGCTTGATTATTTGTAGGCCTCGTTGAAATAAATAAGATGTTGTAGTACCTTCGTCTTAGCTCAAACCAAGCACTATTCTGAAAGCTGAAAAATAAAGGAACATACTCCAACCTGCCGTGACACACATCACACACCTTAAATCGAAGGTGTCCATTTTAAAGATGTTACGGGAATAATAATTATAAGAGTTATAATCATTGAGTCGGTTGGAGACTTATTTATTTTAACGAGGGCTACATATAATCAGGATCGACCTTCTCTCAAGGTAAGTTCGTTCACTATCATCACTGCACTGCACTTATCTATCACTCTTGATAAGTGCAGTGAAACGATATAGTACAGGTGAATTTTGTATCAACATAAAACCACTATAAACGTGACAAAAGTAAATACATCTCCCACACTATATCGCGATTTTTAATTTTCAATTATCAAGTCACCCTAGGAATGATGAAATGAGGTCTCCATCATCTAGTTCCATAATAAATGTAAAATTCGCCACCCAAGATAAATACATAATTGACAATATATCGCACAACACAAGTGGAGTAGGTAAATATTGAAATGTGTTAAAAGTGTCTTCTCAAACACTATACTTCCAATCTTGTGAATTCCTATCACTAAGCCACCCTAGGCATAATGAAATGATGTATCCAATATCAAGTCTGAAATCTAGTGGATGTAAAAATGTCATCACCCCAGGCAAATATATCTCAAACACTAGACCCCTAGACAAAATGAAAAGATGTTTTATCATCAAGTTCTAAGCATTGTGGATGTGAAGTTGACCACCCTAGGCAAAAACATCTTGAACACTATACCACCGAGCTTGTGAATTCCTATAATTATGCCACCCTAGACATGATGAAATGATGTTTTTATCATTGCGTTGAGGCAAATACATCTTATGAAAAAGTTCCAAAAAAGGTCCAATTCTCCACACTTTAAAAAATAATTTATTTCATCAGTTCGACGCGTTTCGGTTGAGAATCATTCTCATGGGCTGTTTCAAAAGGAACATAATAAGTCAAAATCACTAAGATGAACGAGTATAAAATAAGTTCGATGAACATATTGTGTAAAGAAATTCACAAATTTATGAAAATCAAACAAAAGACGGTCATCACATCTTAAACCATATAACACCGAACTTGTGAATTCCTATCATTAAGTCATCCTGGACATAATGAAATTATGTTTTCATTTTTATGTTCAAAGCATAGTGGATGTTGAGTTTACCACCTTTGGCAAATACATCTTGAACACTATACTACCGAACTTGTGGATTCCTATTCTTAAGCCACCCTACACACAATGAAATGATGTTTACATCGTTGGCAAATACATCTCAAACACAATAGGTACTGCCAAACCTATGAATTCCCACATTATGCCACCTTAGACATAATAAAATGATGTTTTCATCATTGGGATCTAAATTGGTTGTAAAATATATATACCACCCCAGGTGAATGTCTCTGACACAATATCGCACAACACAAGTGAATTTTTATTATAAGACCACCCTAGGCTATGAGTGGATCATTAAATCTATAGTGAATGTAAAATTAACAACCCTTTAGGTAGATACATATTTGACAAATTATCGCACAAGTGAATTTTTATCATTGGACCACTGGTATATTGAATGTTTCCATCACTATATTCTAATGTTGATGTGAAATGTACTATCCTTGTTGTATATCTATGTAACACTATATCGCGCAAGTAAACAAGTGAATTTGTAACATTAGACTACCTTCAAGGCATAATGAAATGATGCTTACATCAATAAATCTATAGTGAATGTGAAATTAAAGAGTGAATTGTTAACATTAGGTCACCCGAGGCATAATGAAATGATAATACCATCGTTGAACTCTTCAGTGAATGATGAAATTTTCTACCACATACATCTTTTCATACTAGACTTTATCGTGCAAGTGAATTTTTATTACTGGACCACCCTTAGCATAATGGAATGACGTTATGTTTTTATCATCGAATTCTATGATTGTTGCAAAATGTATCACCCAGGTAAAAATCTTTTACATCATATCACGACATCATAGGTGAAATAAAATCATGTTTTCATCATTGAATTTCATAATGGATGTAATATTTACCTTACACGAGCCCAAAATCATTTATAAAAAGAAAACATACCGTCTTCTGTCATTTTGACATGTTCATCTTTCGATGACATCATGATCTTACCCCCACTGTGACTCACAGTGGGGGTAAGTCACAGTCTGTGAGTGCAGTAGACCAAATTCAAAGAAACAGAATCAATGAATTAATGGTGGCTGAATGACCATGGCGGCACCGGCGCGGCGTCTTTTCGAATGTTTTGATGCTTTTCTACCTCAGAAAGTCGACTTTCTATCCTCCGTAGCACAACATACATAGATTGTGAGTTTCACTTTTCTACTTCTACGCCTTTTTCTTGAAGTCTTCGACGGAAAAACGAAGATAAAGCGTAAAAACAATTTGAAATTTCACGTTTATCGCTAAATGTGTTTTGACCGATTCGCACTAAAAAAACTAAAACAAAGGTGTGTCATGTGTGTCAGGGCAGGTTAGACTTGTTCCTCCATTTTTCAGCTTTCAAAATAGTGATCGTTTCGAGCTAAGACGAAGGTCCTACAACATCTCATTTATGAGACGAGGTCGAAATATAATTAGACAATTTGTAGAATGCTCTGGATAAGAATGTTTACTGGTATTAACAGAAGAAAATATTCCAATCTCACTAAAAAATGATAAAACCGTTGTTATGATATCTGAAATGGATTTTCTCCGAACGCCATTCTTGAAAGACAATGTGTGTACGAAGACAGAGAAAGCCCTTGAATGCTATATGTTGATGATACTTCAAGGCTGTAGGCTGAGTGACGTTTCGTGTTCCCGATTCAGTTTTATATTTAAATACACTTTGATCTAAATATCTTCCTGTTTGACCGTTATAACGTCGGTTAACAAATTTCAATCGTGAATTATCTTGTTCAAATCGATCTTAATTTAAATTTTGAAAGGTATCCATAGTTCGAACCTTTCTTTTGAAAAGTTCTCCCAGGTACTTTTATATACTTATTCTTTTCTGAAATTTCTTATGATGTCAACATTCAGATATATTTTGTAGTATGTGTTGAGATCGTCTTAGCAAAATACACAAGATATGATCACTTGCTAGATGAAATTGGAACCAACTCGCACATTTCGTCGCTGGGTGCTCAAGATGTATGGGGAAGAGTGCCGTCAAAAATCAAAAACGTAACCTAGTACCCAGTAACCAGCAACTTATGCATTTTGAAGGGCCTATGACGTCAGCGGAAGAAGTGCGTGACAATTATTTTACACAGGGTGTGGTAGGTTGCCAATTTGGAAAGTCATTGAAAACAGGTATTTGACATATTGATTCAATTCTTTTTCAAGGGGTTTTAAACTTTTTTTTTTTCAGGGGTTCCGGCCCCAAGGAGAGGAATCTCAAACCAGACACTCTATGGCCGAGAGCATAGAGTAGTGAGTGGTTTTACCCACTAAACCTCTCCTCCGCATTAGGACGTTAGGGATGAGCCCTTTAGTTTTCCAATCTTCTCACTTTATTTGACCTCTTTGGTATCGGGTTACCTTCCGGAAGGTATATCTAGGTAATATCTAGATATGCAGGTAGAAATGCCAAAAACCCGATTCCCACCTGCGTAGACTGATCTCTAAAGGCTACGAAAAATAAAAGAAAAGAAATAAAAATACGAAAAAGCTGGGGCCTCTTCCAGCGGTTAATCGCGTGCGAGACGGATTTTGTCCTAACTAAAGCTGGCGCTTGGTACATTTTTTTGTCGCTTATTTTGGTCGACCTAGCTTGGTACATCTCCCAGGTTTTTTGTAAAGCGAAACTCCAACTTATAGTTGGTTTCTCGGTCTCTTATGAGCCCGAACACAGAGATATGCTGGATCGTATTCCACCTGGGGCCGGATTTTTGTAAACCGGGAAGTAGAACAGCCGAGAGAAGCCTACTAGTTATAGCCTACTTTCTCTTGTCTGTTCTACTCCCCAGAGCTCTGAGTTTGGGATCGTCTTGCGTTGCGGCCAGATCAAAAGTTTACCCGGCCTTGGCTCTCATGAATTGGCGGACCGTTTGCCACTCCAGGGCTTGTCTGATCTTGGAAGTCTGGACAAACCATGGAGTGCCAACCGGAGATAAATATGCTCCGTTGTTTGAATTTTAGCTTGATGAACTTCTGCCGCGTAGCCCCATGAGGCTCATCCGTAAGTTAGGATCGGCCTCAGGACGGCTTTGATCAATAAGATCTTTGCGTTGACTGATAGATTGCTCTTACTGTTTATGCGGCACTGTAGTAAACCCATAGCGGTTCATCCCTTTTGGGTGTTTGCGGAGATCTGCTTTTGCCAAGTCATCCCTTTGTCAATAATGACGCCAAGATACTTGACCGCCTTGCTCCAGGGGATTTTCACCTCATTGAGGATGAGGTGGTCTGGAGCACATAACACCTAAAATATAAGGGAAAGTCAAATGGCCAGCTCTGAAAGAGTTTTCTATGCAACCAGTAATACAATGCTTAGGCGAATAAACAAAGGAGGGCGTTTGTGTCGCGTCGATAGACAGAGACGGCGACAAGAGACAACCACTTCCATAACACGACCACATGGTAAATCATAACCTAACACGTTTGAAATTTCGTTTAACCGTTTGTTTGTGAATGTTATTATTGAAATCCGAGTTGAAATCGTTTTATTTGGGTGTAAATCGAAGTTTTGTGTGTAAGAAGAATGGAGGCTTATAGGAAACGATATAAAAAATGTGTCGTTCCTGGCTGTGAAGATGTTTTTAGTAAAAGACATACTTTTCCCAAGAAAGATGTTGAGCTTTTTGATAAGTGGATTCAACAAGTGCAATCTCCGATATTGAACAATAAAAGCCACGAACAAATTTATAAAAACTATTTGGTGTGTGATCTACATTTTTCTGATTATGACAGGGTGCCAGGAACAAAAAGGGGCCTAAGGAAAACTGTTTTTCCAACCGAACTTCTACCCCATACTTTGTCAGGTAGGTAGAAGTAATATTAAATTCAAGGCAGATTTATTATCCAATATTTTTTTGTATTTGTGTTATTTACGGGAACAATTTATTTCAAGATCTCTCGAGTGAAGGAAGTTTAATTGCAGATGTCCACCCTAATCAAGACACTAATAATATAACGAATAAGGAACAAGTTCCCTTATCTGTTGGGTTGAAACACAATGACAATGAAGGTTAGTTTCATATGTTATGTTTAAAGCAAGGCTTAAAGTAACTTATAAGATCTGAAAATTATGTTGATATTCTAATGTTATATGTTAACACATGTGTGTTGATTTATTTCACCTATGCATATTATTGCATATTACGAGGGTTATCAAAAAAAAACTGTTTGTGCGAATTCATATGCTTTCCACTGTCCATAACTCATTTATTTTAAAGGTTCAAAAATCATGGTCAAAAATGCTTTTTTGGAAAGTATGAGACAAAGAGTGAATTTGATCTTATCTGGCAGCCCCTCGGACCGCCCTGTTATGAAGTTACATAGTAAGACTCAATCTAGTACTCACTCACTTGCTGAAATAAGTAAGTTCATTATAATATGTAATACATAGAGATTATCGAGAAGATTATACAGTGTGTCCACTTGAGTTCGCACCATATGGAAAACTTTTTTAGTATTAAGTTTACGAAAAAAAGTTATTCTTTATAAAACGTTCTGCATGATCCAAAACCTAAAATGCAACCATCAGGTATTCAATTTTTCCAGTCGTATACGAGGTATATCAGAAAATATGAATTTTGCTCAAGAATAAAGTACCTTAATTTTTGATAACATCGAAAAATATTATTGAGAAAAGTTGTTTAGAACTAAAAACTACGTTCAAATATACAATTACATCGAATTAGGAAAACATCCTTTTTTCTTTTTTAACTACAATAACAATACAAATGCAAGTGTAGTTATTTGAAATCATCAAAATAATGCAACATAGAGGTTAAGAGACGTAAAGGTTATCAAATGTTAAACGAATAAAGAGATAACTGATTAAAGTTTTCGATATTATCAAAAATAAAGGTACTTTATTCTTGAGCAAAATTCATATTTTCTGATATACCTCGTATACGACTGGAAAAATTGAATGCCTGATGGTTGCATTTTAGGTTTTGGATCATGCAGAACTTTTTATAAAGAATAACTTTTTTTCGTAAACTTAATAATAAAAAAGTTTTCCATATGGTGCGAACTTAAGTGGACACACTGTATATCAAAGTATACTGAAAACTATTCAATAATGAACTTTAGTAAGGAAATAATTTGATATTATTTTATTTTTATCAACTCTCAGATCGATCAGACAGTTCAACAGCAACATTCAGAGACAAATCATCTGCTTCAATGCATAGCCCTCCTACTAAGCCTTCAACTCCTCATATCAGTAAGATTTCATTGCATTTTTTCTAACATTCAAGATTCTTTATACCGATCCCTCTGTTTTGTCATGAATACTAGGTATTTGCTATCAACTGCTCATACTAATTTTTTATAATTTCTCATCATAAACAACTTTGAACCTAAGTAGGTAGATATGGATTTTTTTTTAAATCGCTGAAAAAATTTGCTTCTTGCACAACAATTTTGAGCTCACTTGAATGAAATATTTCATTTTTTTTTCTACAGCTTACTCTACAACTCCTAAAGCTGGTATTTCGAGGAATCTTTTTGAAGCACCAGTTTTCATGGAACAAGATGACACTGGAGATATTGAATTTCTCAAAAGAAGTAGGTACTTAAATTTTAATGTATAGTAATGCAAAACTTCCATATATTATTGAAGAAATTATTATTAAAAAAAATATATACATATAAATGTCTAGAGTGTCTTTGCAGATATCGGTGTCATTAAATATATCGGAAAGCATTCAATCAAAAACATTAAATATCAACATGAGTGAATATCTACCCAGACGACACACAAATATCCATTAGATCTCCACAGGATGTCTCCCGTGGATATCCAGTATATCCAACGGATATAGTCTTATGTCCTATAGACTTCGCATGGATATCCAAATGTCCGCCTATATCTAGGATATAGAGGTTATCCATTGGATATACAAGAAGAATATCCAATGTATGTCCTACAGATAACTGATCGATATCTTATCTACATCTCATGATATCTATTAGATATATATTCTGACTTCCAGTGAACATCTAATGGGTGTACATTTAAATAAAGTAAAATTTGTCAGCCTTGAGCCGACGTTTATTAGAATTTTTT
Source organism: Orchestes rusci (assembly GCA_958502075.1). NCBI lineage: Eukaryota > Metazoa > Arthropoda > Insecta > Coleoptera > Curculionidae > Orchestes > Orchestes rusci. The sequence continues at coordinate 22,608,811 of OY293305.1, read as the reverse complement.
TCTGGCGTTTCTTTAGCGCGAGTGTATCTGAGGTCTAACCATGGAGGAAGTTACAGTCCTCCATAGGTCTAACGAATAGGTGATTGTGACAGTCGGAGACTGTCAATCTTCTGAAGCTATTTTATAATCACTTGCGCTAGAGAAACGTCAGGAAGAAATTCTAATACACGATGGCCCTTAAGCTTAAGAGATCCTACTTAACCCGTTGACAGCAAAAATCAACTACTACAATTGAAACTTTTCATGATAAACTCAAAAATTATATTTATTTCTCATAAGTCACTGCGCAAGATGTACAAAAAATAAAATATCACAATCCTCCAGTCGTATAATAGATTACTAACTAAGTAACTAACTAACTAAACAACTAACTATAACTAACTAAACGGAAAGGTTGGTACAGAACCGTAATAAATGTCACATGGATGTAACTCTAGACATTTATTACGGTTCTGTACCAACCTTTCCGTTTAACATCGGATAACCGTAAAACAATGTCTCTTTATAACTAACTAAGTATAACTAACTATCTTAATCACATGTTTGATTAGATAACACAACAAGCATGAAAATTCTTATTGACTCGGCTCGCGATCTTTATCCGGTTGGTTCTTATTCTTATCTCTGTATAGAAAAAAAAACAAACTAATATTTATTCATAACTGAATCAAAAAAAGACACTCACTGAATTTTGTTTTTATTGTTGAGTTGGGCTGTGGCATGCCGCAACCAGTTTCTTATCGAACTTATCATCTCTTGTTCCGTTGCCTTCGTATATGGGTTCTTCGCTGCTGCTTCTGTAACAAATAACTAATAAACTAAGCCAATGTTACCGAAACGAACCCAGTCAAAATATCCAAATCAATAAATCTACCAAAACTTAACAAAATCAAGAACAGAAAACAAGTTGGTGCGTGAAAATAATTTTTTTTTTATTTTATACAAAGATGTGGATAGTTTGTAAACTTAGGCTTTTACCTAGGTACCCCAGCAACATCTAGGTACATCAACCGATATTCCTCCGCGCTAACGGGGTAGGTGGTAGAGGTATCAGTTGTTCGCGTGCAAAAAATAACACCAACTTAATTAAATATCATATATCCTACCAATTAAAAATCTGAAATTATCCTCACTTTATTCTAAAAAAAATATATTTTCGGAGCAAATAATAATATGATGATATGTTTATAGAAAATCCGCTATTTTCAGTTGCCAATGTTGCCATAAAGAGATTTGTAATCCAGGGTCCCAGGGGGCTCCTTTCATTTTTTTATCATCTTTATCAATTTAGAAGATCGTGAATTCGCGAACATGGAACTATAACAACCGTCACTAGTCACTACACTACCCTTGTCACACCATACCGCCACAAGTTTTCTTTTCTACTGCCACAAACCACAAACAGAAATAAGTAAAATCATGTCCACATACCTGCTTCTTGCTTATAAACCAATAAAACCGAGAGAAACTACAGACACCGATCCAAAATACCAGCCAAGCAGCCAAGCCAAAAACCCAAAATGGTGGTCAGGTCGGTGGTCGATGAAGTTTGAAGTGATCTTGTTCCATTAGTTCCTCTTTCTGCTTCCGCGGCTGCCGCTGCGCTGCTTGGCGCCTCCCCACTACCTCTATTGTATCGCGCCGCACGCATCGTGGTCGTGGTCATACGGTCATACAATGGATGTCTAATGGATATCTCTCTATATGTCATAATATATCATCGATATTTTCCGTTTTTAGTATATCCACAGATATCTATGGGATGTCTATTTGGCATTGAGATTTTAGAATTCATTAAAGTGATTGTCTGTAGTACAAAGTTGCAAGATATGCGTGTACTTTGTTTTTTTTAATTTTGCGTAAAATTACGAACTGATATTTCGTTTATCTGATATCCGTCAGAGATATTCTAAGTATATCTAATGGATATATGCCTTGTATATGGATATGCCGTGGATATAGGGCTATCCAGTAGATATCTAAGGGATATTGTGTGTCGTCTGGGTAAATACTTCATTTTTTCTAACGTTTTTTTTTTAAGAACGCCCTACGAGTCCTAAAGCCGGATCATCGAAGGATCCTGACCTTGACGGACCAATTTTCATGGATCAAGAAACCACTGGGTATTATTTAACTTCCAAAAGACGTAAGTACTTAGATTTTAATTTATACTAGTATATTACCCATAGACTTAATATCACAAGACAAGACAACAGAACAAATATTCCTAACCCCAACAAAAACTTTGTCATCCTGTATCCTGAAAACGAAGCAAGTTTGGACATAATATTATGTAATTATGTTTATATGTGAATTTTTATTTTTGGCTGGTAAATATGGCCTTTGTGCTCATTTTGAAACATTCTGTGGTTGCATGAATACAATTATAATTCACACACAAATTGTATATTATACAGGGTGGTCCATAATTGGCGAGTGTATATGGTGTAAGTAGCGCTCTCTACATATAACGTAAAAAAAATACAATATAATCGTATTCCTTATGCCTGAAAACCAGTGGTTCTCAATTTTGAAGTCAATATCTCAAAAATAGCTTGAGCTACAGAAAAATAACAATTTTTGGAATTGAACTTCAACACTCTGTATCTCGTTAATGAGCGATATTTTATTAAGGCATGATTTACTCAATATCATCATTCTCATTAATTTAATCTAGGAGTGCTTTTTGACACATTCATTACGAACCACCCTGTATAAGCACTTTTACATGAGTTTAATTTGTATTACTTTCTAGAAAAACTAAACCCACTTGAAACAAAAAAAATATTGAAAGAGACTCCAAAATATTCTGTGAACACTCCTAAATCAGGTATGATAATTTTTATCGCCCCTATTATTGTTATGCTTGAAACTACATTTTTGTAGGTGGAAAGGGTAGGCAGGAAATCTTGAAAATGGTTGATGTCAGTCGGCAGGCAGAACTGACGCCAAAAGCAAAAAAACTCTACCAAACTGTAGTAAATTGGGGAAATAAAATGGCTGGGATGAAAAATAGACTCAAGAAATACAAAAGTAGATTGACTTTAGGGGAAAAATCGAATGAAGTCTTTGGATTGCAAAATATATTCGAACATGTAAATAAACCCACCTATAGATTTATCTTATCCCAGATTAAAACACAACAAAAAAAACCAAAATTCAGAAAATTTACTCTTGACGACAAAATATTAGCCCTGTCGTTATTCAAAGCAAGTGGGAAAGGGTATAGATTTCTATCTAAAATATTTTCGCTGCCTTCAAGGAAAACTTTAACCAATCTATTAAGCCAAATTCCACTTAAGCCTGGTTTGAATGGCCATTTATTAAACAATCTAAAAAGATCTGTGGAAAAAATGACTGACAGGCAGAAATGCTGTGTAGTCATGTTCGACGAAATGTCGCTTTCAAGTCAGGTGCAATATAATAGAAAGGACGATACTATCGAAGGCATTGATACCACAAGTAATTTCCCCGGAATTGTGGACCATACCAACGTATTTATGATTCAGGGCGTTTTCCAGAGATGGAAACAACCGTTGTGCTTCTCGTTCAGCGATGGACCAATAAAAAGTTCTGCCCTGAAGGAGCTGCTGAAAAAAGTAATTGGGAGCCTCCAAGATATAGGCTTACATGTCGTTGCAACTGTGTGCGACCAAGGTGGGGCTAATCAGGCTACCATTAACTCTCTCCTGAAAGATACGGAAGAATATTATAACAGACAGAAGCTTGAAAATAGGAATTTTGGGTTTTTGATAAATGGACAAGAGATCATTCCTCTCTATGACGTCCCACATTTATTTAAAGGATTAAGAAATAATCTTCTTGAAAAGGACCTACATTTTTCCCATAAAGGAAGAAATATGATAGCAAAATGGAGCCACATAAAAGCTCTCTATTATTTTGACACCAATCAAGAGGATTCTGTCTGCATCAAACTTACAGATAAACATGTTTTAAAAGAAAAGATAAACAAAATGAAGGTGTCTACATGTATGCATGTTTTCAGTTACCAAGTAGGATCATTAATGAAGACTATAGCCAAATGGGGTAAGTGTAATCTTTAAATGACAATAGGATATCAAGAGAAAAGTTCATTTTTACCTTTCCCGGCCCCACCTCACAGTGCCTCAGTGGTATAATAGGTTTAACCTTTTGTGAGTGGGTTTACATAAAATATATGTATACATATACTATTATGTCATGATTTCATTTCCGGTAACATCCGATTATGTAACAAATAACTACTTTTTGATTTTGTGCCACGTTTCGCCTTAATCTCAACAAGGAAGCTTCTTTATCGGGACAAACTATTTTATAATATGGAATTTCATCAAAATGATTGACAATAAACAAATAAGAAAGTTTATGAGGTGTAGGTTAGTACACAATTATAAAATATGTTGCCCTAATAAAGTAGCCACGAAGATGCCTTGTTGAGATCAAGGCGAAACGTCGCATAGAAGCCAAAAGTAGTTATTTCTTACATAATCGGATGAAACCGAAAGTGAAATCATGAGATATCATGATTTCCATCTGAGAAACAATCAAAACAAACATATTCTATGTATACAGTATATCCGCGGATGCGGTTAACAAGAGAACAAATCGACCAAAAATTGAAAGATACGAAAAAAAGTCATTCTTCTTAAAAATGTCTGCATGTCGAAAAAATAGAAGCCACGATGAGAACATTCATTTTTTTTATACAGGGCGTCTCAAAAATGTGAAAACATTAAATGAAACAAGACCAAAGTCATTTTTTGCCTTTTAACGTAAAATGATAATTGAAAAAGTTGCGTCAAATTTAGTCCTAATTCTGATTCCGAACTCACTGAAGAAAATTTGAATTTATGAAAATAAAAATTTCCACATGTCCGCATTCAATACTCCCATATTATGATCTTTATACCTGTTCATGATTACCTTTTGTTGTTGTGGGTATAAAAGAATATGAAAGTACTAAAATGCGGACTTGCAAAAATGTTTAACTTTTTTTAATTTTCATAAATTAAAATTCTCACCAGTAAATCCGGAATCAGAGTTAGGACTAAATTTGTAGCAAGTTTTTTATTTGTCGTCTCCCGTTAAAAGGCCAAAAAATTATTGTTTGCTCTTGTTTAATTTTATGTTTTCACGTTTTTGAGATGCCCTGTATAATAAAAATCAATTTTTTCATGGCAGCTCCCATTTTTCTGATAAGCAGTCTTGTTTTTATCAAGAATGACTTTTTGTTGTATTTTTCAATTTTTGGTCCAAGTGTCCTCTTGTTAACCGGATCCGCGGACATACTGTATACATATAATATATTTATTATGCTTAATTTCAGGGGCAAATGATAGGACCAATATAGAGCCAGAAGCTGAAGATACCGCCGAACTAATTTTGTTTTTGGACAACTTATTCGATAGCCTAAACGCTAATTCGAAAGTCCCTCCTTCGACAAAGCCTCTAAAGGGAGGTGTTTATGAGAACAGTGGACATGAGAACTTCTGGAGGATGGCCGTAAAACTGCTAGAATCGATGAGGTTTTTCAATAATCAGAAGAAATGTTTCGTCAAGGTACCATCAATCAAAAACTTGATCCATACCATCAAAGGATTTATACATCTCAAAGTGATCCTGATCAACAAATTTAAATTCAAATATTTTTTAACAAGATTTTTCAATCAAGATCCTTTAGAGAATTTTTTTAGTTATGTGAGAAGCCACTCTGTAAGAAATAATTCCCCAAGTCCGACACAATTTGTGTCCAGTTTTAAGTCGCTTTTATTCGGTAACTTCATGTCATATCATTCGCCATTTTCTAATTGTGAGAAGGATGATTGCACAAATTTATTCGTAAACATGAAACATTTTTTTTCAACAGAATTTGAAATGACCAGTTCTATGGTAAAACCTAAGGATTCGGATTCTACGCTTAATTTACCAGATTTTATCTCCCTACACAAAAAATCTAAAGTTGCTAGATGTACTATTACATATTATGCCGGTTATGTTGTGAAACAAGTCAACAAAATTACAAAGAAATACAATTGTGAAGATTGTAAAAAAAATTTAGTAGCATGGAGCTCTGACGTGGATGCTGATTTCATTGAAGCTAGGGAATACCTTCCAAAATTGTTTTTGAGGCCAGGGTCCTTTCTTACATTTCTTGTAAGTCGATGTGTCCCTACATTATATTATTTAATACCACGGATAGCGCATGTGAACAATATTTCTAAGATACTGAAGGATATATTACTAACAAAAATTGATTTCAAGCCGATAAATTGCAAAAAACATAATTTGATAGATAAAATATGTGTCGTTCTTATAAGAGGCGCCATTTATTTCTGGTGCAGAAAAATAAATAGAATTCTCAAAGGAAATGACTCCAAATTTGTAAGAGTTCTGAACACATGTTTAAATAAAACTCAATTGGATCCATTGAAAATTAGGGCTTGGAAAAAATGGCAAAGCAAACTAAGTTTAAGAAAGAAATATGCCAAAGTTTGTATGTGAGTAAATAGTTTATATACCTGAGTTTTTTAAGTTATTTCGTCACTTTCTAATCACCCTCTATTAATAAATATGAAACAAACTGTGAAGCCACTTCATACAGAACTCGGAACTTTCCCCTAACTTATGTATTTATTTAATTTCTTTGTAAAATAAGCCACCTTTTTCATCGGGTTGTCTTGAAAAAAAAAATTTTGAAAAAAATTATTACTCTACCTCATTATCCTCCCTGTAACGCAACCCCGTATCTTTATCTTATGAATTGGGAAGTTGCATGAAAAATTAAATCGATTTTTCTTTATTGCAAACTGTAGAAAATCGCAAAATATTCGATACGTATTTTTTTATTTCGTTCAAATATGATTTTTCAAAAAGCTATTCAAGTTTTGAGTTCTGTATATATAGATATACTGAGCATGGTGTGACGTCATAGTTCATATGAAAACGTCATAGTGCCAGCACGTTTCAAAGCGCTATATATCCGTGAATTTTTGACTTACATAAAAAAGAAAAAACACGTATCTCCTTATTTTTCATGGACTTTCGAATCCAGCAATAAAAAAAAATCATGCAACTTCCCAATCAGCATACATCGAATTTTCCGAGGAATTATGATCTACACCTAATCTTCTCTAATATGGTATCCCACAAGCAATACATGGTTAAAAAAAAAATCCACCAAATTTTTTTACCCTGTATACTTAATGTCTTTTAATATGATAACCCACAAGTGGTATTTCTTTTATAAAATCTGTTCATTCTCTTTCATCCCCAATTTTTCTATCCGAATATATTTATTAATAATTTAAAGCTATGAAATATAAGATTCAGTGAGCTTATTGGATTTTTTCATATTTATTAATATACCAAGTTATTATAATTAAAGATTAGAGAACCATAAAATAACAGAGCTTCATATCTAACTAGTTGATGTAGTTATATATCTAATTTTAATGAAATTATTGTACCTAATATATGTAAAATAAATTGCTTAAAATACAAATAAATGCATTATTTCATTACGAAGGAGTGAAATTAATATTGTCTGCTAAATTGTTTACCTAGCTTTACATTTTATCATTCAGTGAATAGGCAAAACATTTCATTCATTTTACAACGAAGCATTGATACCTATCTTAATAATATCGCAATTATTATCATACCTAGTATTATTTATTAATTGTATAGAAGTTGGTGTGATATTTAAAATGTGCACAGTGGGTCAAATGGGTATGCACAAAGACGTAAAGAACAATATTAGAGTCCCATTTATTTGATATTAGCATTTTATTATAAAATGATATTAGGTATGAATGAAGAAAAAGTAAATTCACTTGCTCAAATATTTTTTTTGCCATTTATTTATAGAGTGTACAAGTTTATTTTACTGAAATACTGAAATACTGAATTTATTCATGTTAGTAAAATACAGGATTTTTTACACTCGTCAAAAAAAAATATAACATGATGTAATGACTAAAATAACTATAATAGTAATGTGGACGAACAATTTTCATTATACAATATAAGAATATGGGCTTAAATTTAACAATCAACGAATATGAAATAAAATGAGCTAAAATGAATTAAAATAAAATCGAACAATACAAAATATCACATCGCTGCATTCACATCAAAATTTAAAAAATCAGTGGTGCTGTAGAAGGCCTGACTTACCAGAAATTTTTTTACAGTCACAATGAAAGTAAATTGAGTAAAGGCACACTACTCAATTTACTCAAAATAAAGTTGTACTCTCTATAATGAATGACAAAAAAAATATTTGAGTAAGTGAATTTACTTTTCTTCATGCATACCTAATATCATTTTATGATAAAATGCTAATATCAAATAAATGGGACTCTAATATTGTTCTTTATGTCTTTGTGCATATCCATTTGACCCACTGTGCACATTTTAAATATCACACGAACTTCTATACAATAAATAAATAATACTAGGTATAATAATAATTACGATATTATCAAGATGGGTATCAATGCTTCGTTGTGAATGAATTTAATTTTCTCTGATACAAATATACAGGGAGTCCGAAAATGATGAGCAAAAAATTCAGGTGAGAATTCTAGACAAAAAATAAATGCTATCTCTTCCTATAATATTTTTTCGAAAATTGATTATTGACGGAGTTACAGGGTGTTAAAGTTGCATTTTATTTGCAGATTTTTCGCAATACATTTTGCCACGCTTATAATATCTGGACGAAATTTCTTATTTGGAGCTTTATCGGGATAAAAAATTCGAATTTGCCTATACTTTGATTTGAATGGTCTTAACTTTTTTGGGCTACACTGTATGTGACTTTTCACCAAATATTTTTAATCTCTTGACCTTTCGACATAAGAGGTATCCCTTTACCTCTTGTGTTGCGATAAACCTAACCGTTTTCGAAAAAAACGCTAAAAAAACTGCTTGCATGTAATGAATACGAAATCATTTCAATTTATTTTCAACCTTAAACATAACATGCTTTGGAAACATGTGCTATAGTTGCCGTAGAAAAAAGTTTCTTAAAAATTAGTTCTGAAAGCTGGTAATTGGCAATGACAAAAATACCGAAAATAAAAAGAAAATAAAAATGTGAAAAATTACCAACTTTAAAAAAAAATTCTAATCATATTTGTTTCTGCGACAACTTATAGCACATGATTCCAAAGCATGCTATGTTAAAAGTTGAATAATTTCGTATTCATCACATGCAGCGTATTTCTCGAAAACGGTTAGATTTATTGAAACAAAAGTAGTATACATTTTTTATGTCAAAAAGTTGAGATAATATAAATATTCATTCAAAAGTCGCATACAGTGTAACACAAAAAAGCTAGGACCATTCAAATCAGAGAATAGGTTCGTATGGGGCGCCCTCTACAAAATGCGAAAAAACGGTGAGCAAATTTGAATTCTTTATCCCGAAAAAGCCCCAAATACGAGATTTCATCAAAATATTATGAGCGTGGCAAAAGGCATGGCCACCCTGTAACTCCGTTAATAATGAATTTTTGAAAAAATGTGATAGGAAAAAGTAGCGTTTTTATTTTCGGTCTAGAATGCTCCCCTGATTTTTTGGCTCATCGATTCCGGACATTCTGTATAGAATAGCACTATTATCTTAATTCCTCAACAGATGGCGCTATCAGCAGGTGGGTTAAAAATCAAGAAACAGTTTTCTGTATTATATGTCGATGGGCCACGGTGAAGCTTTGGCGAATGTCCGACGTATGTCGCTAGTGAATTCCTTTCAAAGCAAAGCATTGTCGTTTCCATTATATTTTAGGTGTTATGTGGTCTGGAGTGTCCTCGTGTGTCCGACTAATCAGAATGGCCTGTATTTTTCCCAGATTAATCCGGTTTCTCCACTTATCGGTCCATTCGACTAGGTTGTCTAGCGCGCGTTGGAGGTTACGCTTCACAATATATTTGCGACGGCTGCGTGAGAGAAGCGCTGTATCGTCCGCATAAATTGCGACGTAGGTACTGAGGGTTTTTGGAATGTCGCTTGTGAGAATGGAATACAGAAGAGGTGATAATACAGCCCCCTGTGGAACCCCAGCCTCCAGCGGCCTGGGATCCGACACGGAGCCGTTAATCCTGACTGGCATTGTCCTATTTTGCAGGAAACTAGCTTTCACCCTACAGAGTTAGTGTGAGAAGCGAATTTCCTGCATTTTATTTATCAGGGCATTGTGCCAAACTTTATCAAAAGCGCGTTCTATGTCCAGTAAAACCATACCGGTGCATAGTTTTAGTGCTCTATTGGAAAGAATTGACTCGGTAACTTTCAAAACTTGCAACTCCGCAGAGTGCATGTTTCGAAAGCCATACTGTTCTACCGGTAGAACCTTGAGAGAGTCGCATTCATCTTTCAACCGCACCAGAATCACTCGTTCAATCACCTTGCCCAGGCTGTTGAGCAGGGAGATTGGACGATGGTTCTGTGAAAAAGTTTTGTCTTTGCCAGGTTTATTGATCATCTCCATGTTTCCAACGAACGGGGAAATGACCAAGTCTAAGCACGGCGTTGGCAATGGTGCAGATTATTGCCACGCCTTTCCTTGGTAGATTTTTTAACATCTTATTCGTAATACCGTCTTGCCCCGGTGATTCACGCATTTTGAGTCCCCGAAGGATATCTGATTTCGCCAGGCGTCACCGTACCTGCAGTTATATCCTCCAGGGCCGAGTGAACGCTTGCAAGTCTTCTTGCGTTCCGATCTACCAAGGATTCGAACGCATCGTCAAAGTCAGGGTCAGCGTTTTCACGACACTCTCTTTCGAGTGTGCGAGCAAACGCTTTCGCTCTGTCTCTTCCCGTGTAAACAATCCACGTATCCCCATGAATCTTGTGTCGCCCGTCCGGAGATATTTCTGCAGCCGCCAGAAAGCACCAGAGCCAGGTTTCAAGTCGCGAAATTTATCTTCCCAGCATTGAGGACGATGCTGGTACAGAACGCTCCTGAGATCAGAGTAGCTCTTATTGAGCTTTACTCTGTTCTCATTATTTGGACAACGTCTGTATTCATTCCTGCATTGACGATGCAGTTGAACTTTTTTACGCAGCTTGGCTGGGATAACACCCCTGATCGTTTCCGACCATGTCGTAATATTGACGCGTGGTTGTGACGATTAAGAATCGCTTGCTCTAGGCTTACTGCAGCCGCATCTAGAGCCTCGTTGGAATCTAAACGTGAGATCGTTATCGCCGAGTCCAGAAGTTTGCTGAACTTTTGCCAGTCAGTGACTTTCGCGTGTTTTTGGCTTGCAGTTTTAGCAAGACTGGGTTATGATCGGACGTTCCGCGATCAAGCGAGCTGATCTCGTGGTAGTCGTGGTGCATCCTAACGTTTTTGAGGATTGCTATGTCTAGTACATCGGGTAGCCCTCTTCCTGGAGGAAGGAACGAAGGCATATCCGCCCAAATGACTACCGCATTTATAGAGTCCGCGTAGTGCGTGAGGCGCTTACCGTTAAAGTTGAGTTGTCTCAGGTTCTACGCGGGGGACTCACGATTGAGATCGCCCACAAGGATGTGGGGAGCACCTCCTGCGAAAAAATCGTCAATATCTTCTCGCAGGAGTGGCTCCTGGGGACTCTTATAGCCGGAGCTAATTTTGATCGGACCACTTTTGGTGTCCAGGACTTTAGATACTGCATGTAGTTCTACATCCTGTTCATCGAGCTAGTGGTGTTCAAGACCTCTTTTGACCGCGGGTGGCCGTCGCTCCCGCAAACTGCACACTTTGCGTTACGCGATCCGTCCGCGGGACGTTCCAAGTTGCAGTATTTGCTCCTGTGTGACTCGGCATACTTAGCGCAGCGATAATCGTGGTTACACCTACTTTGGGTGTGACCCCATCGCTGGCACCGGTTGACGTGGTTCCGACTTGAAAAATACTGGTCAGGTTCAATACTGCACAAGTCAGCAATAGGTTTGTTGTGAAATTTTTCGATCGATATACTGGGTTAAATTACACATGCATTCAAAGAGCACCGTAAAAGAATAATCAACTTTCTAGGGAACAGGATGACGTAAGCATTTGGATCACAATATTGAAAAAACTGATGGATATCGTATATCGTATAGAGAAAGGCGACAATCTAAACAAGGCCTAACGAGCATCATATATCTGAAGATACTTCCTACAAAAATCAAGAACTATGTTGATTCGTGGTTCAAGAAACTATCAAGAAGCAATGGAATCTAATATCAAAGAACAGTTCAGTTTTTAGAAAATCGAACAAATACTTTATTTTTGTGAATAAGTGTCCACAAAATTGTCTTAAGACACAGGTCCGCCAATAACACCCAGTCATGATCCACTTCATGCGGACCCAAAGTGAAGTTTCGGAATATAGAATGTCTGCTTTTGTCTGCTTCACTAGGACAATGTTCTCAAGTTTGAGATAGTTCAAGTATGTAATTGTCACAGTGCCGGCCAACAGTGGAGAAACCGCCTGAAATTTGATACAACTTTGATAATGTTGGTTTGAAGGCTGAAGATTTTGTGGTTCTTGAAAAAGAAAAAGAGTTTTGGGCATCCATCGGCCTTATTTTATCTGATTAGCACGATGTTTCGATCAATAATATCTTTGATCATCATCAGGTGTGAACTCAAGGATGAGAAAATCTTAGAGTCGAGATCAAGCGAAGGACTATTCTGCTGAAGGTCTTCCTTGAGATTGGATAATTCAATCTGAGAATCCTCGGAAGAGCCTTTAAAACGCTGAAGCACTCGGAAAAATCCATATGTTCGTATCAACGATACACAGCTTATTGAATATGGGCAAAAATTGCTATGTTCTTCATTTTGAAGAGCATTTTATTTAAAAAACGTTTCTTCGCATTTTAGAAATTGTACTTGGAAATCCAAATAGCAATCCTAATAGCGGCTTGACCAAAGTAATGGATAAAATCAATCTTACACTTGTCCAGTTAACAACTGCAACATAAGTCCAATCATATCTTTGTGTGTGTACGGCAATTGGAGTACAGCCAACATCAAAGTACAGACGTTAAATTTGACCAGGACTGACATCTTGAGAAAAGAGTATTCAGTCAGGAAGAACCTCAAGAAATGAACCTATCCAACTTACCAAAAAAAAATATCCACTCAGGGGTCAATGTGAATAAAAATAACTGTACGCACATATATGGTTTACTAACCGGTAAGATGGTACATTTCCACAATGATTCAAGCAACACTTGTTTGTTATTGTTTTATCAATGGAGCACAATACCACAATTCGCAATAGAAAACAGAGCTGGGCTGGGTATATCCATTGAAATGTAGAAAGAAACTTACTAAAGCGGTTGTAGACAACAATATCTTTCCGGGTTTCAGCTGATTTAGCTGACAGTTTGTTGCCATATTTCGTCAGGAATACCAAACCTCAATAAAAAATGTTAATTCTTTATGGTGTTTTCTGCCAACACGACATTAAAACTGGATTTCACTACCTCCAAGCAGGCGAGAAAGTAGTCGTTTTCAAGGCCGACAAAATTTGTCAAAAATGGCTAGGCAGTAAAATTATTATCAAATTTTTCTATAAGAGTGCGCTACAAGATTATTTCCTGAATGCATGTGATTGTAGCATAATAGTTATACCTACAAATTGTTATTAAATGTATTACCAATTTATTCAGATATTTCTTATACATTGTGAGTTAATTGTATCCTATTATGCATCCAGAATACGAACCAATATTCACACTTTAACGTCGCCATTTGTTTGGACTTCTGCCATCTTGGTTTTGGCCTTCGCTCTAAAAGCTGACTGCTCAATGTTACCAAGTTGAAAATATTCGATGAATGGCTTTGATTGTCGCCTTGGTTTCTATGAAAATTGTCAAATTACGGTTTAAAGCTATATCGTTGATGAAAATTGATTATGGATAGACTCCAATGAGATTGAATAGTTTCTGAGACATAAAAATTATGTGAGATCGTTTCAAAATTATCAATGATCTTTCGTGCTTTTTGAAGTAAGTAGTAGGAAATACTCTTATCTACAGTTGGATATAATATGTTCTCAGCAGAGAAATAATGTGTAGACCACGGCTATGAAGTGATTTTTCCTGGAAAAATGCCACTTTACCGCCTAGGTATACAATATACTATTATGTGACAGATAGAATGGAATCTTCATGTATCTATGATTGTTGATTGATAGGCAGTTAAATTTGATATTTCTGTATCTAGAACGTCGAGCATGGCAGCCTCGCGTCGCTGAGCAAGAGGAAAAAAAATAAAGAGATTTTTTAGTCAAGTTTTGTTGTTTTTGTCACTTGTCTAGTTATTTGAAGTCTATGGATGGTCAAAACCCTATGTATAATATTCTCAGTATACTCAGTAACAACTCGATATTCCTGGTAGACAACCAAAGATTGACTCTGTGATTTATCGATTCACTCAGTGTTACACAATTTTACTATTTGAGCCTTCATTTCAAATAACTGTATTTTCAAATATCGTATTTCAAAGTTATTTTTTCACCCCGGACCAGTCTGATAATACTGGAAAAATTAATGCATTTAATGTCATAATAGTTTTGTCATGTGAGCAGTGTACATGAATATATGCCCCTCGTAAATGCAATTTTGTTGAACAAGCAATGGGAGTCTGAGCTTCAACTTTTAGTTTCATGACTGATTGATGTAATAGTAGTAGGTCAGGCAACATAGGGTTTTTAAATAATGCTTGAAAAGCTAGAAATAGTTTTAGTCTCTTTTTTTTTATGTAGAAAAGACTTTTTGAATGTTGTACCAATTTTGTGCTTGTGCTAGATAAGGGGTGGGCCAAGAACCTGTCAATTCCTCGACTCTCTTCTGTTTTCATCAAAATCTCCTAAGCCGATGCATTTCTTTCAAAATTGCATTCTTCCATAAATTAAAGTACATCCAATTCTACGCCACGTCTAATGAGTGACATTTGTACTTGGAATAGCAGCAAGTCATTATGATGCTTTGCGACATCAGAAAACTGTTCTACTAAAAAATTAGTGTTTTTGAGTATTTAGCGCCTTTTTTTTCGGAGTAAAAAATTTGATATATGAAACAATAATAGTCATATCAAATCATGTATCATTATGCGATAACTATTACAACAATTGACGGTAAATCTAAGGATTTGATTTTAAAAACGTATTTAGTTGAAATGTAATGAAAGTGAAAAAGGATTTGATTTGATATGTGAATAACTAAGAAATAAATAGAAAACTTCATTATACTACATTGTTGGGGAAAGAAGAACGTGGCTTACCTATATTTTATAATCTGATAAAGAATTCTGTATAAGTTCCAAATATAACACATAAGCAAAATTGGAAAATGTTTTTTTGAACATGCATATTATCGTCTTCACTACGTTAGTTAGTTTAAGAAATCTGGCGCTCATTAGTAGAATTTCATATACTAGGATTAATAAAATGTTCCTAGAAATGCATCGTTCAGGACTCGAAATTCGAAAAATGTCGTTTTTCTTGGGACCTCTTATCCTCATCTAGCACAAGCACAAAATTAGCGCAATCTTCAAAAAACTCTTTTAACACCAACTCATCATTTTCTAAAGTGATTTTCAGCTTTCCAAGAATTTCGCTCACATACCCTTCATTGACCTATGTTGCTTGGCCCATAGAGCATTTTCACTCATCTGCTTTCAACGGCGGTTATGGACTTCAATTGAAATTAACTTTGTTTGCATGGAAGTAATGCAGTTTATTTTCTTGATATTGACTTCTTTTTTATTTCGTACTGACTACCTATGGTAACTTTTAATTCAGGTACTTTTCAAACTAACATCAGACTATCAAACATTTCGATGATTAGAACTTTTCGCAAACACATGGATTAGATAGATTAATAATAATTATCACAAAAAAGTTTCAATTACAATCTGGAATCTCAATAGAAACATCACATTTATATTTTTTGTACAACCTACACGTAAACTCTACTTTTTAATGCATGTAAAGCAGGCGGAAAGTCCCCAATTTTGACAGCCGGGCCCAAAAGTACTTTCGCGACCGCGGGCGCAAAAGTAGGTTGCTTAGCAACGGTACAAAGTAACCACGTGACAGTCTTGCATACTTAAAGGAACTAATCAGGTAAAAATGAAAGTGCACCACAAAAATTTACGGGAACGCACCTATCGTTTTCATTAATTGACAGCTGTCACTTGTCTCATTTGTCTGTCTTGGTCTTGTCTTGTCATTGATCATTGATTGTTGATTTGTTATTTGTATACATTTTGTAATTATTGTTATTCGCTATACTGTTATACAAGAATTACAAGATAAAGCAGCGATATGACGGATAATATTAACCACGAAGCAGTGTGGATGACGGATAATATTGACCACGAAGCAGTAATTTGTACACCTCCGGACATTCGTCAATATGCTGGGGACATAAACGCGAAATTATTGCCAGAAAAGTCCCGTGAGAGGTACGGATAGGTATTTCAATTTCAATTTCAATTTATTTCATTAAATTAAAAAGTACAAGCAATTTTTAAAATAAAATTAACAATGGTTAGATTAAATCTACTATGTTGTTCCAACTCCTAGATGAATTAACATCTGTATGAGTTAAGTGAACGAAAACAAAATGATAATTAACCATTTTCCCTTCTCGTGTGCCGTTCAAAGAAAAACTAAAATCAAAATACAATTTTTCACCATAAAAAATAAATAAAAATGTTGACCTAGAGTAGTATTAATTTCCTAGCTAATTATATCTAAGAACTTAAAGTAGAAATGCTTGACAATGAATGATCTGCTTTGCTTATTGAATTGTATACTCAACCTATAAAAAGTGGCACTATCAAAGAATATTAAACTAACTTCCAAAAATGTTTTGATGGTTTATTTAAAAAAATTATCATAAAAATATAAGCCTTCCACCCTATGGTCAATTTGGTCAATGATGGAAAGTACTTTGAATCTAATAGAAGGAATCGACATCAACCAACACAATCAACTAGGATATTTTCTCAAAAGAGAATCACACGGTTATACTGGCAAAATATCGAAAGTTTTGTCTCCCGAACAAATTGAAACATTTCTCAAAGAAGCACCCGACGAAATACAGTGTGGCACAGATTCGCTTCTCTTTACAGGGATCTTGGCTCCTATACCTACAGAAATGGTTAAATGAAGAAAGTTTCAGAGGAATCTAAGTGCATTCGATATCCGGCTTCAGGTTTACTATCGGTCGATTGGTTTTGGAATTATCGTCGAAAAACCGAAAATGGCGAATTTCATTTTTTGCCAGTAAATCCGAAACGGCTAATTTGACAGCTGTCAAAATGTGACATTATCTGGACACTTTTTGAAGACGAATAAAATGGCGTGTCTTACATCTCTCAGTCGACTTTTATTTTCTCGCAACTCGCCTCAACTTTTATTTTTCTTATGGCAGCCATATTGGATTTTTCGATTTTTGGAAAAAGTGTAAAATTTCCAGTCTAGTGATGTCGCACAAGTGCGTAAAAGATTTAAGCGTCATCAAAATATCACATCTAGTAGTTATGTCATGGCCTTCTTTTCTAGGAAGGCCATGATTCAATTGTCTGAAAATTGGTTTATAAGCAAGACATTTTTCATCTTAGGGGGCTCTGATCTGTCGTTCAATAATTCAGTATGATGGTTGTGTTTTGATGATAAGTACTTACGCTTTTCTAATCAAAATGAAAAATCTGATTAACAAATTGTCGAAACCTGTCAAAAATGCCCCGGTATTCTCTATCTCTCTATTCAAATGAAGAAAAGCTAGTCATGTTAGCGCTGTACTTGCGGTCACATAGAAATGTCGGGTTTCCTTCGGCAAGGTCAATGTATTTGGAGATGTATCCCTTGTATCTCGAACGACGGTAGCCTCATAAAACACAATTTAGAAAAATCGAATAATAATGACCAATTTGGTCAACTATAAACAGAAATAAACTTGTGAGAGTAGTACGAAAAATAGTCGCTAATTGTCAAAAATGTCACGATGCATGTCCATGTTCAGAAATAAACTTGTAAGAGTAGTTAAGTGGTTCTATATGTGGTTTTTGTGGTTCTGCGAAAGATTTCTTTTTATTCTATGTGTTTTTTTGTGGTTCCATGTTGTTCTTGTGGTTCTATGTGTTTTTTTGTGGCTCGATGTGGTTTTTCCGGTACGTTGAGTTTTTTTTGTGTTTCTATGTGGTTCTATGTGTTTTTTTGTGGTTCCATGTGGTTTTTGTGGTTCCATGTGGTTTTTAGTGGTTCCATGTGTTTTTTGTGGTTTTTCAGGTTCGTTGTGTTTTTTTTGTGTTTTTATGTGGTTCTTGTGGTTCTATGTGTTTTTTTTGTGGTTCCATGTGGTTCTTGTGGTTCTATGTGTTTTTTTGTGGTTCCATGTGGTTTTCAGTGATTCTATATGTGGTTTTTGTGGTTCCATGCGGTTTTTCTGGTTCTATGTGGTTCTTTGTGGTTTTGAGAGATTTTTTGTTATTCTATGTGGTTCCATGTAGATTTTCTGATTCTTTGTGTTTCTATGTGGTTCTGTATGTTTTTTTTGTGGTTCCATGTGGTTTTTCTGGTTCCATTGGGGTTTTTCTGGTTCTCTGTGGTTCCTTGTGGTTTTTTGTTTTTCTACATGATTCGATGTGGTTTTTGTGGTTATGAGAGATTTTTTTGTCATTCTATGTGGTTCCATGTGGTTTTTGTGGTTGTATGTGTTTTTTTATTCTGATTTGCTCTTGCTATTCAAGGTTAGCGCCGCTAACTTAGCGGGTTTCTCTTCAGATATACCGGATATGCGATGCGCACATGGTGCTCACAAGTTTTGGCAGGTTTAGTGAAGGTATAGCATCTTTCTTGAGTTTCCATTAATTTTTGAGCAATTGCAAATGTCTCTCTTTGTCATAAAAGTCGTCTTCAGAAAAATGGTTTGAACAAATTCTAGCATATTCAACATAAAAACTGTCCTTTTGATAACACCTCTGTATCCATATCTTGCGAATATACTTGGATATTGGAAACGGTATTTACACGGACGGTTTTCTTTATTTTTCTTATTGCTGCTTCTGCAGAACATCACGGCACAGTACACCATCATCAAATTATGCGAAATTCACGAAATAATAAGATATTTATATCACACAAATATCAGAACAACAATATTTACATTGCAAACTGACAGAAGCTTGACAACATAACCTCACAAAGGTCACTCGACAAGATGCGCGTGAGCTTATCTGTTTGTCGTAGTATCATGGTAATCATTCATATTTTGCGACAAATAAATCATGGCCTCCTTGGATAAGACTGAGTCCCAACTACGTATTGTGATATTTCAATGATATTCAAATCTTTTATGCACTTGTGGGACATCACTAGACTGGAAATTTTACGCTCTTTCCAAAAATCGAAAAATCCAATATGGCGGCCATAAGAAAAATCAAAGTTGAGGCAGATTGCGAAAAAACAAAAGAAGATCAAGGCATATCATGAACGCCATTTAATTCGTCTTGAAAAGGTGTTCCGACAATGTCACATTTTCATAGCTGTCAAATCAGCCGTTTCGTAACTGGCAAAAAAAAATCCGCCATTTTTGGTTTTTCGCCGATATTTCCAAAACCAATTGACCGATCGCAAATCTGAAACCGGATATCGAATGCAGTAACATTCCTCCAAAATTTTCCCCATTTAACCTTTGACGTAGGTATAATAGAAGCCAAGATCCCTGTATAGACAAACGAATCTGGGACACACTATATATCTAGCAACTGAGGTTATTTCATTGTGAAATAAGACAAACATTTATTATTATTATTGACAATTCCAGGTGGCTATGATCTTTGGTATTTCGGGGGCTCGCAGGCGCGAGGAACTCGCAAATATAAAGTTGAAGGATGTTCAGCATCAAGGAAAAATATTGGTCGTGAAAATTCCTGATACAAAAACAAAGGTTCCACGGACATTCACAATCGAAGGCGAATTCTCCAGAGTTGCTGAGAAGTACGAATCCATCCGACCATTAAGGACAACTTCAGACCGTTTTTTTTAGATTACCAAAGAGGCAAATGCACAATTCAAGCAATAGGGAAAAACAAATTTTGCGCAATGCCAAAACAAATTGCAGAGTACTTGAATTTGCCAGAGCCTAATTTATACACAGGACACAGTTTTCGTAGATCCTCAGCTACTCTTCTCGCTAATTCTGGAGCTGATTTGATTACCCTGAAACGCCACGGTGGTTGGAAAAGGAGTACAGTTGCCGAAAGTTATATTGAAGATTCCATCAACAACAAACGCAAAATTGGTCACCTGAATTTCTCAGTTTCCAGCATCATCGACATTTAATGAAAACTCTGGTGATGAATATAATATTGAAGAAACATCGCAGAAAAAGGTGAAGAGCGTGGACATCATAGGGACGTCTGAAAATACAAAGAACATTCCAGAAGCTACTTAGAATATTTAAAATAATAAACAAAATCCTATTTATAATTTACATAATTATTGTAATGTGAATATTAACAACTATTGAAAAATAAATGTCCGCAAATCTTTTCGTCTTTTTTTATTTTAGTTTTGATTGTCTTTTTACAAGTAGCTTTCCGGGAAAAATACACAAGTCAGTATAACAATACTTGCATTATCGATTTTTTCAAAAAATTACATAACCTCTCTTTTTACATCCTGTCATGTCAAGATGGGCGGATTTTGGCGTTAACCAGGTTACGATTTGTCGTTACCAGGTTTGGTTAGTAATTGGTTACTATATCGGTACCAGCTCGGGATCAAACGCCAAAACGTTCTGTTCACTAAAAGTAACGTTTATGGTATAACGTAACTACGTAATTAGATTCCTCCCAAGAGATTTACCCCTTCTGCGAAGGAAAGTAAGGTAGGAAATTCGTAACCTGGTTAACGCCAAAATCCGGCGGATTCTGATTATTCCTTATACATTTTTTAGATTTTTATAATTCTTTTTTTAGTGATTACAAACTGGTTGTACAAAAAGCACTGTCTGCACTACGGACAAAAGATGATTTTGACTCGACTAATATCTGCCCTCGCTTCGCTCGGGCTGATACTTATACCCTCGACATAATCATCCACTTTTCATCATTGATACAAAATGTACTATCAAGGTGATTTGGAACATTCTTCATTGGTATATCAGTATAATATTAGGAACAATATTTGCTTTTTTGTTGCTCGAAATTACATCAACTGAAATATCAACATTTATAATTTGTTGGTGACTTGGTAAATTAATTATTTGTTTGTCAGTGCGTAATATCCGGAAAAATAATCGCTTTTCTGTTGCTCGGAGTTATATATTATTATTATGTTCATGAAAAGCATATCAAGCAAAACTTCGCAAAAAGAGATAAACAAAAGAAAATGTAATATACTTTATTTTATTTTTTAAGAAGGTGAACGCTTGAACAGACTATTATACAAAATATCTTGTGTAGAGTTTCAACTATAAGTACAACTGTAAATATCCATAACGTTGTCGTAAAACTGGAAAAAGCCCAGAACAATCCATTATTTATGACTTGTGAGACTGTTTCCCATTTCTCCGTATTGTCAGGAAGTTATTTGTGTTAGACAAGGGAGAACCTGTGCAGTGGACTTGGGATCTAGAAAGCTTTTTAAACAAATTGGATTTTCCAAACAGCTAGGATGTAATTGAAACAATTTTGTATCAATTGCTTGATAAATCCGCATTACATAGATCAATGTAAGACTGTATCAATTCATGATACAATAATAATATCTGCAATTGATTCGAGAATAATTGGATACGTCTAGATAGAGACACAGAGATAACCAAGCCAATACAAATTGGAGGAAGATGCGAAAATTTGAGCTAAGAGATGCCAGGGCTGGAATTCTAATTCGCTATTTCGAAACGTCAGGTCACGACTACGGCGAATCTGCGATTCTAATCGTCGAAAGCTCTGGTCCACGTCTCGTTTTGAAATGTCAAATTAGACGAGACCATCGGAGGTCCCGAAATGGAAAAACAAACCTCACTTTTCAGAAATGTCCAGCACTTTTTCAAATATTTGACAGTAGCTTTCAATTTTTAAGCGCGTTTGTGAGTGAATAAACATTATTATGATTATATTCTAGTTTGATTGTGGTGATTACTGATTTTGGTTTTTTTTTTAAATACTTTCATAAATTAATGAGGCCTCTATGAGGGTTTTGGAAAAAGACCAACTCATTTTCATGAGTTGTTGACAATATCAGTTCTTATTTCATTGAATCTTAACGAATTATGAAAAAATAATGGTCCCTCACGTCAATCCGTGAGTGGAGAATCAATTTGCTCCTCAATTTCAGATAAGGCGATAGGTAGTTCATCTCGTAATTAATTTATTTATTTGTATGCTTATGCCACGAACGGCTTATGCTGATTGCTGATGGACAACTACGATTTAAAAAAAAAAAGCACACTGACCTCGCATTAAAATAAAAAAAAGCAGTTTCCCAAAAATTGGAATCTTTTTGCATTATTGCATCAACTAATAACTAAACATTCTACTGTTGACTCAAGGATTTGTTTCATGAAGACTCAACTTAAATTCACTAGGTATTTTTAAAGATAGTCTTGGTGAATTTGTGATACAAACCAACGTTGAGATCAAAAATACACGTTCTCAAGTAAAAAGTAGCCGTGGTTGCCTCTTGCCTCAGAAAGCTCTTTCACATCATATTTTTGAAAATCGAGTTTCCAGAAGCCTTTACAAACATTATATGATAATTTTCAAGATCTATTCAGGATAGGTTATCGTATTTGCTAAATAAAAATATTCACCTAACCTATAAAAATAATGAGTGTGAAGTTAGGCAGTTACGAGTGAAAACGGTACGGTAAACGAGACCGAATTAGAATCGCATTCCAGTCGATACCGACACCGATCTCGGCTGCCGGTCTCGTAACGAGACGTAACGACTGGTCGAATTAAAATCCCACTGCAGGTCGCGTTTCCACCGCTCCATGTTGAGGGCTACTACCACTGATACAATTTCTTGACATACCTTTACAGTTTTTCGCGCTTATTTAGCAAGGGCCTTTTTATTGATAGAGCTCAATCCACGATAACATGACACCTTGCCATAAATGGACTTTCTTACTCTATTTTCTTGGACTTCGCATTGTCAAAAATCTGTTTATGCTTATACTAGTGAACTAACTGACTACATCTGAAGTTACTAATGCTGCATATTCACAAGAAGGAAGTGGTTCCAACAATAAGGAATTTTGGCAGTTATTTTCTGAGAACACTAAAGCACCTTCGAAGACTTTGTATTGTGGTGTCACTTATCGCCTCCATGCATTATGGTTATATCGTGATTATACTTGCCTGACATGAATTTCTCCACACATTCAATTCAGCTTTTTTGATTCCATGTGTATGATGAATAAATTCGCATCAAAACAGACACAATCTAAACTTTCCAGATTACTTTCATCATCTACCTCATTTTACCTGAAATATTGGAATCGGTGGTCAACATTCGTTCCGCACTAAAATATTGATATGAACAGTTTGTTAATTTACAATATCTTCGCAAACATGTTTGTAGCCGTTTCACCATCTACTACATAAAAGCTCGCCTCGTTCAGGCTGGAAAGTCCACTCACTGCAGCAAATTTGCATCGATATTCTAGCCAGGTGAATTTGACTTGTGATTTGATACTTTTTGTGATCTCAATATAAAAAATTGATTATGTTCAACGTGACTGTGTAGCTTTGTAATACGTATGTTCGCAAATAATGATAACCTTGCTAATGAATTCCGCATGATGGTAATATTTTCACTTCAATATAGGAGCTGAAACAGTTAACTTTCCATGTGTTCCACTTTTTTGTCGTCTACAGATTGAGTTATTAGTAGTGGTTGAACATTTCAGAATTATTTTAGTAACAAGCTCAAAAAATTAGGATCCAATACAATACTCGATTTAAAAGCTCAATTTTTCAAACTAGAATGATAACAAAATTGAAACTAGAAAAATCTAATTTTGTGTAAAGAAGGTTTGATAGATCAAGTCAGCTCTTCAGCAGCGAGCAAATAAGTTCGGAAAGGGTTTAACGTGCACTGACTTAAGATAAAATAAGCCAGTAAGCTTGTGATCAGCGCTGACTTAAACCCTCAATTAAGAAAATTTGGAAATTATTTGATTAGAGTTGGTTCAATCAAAGTCAATATAGCCACTGATTTGTTTATTGATAACGCATCAAACGAGTAGTTGATAGTCTGCTCAACACAATAGGTATGGAGAAGTGATTCTAACTAGTCGGTCAAAACTACCCTCTTTCTTCTTCACAACAGGTGAAATAAAATAGTCTCTTTCTAATAAAACACCCCGTTCGTAAAAAAACTTTTGCTTCTATTTTCAAAATCAACCTAACGTTCACAATTCTAAAGTATGACTGACTAAAATATACCAATATTGTATCAGTCCTGTTATTTTTACAACTGGCTAGACCGGACCATAAAACCCGAGAAAAGGGTGCAGTTTCACGCACTACCTGCACTTGTGATGCGTCGATATTTTCCGTGGAATTATTTTTCACATCCTCCCCGGCCGCCTCAATTTCCAACGAAAAAAGCAACTGGATTGGCCTCTTCATAATGGTTCCATTTCCCGTTCTAATCTCACACGCTCGTACTCGATGATCTCTCCCAGTAAACGTTTTATCTATTCTTACCATCTTCCATAACTGACGTGGAGCATTTTGTTCGTAGAGTAATGCTACATCTCCTGGCTGAAGACTTCTAGCCGAAACTGGCATCTTGTTATGATGTGCAGACCTAAGTTGCTGTAAATAGTCAATACTCCAGATTTTCCAAAACTTTTTCAATAAGTTTTCTCGTCTGGTCCATAATTGTAGAATTTCATTTCCAGACACTTTCTTTCTTTCCAGGTCCATATCGAAACTATTTCCTTGAAATAGGAAGTGTCCCGGAGTTGAAATGAGGTTTTCCGGATCGTTGTCTATATAAGTAAGCGGTCGTGAGTTCACGATAGCCTCTACTTCAGTTAATATTGTGTTTAGTTCATCATACGTTGTTCTGGATTTTCCTAGAACGGCCTTTAGAGCGTATTTGACCGTTTTCACCATTCGCTCCCAGAATCCGCCCCACCAGGCAGCCCGTTCAACAATAAATTTCCATTCTATGCGCAGCTGAGCAGACATATCTTGTACTTTGTTTCTTCTTAGGTGTTGGAACAACAGTTTTAATTCCTTGGACACTCTTTTGAATGTTAGGGCATTGTCTGAGTAAATAACCTCCGGTACTCCTCTTCTGGAAAAAAATCTTCGTAGTGCTCGTACACAACTTTCACTCGTCAGATCAGGTACCAGTTCCAGGTGTACCGCCCTGACCACTGCACAAGTTAATAGCATTATGTACACCTTGGATTTCTCGCCTTGGCCAGGGTAGGTAAAGGTGCGAAAGGTTCAGTTCCAGCCTTACCTTTTAATTTTTTACAGGTCACACATTTTCCTAGTACAGTTTTGATCCTTTAACGACTTCGTATCAACCAATACTTCTTTCGTACCTGGGCTAACGTGATATTCACTCCGCCATGGGCAACCGCCAAATGACAACTCCAAATCAGCAAATCGCCAAAGTGCGATTTGTTTGGCAGCAAAATTGGATGTTTCGTAGTGAATGGTAGGTCAGACTCTTGAAGGCGTCCTCCGATCCTTAGTATGTCTTCATCTAATCTAGGGTTTAGCGATAATATTTTAGAAGAAGAATCTAATTTCCTTTTGTTTCTCAAAGCATCAATTTCATTTGAAAATGCTTTTCGTTGGAAATGCTTTATCCAGTAATTCAGAGAATTCTTCAGTTCGACTGCACTTGAAACATCTTTTCTTGTCTCCTTTGGATTTTTCAAATTGAACACAAATCGTTGAACATAAGCTGTAACTCTTAGGACGCGTTCCAAGTAACTGTAGTTTTCTATGGGAAACAGGGGCTCCTCGATGTTTTCTCGGACAGACGATGGATTTAAAAGTGCTGAGACACTGTCAGTTGATGAATCATTGTCTTGTTTGGGCCAATCTTTTTCATCTTCCATTAACCATTTTGGTCCAAATTTCCAAATATCTCACTCCAATAAAGCTTTAGCCTTGACTCCTCTGGTTATTGAGTCTGCTGGATTGTCATAACCAGGACAATGGCACCAAGTCCCCATCGTTAGCCTCTGAATTTCAACGACCCTGTTCGATACGTACGGTTTCCATTTTGATGGTTTACCTTGAATCCATGCCAATGCAATTTTAGAGTCGGTCCAAAGGTAGATGTTCGTGATTGGTTCAGATACGTTTTTTAATATGTAATCTTGCAACCTACCGGCACATAACGCGGCAGTAAGCTCTAATTTTGGCAAGGTCAAAGATGAGTACCCTTCTTTAGTTATAGGTGCAATGCGGTTCTTTGAAATAAGCAAGTGACAATTGTTTTCTTTAATATACGCAACTGCACCGTAAGCATGTGGACTTGCATCAGCAAAAACGTGTAGCTGCGTTAGTGGATTGATTTTGCTGAGGATACATCTACTAAATGAAAGTTCTGCAAGTAGGGGTAGTTCTGATTTCCATATACACCAGTCGGAACACAAGCTGGTCGGCAAAAGGTCATCCCAATCTAACTTCTGCTTCCAAATCTCCTGAATCAGCAATTTTGCTCTTATTGAGAAAGGAGCGCACAATCCTAGTGGATCATAAATCTTTGACATGCCACTCAAAACGTTTCTCTTGGTAGCATGTTCATTAGCCACTTCCATTAAAACTGGTTTCAAATCAATGGAAAGTTCGTCAGTGATTTTATTCCACAATATTCCCAAGACTTTTCGAATTCCATTGTCTTCATTGTTATTAAATCTTTGTTGTAGCTTGAAATGGTTCGAATTCCACTTTCTCAGATTCATGTTTGCACTAGCCAAAATTTCTCGTGACTTATAGTATATTTGTTCTGCTTTGGCCAAAGTACTGCATGCCACTACCAAGTCGTCAACGTAAAATGATGTTGAAAGAATTTCGCAAATTTTCCTCTCTTCCTCTGATTGACTCGATAAATGTTTTTTCAAGGTTGCAGCCAGCAGAAATGGACTACAGGTGACTCCAAACGTTACTCTCTTCATACGATAAACTGCCACATTTGACAATTTCTGCCCATCCTTCAACTGCTCTTCAAACCATAAAAACCGATGTGTATCCCGATCTTCCTCATCCAATGAAATTTGAAGAAATGCTTTCTCAATGTCAGCCGTTAATGCAACATCACCTACGCGAAAGTTCAGTAGAATACGGAGTAGTTCTGGAACAAAATTTTCTCCGGATTCTAATAGATTGTTCAAAGAAGAGAATCCTTGCGCGTGCGCACTGGCATCAAACACAATACGAATTTTTGTAGTATCCTTTTCGTCGCAATATACCGGTCGATGTGGCATATAGTATGTCCGCTCACTTTCGATCTCGAAAACACGTTCAGCACAGTCGTTTCTGAAGTAGTCACACATGACGTCATCATATACAAGTAATTTGGAGTTCTTAGTTAGTTTATTCACTAAAGTCTTGAATCTCGAAAAGGCACCGTTATAATTTGAGTCCAAGGTCACATTTTCATGAGTCCATGGTAGTCCCACTTCATACCTTGTCCCGTTAAACTTTATTCTTTGTTCGATAAACTGCGCGGTAGAGTTTTTTACCATGGTAGCTTCACTCGCGATTCCAAGTTTCTCTAGGTTCCAAAAGTCTTCTACGTCAATGTCACTGATGGAGTCCCGCACAAGCAATAGGTTCGAGATGCTCACGTTGACAGATAGTGCTTCATGATTATCCGTACCAAGGAAAGTCCAACCGAAAATAGTATTGACCGCTGTTAAGCGATCCGATAACTTCTTCATTTCACTGGTCACGACTTTGCTATAGTTATCCGCACCGATTAGCAAAGATATGCCGTCAAAGTCTCTTCGATCCATCTCAGTATCAGCTAATTGAATATTGGCCACGAATTTAGCCAACAGTGGACTCCGCACTGGTGGTGGGCTAAAGTTGTCAAAACATATTTCTGGAACTTCTATAGCTGTTAGCTCGATGATTTTTCCAGAATACTTTGATTGAAGATTGAACTTGACACGTCGACATTGTTTCACAGGTGCTGCTTCAGTGGTTCCAAATGGCATTATTGAAATATTGTGTGTTCCCACTACTTCCATATTCAACTGTCTTGACACCGTTTCTTTGATAAATGTTGTCTGACTACCGCTGTCAAGGATAAGCCTAATGAGAGCTGGATTCATGGTATTGTTTTCAACATAAGCAGTAGCTGTTTGGAGATACACATTAGTTGAGTTTTCACCAGTAAATAAACTCGAAAAAGTTTCATCGTTATTACCTCCTGGGTTATGAGAACGTTTATTTTGAGAAGCTAAGTAGTTTGGATCACACATTGATGTAGCATGTCGTTTTTCGCAATTAGCACACTTCAAGTTCTTCGTTTTACATACACGGGAACTATGGTTTTCTTTTGTGCACCGAAAACAAGATTTGTTGGACTTTAAAATGTCTTTCTTCCGTTCTAGACTTAAAGAAGAATTGCAATTTATGATCGCGTGATTTCCAGAACAAAATAAGCAGGTATTTTCCTTCGATGTATGCGTTAAAAGTCCTGCAGCAGTAAAGACACCATTATCTTTTTTATTGAGAACTTTAGGATTATTTGGTGTTCTTTTCAAGTTTTCAACATCTCTTGAAATTATCTGCGCATGCTCAACAGATTCTACTTCTATTTTTAAGAAGTTGAGGAGCTTGGCAATCTGCTCTTCGTATGATACGTTATTGGTTGATTTTGATGCATTTGATGTGACACTGGCGGTATCAGAGGAGTCGCTCATTTTAAGTTTATTGTACTCGATACATGATCCATAAGGAATCGCCTTCAAGATGACGGATTTTAACATCATTCCATATTGATCAGCCGCTATTCCCAATGATTGTAACGATCTTGTAACCGTAGTTGCTGTATTATACAACTTCTTAAGTGAAATAACATCCCCTCTACCAAACTAACCCAAACTAACCCAAACTAACTGGCTGCAAAGCCAACAGTTTCTGTACATACGTATCTATAAGCTTTTCGGGATTGCCAAACTCATTATGTAATAACTCAATGGCGTCCTCATAACATGCTTGATTGGGTGTTAATCCTTGAATCGCAATAGCGGCTTTATTAGTTAATAACGTTTTCAAATAAGTAAAAAATCCAAATCGGCGTTGCTATGGATGGCTGCATTGTATTGCTCCCAAAACATTGCCCATTGATGTAGGTCGCCATTGAATTTAATTAGCTCAAGCTTTGGTAACCTTACCGTCTTTGTTCTATTCTCGACTGCATGTGCTGTTGACGTTTGTATTTCGTTATTATCAATACCGGCACCATCCCCAGTTGTTTCCTTCCTTAGGGCAACCTCCAATTCTGTCAAAATTGCCACTGCACTATCGTTATAGTTCAAAACAGAAGTCCATTCGGCAGTTAAAATCTCCTCGTCACTTCCACTAATCAACTGCATATATTTATCATTAGCGTCAGATAGTTTGTCATATGCTTCACGGATACGAACTTTATACACCTCCAATTTCACGATATTTTCGGTTTCACCAGATAAAATGTCTTGTGCAACGTTGATTAGTTTAGTTAATTGTGCCCGACACGCGGTTCTGTACGCCTTTTCCATCGTTATAAGGCGTTACTTTATTACTTTGAATTACTTTAGTACTAACGTTACGTTAAAATCAGGTTGATCACGACACGACGTTAAAGCAAGAGTCCCTGGTTTCGGCACCATGAAATAAAATAGTCTCTTTCAAATAAAACACCCCGTTCGTAAAAAAACTCTTGCTTCTATTTTCAAAATCAACCTAACGTTCACAATTCTAAAGTATGACTGACTAAAATATACCAATATTGCATCAGTCCTGTTATTTTTACAACTGGCTAGACCGGACCATGAAACCCGAGAAAAGGGTGCAGTTTCACGCACTACCTGCACTTGTTATGCGTCGATATTTTCGGTGGAATTATTTTCACAACAGGTAAAGGTAACGCTAGAGAATGTCTTTTTCTTCTTCTTTTTTTCAGCCCATTGTTCCATTGTTGTTCACTTCTGAACGTAGGCCTCTCCTAATTCTTTCCATGATGTTTTGATCTGGGCTAGGCGATACCAGGCTGGTCCTGCTACCTTTTAAATGTCGTCTAGCCATCTTTTTTGAGGTCTTCCGATTCCTTGTTTTGTTTCCTTTGGTCTCCACGAAGTAATCCAATTTGTCCATCGACAATAGTCTTGCCTGGCAACGTGCCCTGCCCAGCTCCACTTAGGTTCTTTGATTCACGCCATGATATCTGTTAACCGGCTCTTCTGCGCATTTCTTCGCTCCTAATTCTATCCCTCAAGCTGACGCCTAACATTGCACGTTTCATGGCTCTTTGCGTGGTGCGTGATTGGTTTGCACTTTTTACAGTGAGTGTTATAGTTTCTAACCCGTTTGTTGTTACCGGAACAATGCATTTCTCATAGACCTGTTACTCTAGACCATTGGAAATCTATCGATTTTTCAATATATAGTCCAGTTTGCCTAACGCAGCCCAACTATGCTGTAATCTTCTTGAGATTTCTGCCGTCTGGTTGTCCTCACCCAACAAGGTTTTTTGTCCCAGGTATATGTATTCGTTTATCTTTTCTATGTCCTGATCTTCTATAGTGACGTTGGTGCTCTGCGTACTCACAATTTTGGTTTTTGTTAAGTTCATCTTCATTCCTACCTGTTTCGATGCCTCGTTTAGTTGTTTCAACATGGTTTCCATTTGGTCTATGTTATTACTGATCAAAACAATATCATCAGTCAATCGGAGATGATTCAGGTATTTTCCGTTGACATTGATACCATTTGCCTGCCAGGGTGATTTTTTGAAAATATCTTCCATTGCCAGAGTGAACAGCTTTGGTGATATTGTGTCTCCCTGTCTGACCCCTTCTCCTATAGGTATTTTATAAGTAGTAATGTCCTCGCTTATATGTACTTGGATGGAAGCATTTCTGTAGATGCACTATGAAAGATTAGTGTAGCGCGAATCAATTCTAGCATTCGCCAATGCTGTCCAAATGGCCTATAGTTCAATGGAGTCAAATGCCTTCTCGTAATCCACGAAGGCAAGGTGTAACGGGATGTTATATTTTGCGCTTTTTTCAATAAGGGATCGCAGAGACTGTGAGTGATCCGACGTGCCAAATCCTCTTCTAAATCCCGCCTATTCTGGGGATGTATAAAAATCCAGTTTAGTTGTCAATCGATTAACAATAATTTTTGTGAGCAGTGCATGTACATGTGGGATGGTGTTCGCCAATTTCAAGACAAGAACTAGATTTTCGGATTCAAGACAAGACAAGAAATTTCATGTCAATATCAAGATTTCTTGACAAAAAATCAAGAAATCTTGAAAATATTCACTTATAAAAACCCTAATTCAATTGAAAACTGTATAAAATCTCTCCAAAAGTTATTCGTCTCAAATTCTGTATATTTAGATATACTGGAGCATGGTGTGACGCCATAGTTCAGCTTTTCAGTATATTCCAAAGCGTTATACCTTCGTCGATTTTTGACCAAGGGCCAATTCTACAATCCAAGTATATCCTTGGAATAATCAATACTCCCGTATAACCAATGATAACTATATGGAGTTAAACGGAGTATTGCTTATTCAAAGGCTATACTTGGATTGTAGAATCGGCCCTGAGAAAAGAAAGGAAAAACACATGTCTCATAAGTTTTCCTGGACTTTCGAAACCAGCAATTAGATGGGGATACTTTGACGTGCGGAGGGTCACGTCTTTGTTTGATTATGAAGGTTTTTAATAATGTGTTGCTTTGTAACAAGTTCATAACAAAAAGAAAATCCTTAAGAAAATTGAAAAAACCTATAAAATAAAAAGAAGATAAAAAAATTACTTAGGTGTCAAAGTAACCCCCGCAGATCAAAGTGACCACATTCTACGGTATCTACTTTGATAAGTTCAGACAATGGAGTACCCAGATATGGAAGGGAGGCAAAAAATGCATATGGCATACAATTTGGAAGTCTTTTTTTTTATTTTGACTTGCCCCAAGACACCAAAACTTTTGGCTGGGTCTTTTAGAATATTCGAATACGTACTACTGGCGTCGAGATCAAATTTTTCCCCTTAATTATTATCTATCAATTTTATATGGCCCTTACAACCAGGAGAAAAGGGTTTTGTCAAGATTTTTCAAGATCTTGAAATTTTTTGAATCAAGACAAGGTAGGAGTTTTCAAGAAAGCGTCAAGACAAGATTTTTTTGATTTCTTGACTTTTTTTCAAGACAAGACAAGAAAATCATTATCAAGACAAGACTTCTTGTCTTGTCGAACCCTAATGTGGGATAGTGAGCCAATGGGGCGATAATTCTTTATTTTACTAATATCTCCTTTTCTCCAAATTATGATTACGTTGGCGTTCTGCCATGAGGAAGGGATCTGGCCCCCAACTAGACATTTATTAAAAAGAATACGCATAATCCCCAGTATATTCGTTGCTCAACATCTCGCTGGTAATTTTGTCTTCGCCAGGCGCTCTTCTCTTTTTTATGTGATTCAATGCTGCGCTTATTTCTTCTGTACTAATATCGGGATTTTCTTTGGAGTTCACGTTACTTACTGTTATGGACACAGTGTAAGGATTTGGTATGGTTGCCCTATAGAGGTAAGTATAGAATTGCTCTATGACGTGTTTGATATCTTATTGTTTCCTTTTTTTTGTCTTCTATAACCTGCTTGATCGTTTGGGTGTTATACGTTCTTATGTCTCTTCAAATGTGGTGGGTTAAATCTGTATTAAGCTGTCTATATCCGGAAGATTTACGACCTAGAGTTCTTCTCTTTTCGATTAGTTTGAGAGTATTCTGGTTAATTTTGGGGTTTTTGGGTTCTTTTTTAAGAGCACATAGCTTTTTTTTGCGGTATAAATGCTGGTAACAATTTTATCTGCTAGTTCTTCCAACACAAGATTTTGCAGGTTCTTTGTAGGAAGGCGTGATGCTTGTACTGTGTTGATGTTGTTTTAGCTGTTCATCGATATTTGTATAAGTTCTGTTATTTATTGGTTCGATCTTGGTATTGATGGTGATTGTTGCTCGTATAAGTCGATGATCGTTTCCAGTGTTAAATTTGTTGAGGACAGAAACGTCTGTAACTATATGTTTTTTATCCACTCGAATATAATCTTTTTCGTTTCTCACGTGGCCGTTTGGACTTGGCCATGTCCATTTTCTTTGGATCGGTTTTTGAAAGAGGGAATTCATGCAAATAACTTTGGACCATCTGATTCTCGCCTCTCTCATTTTTTTCTCCGGTTCCAAAGTTTCCTACGTTGCCGATATTTTCTTGCTGTGTTTTGCCGAGTTTTGCGTTAAAATCGCCTATAACACTTGGGAACTTCACTTTTTCGGATCTTAAAGCTGTGGTGATAGATATCCTCATAGAATTGTTAGACTTCGGCTTTATCAGATGCACTGGTAGGGGCGTATACTTGGATGACTTGTATGCTATTTCTTTCACTAACCTTGATGATGATGTATATGACGCGGTTCGATATTGCCTTCATTCTAGTCACAAGGTGCTTTGGCTGTAGGTGTATCAGGATTGCTAGGCCTCCGATATGGAAATGTGTGTCTGGGTTATTTTTGGTCAACTGATGGCCAGATTTTAATACGCTGCACTTCTCTTCTGGACGTCTAGTTTCGCAGACTTCAACAATGTCCCACTTGATGTGCTTGAGCTCTTTTCTCAATTCCTCTAACTTTTCGTCAGTTCTAAGGGTTCGTGCATATTTGCTATTTGAAGTCGTTTTCTTTGGCAACCTTCGGTAACCCAGTGATTCTTAGCACTCCTGACCCGCTCTCTTCTCCGATCATTGCCGTGACTGGTGAGTTGTGGGTAGCTGGGAACTCGGGGCCCATCATTTCTTGGTGTGTTCATATAATCAAATAATTTTATATGTCCCGAATGGTTTCAACTTCTGACATCACCCTGTAGAATTGGCAGCCGTTCTAACCAAATGGAATTATAAATCATAGTATTGTCTGTAGGAAAAAAAAAACAGAGTCACGAAATACTATGAACTATATTTTTTTCACCACCTGAAATTAAAATGCGTTTTTTTGCAAAAAAAAATAAAATCGCTATTTATCCCAAACTATTGGAGATACGTATAGGTTATCCTTTGGAAAGCTACCTTTATTTTTCCTGTGGAATTCATATCCAAAATAATATACAGGGTGTTCCATTTAATTCTGAAAAGTTGGGTGCTGCCCTTTTCTATGTCCTGATCTTCTATAGTGACGTTGGTGCTCTGCGTACTCACAATTTTGGTTTTTGTTAAGTTCATCTTCATTCCTACCTGTTTCGATGCCTCGTTTAGTTGTTTCAACATGGTTTCCATTTGGTCTATGTTATTACTGATCAAAACAATATCATCAGCCAATCGGAGATGATTCAGGTATTTTCCGTTGACATTGATACCATTTGCCTGCCAGGGTGATTTTTTGAAAATATCTTCCATTGCCAGAGTGAACAGCTTTGGTGATATTGTGTCTCCCTGTCTGACCCCTTCTCCTATAGGTATTTTATAAGTAGTAATGTCCTCGCTTATATGTTCTTGGATGGAAGCATTTCTGTAGATGCACTATAAAAGATTAGTGTAGCGCGAATCAATTCTAGCATTCGCCAATGCTGTCCAAATGGCCTATAGTTCAATGGAGTCAAATGCCTTCTCGTAATCCACGAAGGCAAGGTGTAACGGGATGTTATATTTTGCGCTTTTTTCAATAAGGGATCGCAGAGACTGTGAGTGATCCGACGTGCCAAATCCTCTTCTAAATCCCGCCTATTCTGGGGATGTATAGAAATCCAGTTTAGTTGTCAATCGATTAACAATAATTTTTGTGAGCAGTGCATGTACATGTGGGATGGTGTTCGCCAATTTCAAGACAAGAACTAGATTTTCGGATTCAAGACAAGACAAGAAATTTCATGTCAATATCAAGATTTCTTGACAAAAAATCAAGAAATCTTGAAAATATTCACTTATAAAAACCCTAATTCAATTGAAAACTGTATAAAATCTCTCCAAAAGTTATTCGTCTCAAATTCTGTATATTTAGATATACTGGAGCATGGTGTGACGCCATAGTTCAGCTTTTCAGTATATTCCAAAGCGTTATACCTTCATCGATTTTTGACCAAGGGCCAATTCTACAATCCAAGTATATCCTTGGAATAATCAATACTCCCGTATAACCAATGATAACTATATGGAGTTAAACGGAGTATTGCTTATTCAAAGGCTATACTTGGATTGTAGAATCGGTCCTGAGAAAAGAAAGAAAAAACACATGTCTCATAAGTTTTCCTGGACTTTCGAAACCAGCAATTAGATGGGGATACTTTGACGTGCGGAGGGTCACGTCTTTGTTTGATTATGAAGGTTTTTAATAATGTGTTGCTTTGTAACAAGTTCATAACAAAAAGAAAATCCTTAAGAAAATTGAAAAAACCTATAAAATAAAAAGAAGATAAAAAAATTACTTAGGTGTCAAAGTAACCCCCGCAGATCAAAGTGACCACATTCTACGGTATCTACTTTGATAAGTTCAGACAATGGAGTACCCAGATATGGAAGGGAGGCAAAAAATGCATATGGCATACAATTTGGAAGTCTTTTTTTTTATTTTGACTTGCCCCAAGACACCAAAACTTTTGGCTGGGTCTTTTAGAATATTCGAATACGTACTACTGGCGTCGAGATCAAATTTTTCCCCTTAATTATTATCTATCAATTTTATATGGCCCTTACAACCAGGAGAAAAGGGTTTTGTCAAGATTTTTCAAGATCTTGAAATTTTTTGAATCAAGACAAGGTAGGAATTTTCAAGAAAGCGTCAAGACAAGATTTTTTTGATTTCTTGACTTTTTTTTCAAGACAAGACAAGAAAATCATTATCAAGACAAGACTTCTTGTCTTGTCGAACCCTAATGTGGGATAGTGAGCCAATGGGGCGATAATTCTTTATTTTACTAATATCTCCTTTTCTCCAAATTATGATTACGTTGGCGTTCTGCCATGAGGAAGGGATCTGGCCCCCAACTAGACATTTATTAAAAAGAATACGCATAATCCCCAGTATATTCGTTGCTCAACATCTCGCTGGTAATTTTGTCTTCGCCAGGCGCTCTACTCTTTTTTATGTGATTCAATGCTGCGCTTATTTCTTCTGTACTAATATCGGGATTTTCTTTGGAGTTCACGTTACTTACTGTTATGGACACAGTGTAAGGATTTGGTATGGTTGCCCTATAGAGGTAAGTATAGAATTGCTCTATGACGTGTTTGATATCTTATTGTTTCCTTTTTTTTGTCTTCTATAACCTGCTTGATCGTTTGGGTGTTATACGTTCTTATGTCTCTTCAAATGTGGTGGGTTAAATCTGTATTAAGCTGTCTATATCCGGAAGATTTACGACCTAGAGTTCTTCTCTTTTCGATTAGTTTGAGAGTATTCTGGCTAATTTTGGGGTTTTTGGGTTCTTTTTTAAGAGCACATAGCTTTTTTTTGCGGTATAAATGCTGGTAACAATTTTATCTGCTAGTTCTTCCAACACAAGATTTTGCAGGTTCTTTGTAGAAAGGCGTGATGCTTGTACTGTGTTGATGTTGTTTTAGCTGTTCATCGATATTTGTATAAGTTCTGTTATTTATTGGTTCGATCTTGGTATTGATGGTGATTGTTGCTCGTATAAGTCGATGATCGTTTCCAGTGTTAAATTTGTTGAGGACAGAAACGTCTGTAACTATATGTTTTGTATCCACTAGAATATAATCTTTTTCGTTTCTCACGTGGCCGTTTGGACTTGGCCATGTCCATTTTCTTTGGATCGGTTTTTGAAAGAGGAAATTCATGCAAATAATTTTGGACCATCTGATTCTCGCCTCTCTCATTTTTTTCTCCGGTTCCAAAGTTTCCTACGTTGCCGATATTTTCTTGCTGTGTTTTGCCGAGTTTTGCGTTAAAATCGCCTATAACACTTGGGAACTTCACTTTTTCGGATCTTAAAGCTGTGGTGATAGATATCCTCATAGAATTGTTAGACTTCGGCTTCATCAGATGCACTGGTAGGGGCGTATACTTGGATGACTTGTATGCTATTTCTTTCACTAACCTTGATGATGATGTATATGACGCGGTTCGATATTGCCTTCATTCTAGTCACAAGGTGCTTTGGCTGTAGGTGTATCAGGATTGCTAGGCCTCCGATATGGAAATGTGTGTCTGGGTTATTTTTGGTCAACTGATGGCCAGATTTTAATACGGTGCACTTCTCTTCTGGACGTCTAGTTTCGCAGACTTCAACAATGTCCCACTTGATGTGCTTGAGCTCTTTTCCCAATTCCTCTAACTTTTCGTCAGTTTTAAGGGTTCGTGCATATTTGCTATTTGAAGTCGTTTTCTTTGGCAACCTTCGGTAACCCAGTGATTCTTAGCACTCCTGACCCGCTCTCTTCTCCGATCATTGCCGTGACTGGTGAGTTGTGGGTAGCTGGGAACTCGGGGCCCATCATTTCTTGGTGTGTTCATATAATCAAATAATTTTATATGTCCCGAGTGGTTTCAACTTCTGACATCACCCTGTAGAATTGGCAGCCGTTCTAACCAAATGGAATTATAAATCATAGTATTGTCTGTAGGAAAAAAAAACAGAGTCACGAAATACTATGAACTATATTTTTTTCACCACCTGAAATTAAAATGCGTTTTTTTGCAAAAAAAAATAAAATCGCTATTTATCCCAAACTATTGGAGATACGTATAGGTTATCCTTTGGAAAGCTACCTTTATTTTTCCTGTGGAATTCATATCCAAAATAATATACAGGGTGTTCCATTTAATTCTGAAAAGTTGGGTGCTGCCCAGGGAAAACTGAGCACCCTGTCTATGTCAGATATATATAACTATAAAGTTCCTTAAAAAAAAATAAGACTTTATATAACTTTTTTTCGTAAATCGCATATCTTTCGGGATAAGGAAGAAGAGTATCTAATATGGGACACCCTGTACAATAAATTAGCTTAACCGGGCATTTTATCCTCCCAAAACGGACCAACAGAAATGAAGGGCGTGATCATGTAGTCTTATTACTCCGTACGTTCGGTGTACAGTGTTTGGTATCTCTACTCTATTTGCCAGATTTCACGGTTCCATAACTCACTAGTACTAGTAGAATGAAGAAGTGCATTAGGCATTAAGTACTTTAATGATGAGTGAAACCGTTTGTAACTCACTTCTTCAACTCACAAGTGATATGGTTTTTTTTTCCACTGATTTGATAAATAACTATATTGAGCAATCTTGTTAGAGTTGCCGTGCGGGTTGACGGGTTTGTGTTATCCAGGAAGCGTTCTCCTATCCACCATCTGGGGAGACCCACACGAGAATGAACGATCCCAAAAATAAAAAAAAACTCATTGGACTTATCGCTTGCTATCAACTACAGGCCTCAACGCCTAACAATGGCAAATATCCTGGATTCTGAAGTAAGTGATGTGGGGTACAACATCCGCAGTATCATCGAAGACCGATAGCAGTTACTGTCATATAATCAATTCATATTCCTTCTAAACAAAAAAAGTAATATTGTGGAAGATAAGTACTTGTAATTGATTACTTGAGACTCACCAGAAAACAGTATTATTAAAAATCACCAAATCAGTAAAAATATAGTATTGATCACAAAAAAAAGTTACCTACCACTGTTCTTGTGAGAATTGAGGAATACAATAAAACTAGTATGCATCACGCATTTCTTGCTCCATTAATTTTCCGTCTACGAATCCTGGCCTTCACCATATATCATTCTGATTATTTTTCATATCATACTCAAACGTATCAGTTTGATTTTCCACTGTGTGTTTGATGCATTTTGTCGGGTTATGTCAAACGAAGAACAAAGCAATTATCCTAAAAGATCAAAGTTATGCCGCGGTCAGTCCTTAATTCAATAAAGTCATTGGTTTCAGCCGCTGGACCGTCCAAAATTCAATAACTACTGTTTTCTCTCCTCAACAACAGTCTGAAAAATTGGCACGGTAAAGGATAACATAAAACCAAGGGGAGTGGCCAAGTGCGTCAGTCAGCCCGATGAGGATGATTTAACTTGACAGTCGCAAGCAAGATTTTGTGAGGTACGGTCAATAGTATGGATTTTTATCGGCATTTTCACGTTCGATGAATAAAACGGTTCGCGCCTCTTGCAAACTTTTCGTAATATCACTTTTGAAAGTTAGTCTTTGCTCAAGTCAGCTCTTTTTTTGTCTTGTCAGTGAATATAAGCATTTTTTTGTGTGTCATCGACTTATTGTTTATTTTACTGTGGTTCGTTTGCAATTGGATCGCCAGCGCACCTACACAACATTTTGGTCCTTCGAAACGGATTATTTGGAGATTTCCAGACAGAAGGAAAGCTTGGTTATCAAAGGCGTCAATAAACTTGGTCTATCATCGTAAAATCAACAACGTCACAGGCTTTTGTGCTTATGTGGAAGTAGGCATCAAGGGAGCGGGCTTCAGGCAGAAGGGGACAGACTCTTGAGAGGCGACTCAAAGGAACCATCAGGACCACAATCAACGAGGTTTGGGAGGTGACTCAAAGGAACATCAGGGCTACAATCAACGGGGCTTCAAGAACGACTCATTGTTTTAGGTTACGGACAATAAGGACATTAAGGAATTTACAAAACTGAAGTGTGAGTGTGGAGAATTTTGGGGTGAGTACTATGAGCATTTATTTTGTATATCTAAGGGCTACGGGTCTTGCGTTTAGACAATATGTTCACTTGGGTTATTTTGCGGCACTGATCTACATAAAAGAGGCTTGTTTTGGTTGAAGTGAGGATATTTTTATCTCAACTCTTCACACATTTTCACCAATATGACTGATATCGATACTTTAAAGAAAAAAAAAGGCGATTATAAAGGGTCATTTCACTCGTCAAAAAACATCTATACTGGGCTATGATTCTTCAAAGGTAGCTGAAATCCCTCAATAAAGCCAATGATGAGTGGAAGGAGTTTGAAAATATTCAATATCACATTAAAGAGATACAGGGTGAGGCAGAACAAGTAAAGGAAAGGGATATGTTTATTGCTATTTATCT
The DNA here is from genome assembly GCA_958502075.1 of Orchestes rusci. NCBI lineage: Eukaryota > Metazoa > Arthropoda > Insecta > Coleoptera > Curculionidae > Orchestes > Orchestes rusci. Next base: position 22,568,496 of record OY293305.1, on the reverse strand, counting down.
CGATGTGGTGAGGTGTTTGAACGCACTGATGAATCATGCTTCAAATCCATGCTCAACAAGCAGCTTGCAGGCGCATGCGCAGGCCGCACAAAGACCAGATGTGAAGCTGCCAGTTATGGAAATTCCTCATTTCTATGGTTCATACAAACAATGGCTAGAATTCCATGACACTTTTAGCACGCTGGTCGATGGAAATCCAAACCTATCAGAAATAAAAAAAATTCTACTATCTAATGGGGGCTTCGAAAGGAGGGATAGCGGACATCATTTATTCTTTGGAAGTATCGGGTGATAATCACAAAGAAGCTTGGGATCTACTAAAGGAAAGGTTTGAGAACAAAAAACTTAGCATTACGTCACATCGAAGCAATGTATAATTCTCCAAACATCACAAAGTAATCACATGGAGATTTGAGAAAATTGGTCGAAAAAATCAGAAAGGATTCGAGGGCGCTAAAGACACTGGGAAAGAACATTGGGTCACATCACTAATCTACATCCTAGAAATTAAACTTGACACGAATACAAAGAAGGAATGGCAGAGGCAAGGATCGGTTATCGAGTTCGAAACCATGGATCAACTTTTAAAGTTTCTAACCAACAAATGTGCCATATTAGAATCAACCAAAAGGAAGCAATCATACGGAGATCAGAGTGATAGAGCTGAGAGGCTACAACAGCGAGCTTATCCTCCGCTCAACGTTCTTGGTGCCTTTGATACTGGGGGATCGGATAAGAAGAAGCCATCTTGTTACCTTTGCAAATCAGCTGATAATTATTTGCACAGTTGCCAAAGGGTCAAAGACATGCCTATTCAAAGTAAGAGGTAGCTTGTCAAAAAATCGAATCTATGTTGGAATTGTCTTCGACAAGGTCATAGGGTTCAAGGTTGCAAGTCAGTAAATTGCAAGAAATGTTATGCCAAACACCATACTTCACTTCCTGGTAGCTCACAAGATATTGGACAATCTAGCGACAAGAACAAGGGAAATCAGGATTCAAATCAGGAAACATTCAATGGACATGCTAGTGAGGCTGCTGTGCACAAGAACGGGGTGTCAGAAGTTCTACTATCTACGGCAATCATCGGAGTGGAAGATCATCAGGACAATTTGCATGAATGTAGAGCAATATTGGATTGTGGTTCTCAATCATCTTTTATCACCAAGGAAGTGAGCAATAAATTGAGGGTGGTTACAAAGAAGGCAAACATTTCAATCCTAGGCATAGGTTCCGGAATCACCAACATATCACATTCCCTAAAAACAAGGATTTCTTCAAAGTGCACCGACACCAATTATAGCACCGACACTAGCTTTTTGATCATCGATAAAATATCAAACAAAATACCATCTTCGATCGTGCGAGTTTTAAGTTTGAATATTCCAAAAAACGTAATATTGGCTGATTCATCATGCGACAAACCTGGCAAAATTGATATTTTGCTCTTGTATTTTGGGACATTCTTGAAAAAGAGAGAATTTCATCAGGAAAGGACAAACCCATTATTCAGCAGACAAGATTGGGTTATATAGTAGCAGGACCTATGGGATTTGATAATAACGACAGAAAGGTTCAAGGTTGCAATTTGGTTTCAAGACTTGGAGTTCAGGATCAGCGGGAGAAATTCTGGATTTTGGAGAAAATAGGAAAGGATAGGTGGCTAACAAGGGAAGAAGAAGAGTGTGAAAGGAACTTTATAGGTAATACTCGAAGACAAGAGGATGGTAGAAACAAAGTCAAGTTGCCGAGAAGAATTGGAGCTCCAGACCTAGGCAAATCATGTTCAATGGCTTTGAAACAATTCAACACTTTGGAGCGCAAACTGAAGAGGGATGAACAAATCAAGGATCTATACCATAATTTTATCCAGGAATACATAGACTTAGGACATATGACAAAAATCAATAACAATGAAGGTTTGGACATTCAGGGAACTGAAATATACTATTTAAAACATCATGGAGTAACAAAGGCTACATCGTTGACTACTAAGCAACGTGTGGTTTTTGATGCTAGTGAGCCTACCACCAATGGAGTTTCCTTGAATGATATTTTGTCGGTTGGTCAAAAGCTTAAACATGAAATATTTTTTCAATACTTTAACGCTTCAGAAATCATAAGGTGGTGATCACAGCTGATGTTGAGAGGATGTTCCGGCAGGTCATGGTTTCTGAGGAGGATCGGGATCTTCAACGAATTTTTTGGAGATTCATAAGGGATGATCCTATTGAACATTATAAGCTTAACACGGTTACTTATGGCATGGGACCTTCATCATACCAAGCTGTGAAATCCTTGCAACAGTTGGCAATTGTGGATTCGGAAAACAATTCCAAAATAGGTGACATCATTTTTAAGGATTTTCACATGGATGATCTGACTGACGAAGACAGAAAGTATTGAGGAAGCCGTATACTTGAAGGAAAAAATCAGTGAGACTTTATTGAAGGGTGGATTCCAATAAAGAAAATGGAGCTCTGATAACTCAGAGGTAATATCCGATGAAGATGAGGGAGGAAGAATTGAATATAACATTGGAAACAAGGATAGTTCATCAAAAACCTTAGGCATTTATTGGAATCCACAAGAAGATACTATTCAATTTGGAAGTCTAGCAGAGAATAATATAAACGAGAAAATAACAAAAAGGATTTTAGTGTCATTGGTATCTCAAATTTCCGATCCCTTAGGTTTGGTGACACCAATATTATCATACGAGCTAAGATCATGCTACAAGTTCTTTGGAGACAAAGTTTAGGATGGCAAGAAAGGGTACACGAATTTTGGGAGCATTCAAGTCAACAGGCACACAATTATTGGCAATTGGAATGATTTGCAACTTCATGGGTTTTCGGATGCTTCTTAAAAGGCTTATGGGGCATGTGTCTTCGTGAGATCAACAGACGAACAGGGCAACATCAATACTGATCTTTTGTGTGCAAAATCAAGGGTCTCTTCTTTGAAGGTCACTCCCAAGAGTGGAATTGTGTGCAGTTCTCCTTCTAGCTAAACTGATAAAAACTTCTTGGATCAACAAACCTCAATTGTTCAGTGGTGAGGCTGTGGACAGATTGTTCCATCGTCTTATGTTGGCTGAACGAGGAACCTTCAAATTGGGCAAATAGGACGGCAGAGATTCAAAATATCACTGCGCAATATCGTTGGGGACTTGTTTCTTCTCAGGAGAATCCTGCTGATATAGCTTCTAGGGGATGCGACAGTGATGGCTTGAGGGAAAATTCTCTTTGGTGGAAAGGACCAGATTGGTTGTCAAAATACAGCGAATATTGGCGAATCGATTATTATCTGCCAAAGAATCAGGAAATTCCTGAACAAAGGACAATTCGTCAAACCTTTACAGTGCGAAATTCGTGTACAATTTTTGTAGGATTCTCAAATTCAACTAGACTTCATCGGTCCATAGCATTTTCTTTACGATTTGTAAAAAATTGCAGATCACCTAAAAAATCAAGACAAGTAGGATCACTTACAGTGAATGAGCTTGATGAGGCATGGGTGGTTATCATAAAGGCGATACAGCGGGATGCATTTAATACAGAGATTAGGGATATTTTAAAGGAAAGACAGATTGCTAAATTCACCAAATCCATTTCGTTAAACACATTTTTTGATAATAATTGTTTACTAAGAGTAGGAGGGACATTGGCTAAAACAGATTAGAGTTTTGAGCAAAGGTTTCCAGTACTTCTTCCAAATAAACATAGAATATCAAAAATGATCATTTCACAAGAGCAGTACCGGTATCTTCATTCTGGACCTCAAGCATTGTTTGCACAATTTAGACTGAAATACTGGCCCATAGCAGGACGACGAACGATTCGGGGTGTACTAAGTAGATGCATAGTCTGTTTTCGAGCCAAACCAAGGAGTATGCAGCATTTTATGGGAAATTTGCCAATAGTCAGGACAACGCCGTGTAGGCCGTTTGCGAACACTGGTGTTGATTACGGTGAAAAAGTTGATAAAGGTGAAAAATACTAGAGGAAGAGTATCTTTGAAGGTTTATATGTGTATTTTTGTGTGCATGTCAACAAAGGCCGTCCATTTGGAGCAGGTAGCTGACCTAACCACCCAGTCATTTAAAAATTGTTTCGAACGTTTCATAGCTCACAGAAGATCATGTTGCAACATTTATTCTGACAATTCAACTAACTTCACGGGGGCAAATAACGTATTCAGGAAACTATTTAAATTTTTACAAGAAAAAGGAAATCAGGCTGCTTTTTCGGAATACTTCTCCAATTGCTCAATCCAATGGTATTTCATTCCACCTAGGTCCCCACATTTTGGAGGTATGTGGGAGTCTGCGATAAAGTCTGACAAATATCATATCAAAAAAGTTATGGGGGAACAAAAATTAACATTCAAAGAACTCTACACAATTCTAGCTCAGGTGAAGTCTTGTTCGAATTCAAGACCATTAACTCCGTTGAATTAAATGCCAGACGATCTCGATGTACTTACGCCTGGGCACTTTTTGATTGGTACTTCATTAAACGCACTACCTCAGAAAGAATTGACTCAGTGTAATTCGAATAGGTTACAAAGATATCAATTGTTAACTCAAATGACACAAAGTTTTTGGAGAAGGTGGTCGGTGGAGTATCTTTGTCAGTTGCAGCAAAGATCAAAGTGGCGTGGTAAAATGGACAACTACAAAGTGGGTGATATGGTGATAGTGCGCGATGAAAATCTTCCGTCACTTAAATGGCAACTTGCTCGGGTTATTAGTTTACATTCTGGTTCAGACGGTTAATGTAGGGTAGTGACTCTTAAGGCTAGTGATGGTATTTTCAAGAGGGCAATTTCAAAATTGTGTCTATTACCTCTTGAAGGGAAAGTTGAAGAGTAAAAGGACAATAATTGGTACATGGCTGTACTCTTAGGTTAGGATGTTTTGAAAGACGAACTTTCAAGGGGGGTGGTATGTCAGGTTATGTCAAACAAAGAACAAAGCCATTATCCTAAAAGATCAAAGTCAGGCCGCGGCCAGTCCTTGATTCAATCAAGTCATTGTTTTCAGCAGCTGGACCATCCAAAATTCAATATCTACTGTTTTCTCTCTTCAACAACAGTCTGAAAAATTGGCACGGTAGAGGATAGCATGAAACCAGGGGGAGTGGCCAAGTGCGTCAGTCAGCCCGATGGGGATGATTTAACTTGACAGTCGCAAGCAAAATTTAGTGAGGTACGGTCGATAGTATCGATTTCTATTGGCATTTCCACGTTCGATGAATAAAACGGTTCGCGCCTCTTGAAAGCTTTTTGTAATATCACTTTTGAATGTTTTTTTTTGCTAAAGTCAGCTGTTTTTTTCTCTTGTCAGTGAATAAAAGCATTTTTTTGTGTGTCATCGACTTATTGTTTGTTTGCAATTGGATCGCCAGCGCACCCACACATTTCTCAAATGAAAAACTTCTCATTTCTTGGTTCTCAACAGAACTATTTGCAGAATTGAACACAATGCTTCTGTGAGCATGTTAAAGATTCAATAAACTGGCATGTCTTAAACTTTTTCTAAGAGTCCAAGGGCATGTGGTTGACATGCAAGTTGCTGACTACTTGTCTGTACATGAAGTCTATATACATGTTCGTGTTGAAGTGTCTCACTGTTCTGCTGACTGGCAAATTTGAAGGCGTCCTGATGGTAATGCAGGTTGCTTTGAAACTGGTAAAAAAAAATGCATCAAAATTGCATCATCTATAAGTCCAATGAAAACAGTGCTTGTACTTTTTACACTTTGAAAGGAAGCTGGCCAACCGGATCCCCCTGTGTGCTGTACAATTCAGCATTTCTGAAAAGGTCAAATAGACAGGAGTCATTCTAGATAGAACTGGAACAAGTATCCTCAGTCGAAGAATCTGAAAAGGTCATTATTGCTTTCTGGCAATGTGCGGTTGGCAAAGTCTGCGCATGGTCGCAACCAGACCATTGTATATGTGTGGAACCATTATGTGGTGGACTGAAACCAAACAAGTAGTTACAGCTCAGAACAGAATGCAGGAATTTCAAAGACCAGCACGCTTGACTTTCACAGGCGCAATGAGATCCACATCAACGATGGCAATGTCAGTGCTTCTGTGCTTGCCACCTCTTGATATTTTTTCAAGAGGCAAGGCAAAGAAAGCAATTGAGTGTGGAAGAATGTGAAGTCTTGAACATTTTTGGAGGTGGTACTAGTGGACCATCTAACTATTGTCCTGATTCCGCGCTTCATTTCCAGGAGAGCCTACATAAATAATATGGGCGGCTCAACAGAACAAGATAGAGCGGCATATACAGTATGTACGCGGATGTGGTTAACAAGAGGTGAAATGAACCAAGAATTGACAAATACGACAAAAAGTCATTCTTACTGGAAAAATAGGAGTCACGATAAGAAAATTGATTTTCACTATACAGGGCGTTTCAAAAATGTGAGAACATCGGATTAAATGAGGGCAAACTGTTATTTTTTGGCCTTTACACGTCCAATGATAAATAAAACTTCAAGTTTTAATTTTTCTATATACGTATAATAAACTCTGAGAATAAATCTGGACTTTGTCTGTAACTCGCAATAACGGGTAGATATTCTAACAGACTCACACAACATCCCTTTATGGGAAAAAATAGAAATACTTGTAACGGTTTAATTTCGTACCTTTTGTAATTGAGAAATATTGGGTATTACAGCTTACATCTTTCATCATCTCCATTGTTTTGATTAGAACCACTAATAGATAATCCAATCACGCTCTATGGCTATTTTCATTTTCCTTTTCGGTTAAATTGTTTGTTTACTTGGTTTTGGAGTTTAGCTGTAAACTTGAGGTTAGATTTCCAATTCGACAGGTGTGTTCTGTTGATTACAGAAGGTGCATCTATTTTGGTTCCTTGATTTCGTACGTGTGTTAGTTTGCAGCAAGGTGGGCAATTTTTTTAGTGAGCGATTGACGAGCGTATCAGGAATAAATCGGTTGATATTCGTTTATTATATTCCGGGTCATTTGGGTTGATCGTTGATAATTGTTTAGTGTGAAACGGTTTGGTTCTTCTCAATCTAGTGGGATGTCGATAGTGCTTCTCCTTACTATGCGGTTAGTGTTCATGACATTTTGTCTAATCCTGACACTTTTAATTTTTCGAACATTCTCTTCAAGTCAGTCGACTGGGTAGGTCTGAGTCAACTTCTAATTGGCGTGTTTGTGCTAAACCCTGTATTAGGGGATCTTGAAGTTTCTCAGAAAGAATTTTCTGATGCTGCGTTAGTTTTGGCGTTTGTTTTGAGCAGACCAGAAAAAAAACACTTGTGGGATTTGAACCTCCAATAATAGTTGACTGGTGAGTTGCTGACATCTTGTTTTTTTTGCATCCTAATTTTTGCCGCGTTTTCTCAAAACAGAGTGACCAAGTATTATCCACAATTACACTGGATAGTGTGAGTTTCCAATTTCCACGTCCCATCGGATTGATCAAGTGAACAATTACTTTAATTGAGTGAAACCCTTCATGACCACGAGGTAATTATACATGATTTTTTTTGTTGACTAATAAGTAATCATCAAGTTTTGATTCAACTATGAATAGTTGACAATGGATGTAATTTCATGTAAATTTTAGGATAAACAATCTATTAGCGAGTGATCACTCTGGTTAGGCCCTTATCTATATTAACCCCATCTGAATAAGTCCAGGTGTTTTGTAGTCATCATACTACCTAGTGACAACCGGTTTTTAGTGTCGCAGTGGTAATTTTTGAAACGTGCGTTAATCATTATTACTTATAAATGGTTTGAGCGAAATAGAAAACTATTGGTCCCCAAAAAGGAGTTTGATTTATTTGGTTCAGTAAAGACTCTCTGATCTCAACCTTCTGCAACCCACCTGCAGAGGTTTCCAACTTTACTGTGAGAGTTGGTGGCGCTCACCCACTCCCGTGGCCGGAAGTTTTGTAGTCCATCAGCACAGGGTTGAGAGAGGAAAGAGCTATTTTATAATACCAATTTTCAGGCTACAAATTTGGCGCCCAACGTTATTTTTACTGAACACTTGGACTTGTCTGAATTTATATTTTACTAACACCCATTTATATACTGTACTTGGTGGCTTATCGTTATATTTGATCAATTTATTTTGGAAAACTGCGCGTAATTTTTTTTTTCTCTCTGACTATCATCGATACGTCAACATATTTAGGTGGTTTTCAAAAATCTTTTCCGTGATACTATTTTCTTTGTTTTTTTTTGAATCGTTACCGTGAAATCATTATGGATTACAAGATGGAAACTAACTATTTGAAGAAGGAAATGTTAGTCTATGAGCTTAAGGTTCGTGCTATTCCTTTCGAGGACTCCAACACTGTCGAAGAATTACGCTCTTTTCTGCGACCTCTGTTAAAAATGGAGAAATTGGGAAAATCTTTATCGGTCCCTGTTTATGCGTTGGATGCGGCAGCTGACTTGGATTCTGTTTCTGCTATTCTTAAAGATCTGAAGGCTGCAGTTGGATTGATTTCTGGCGATGACATTCAGAGCAAATTCAAAACCAATCAGTCACGTTTGGTTCATGTCTTGAAACGACTCGACCGAATTCCTTGTTCAGCCCTTAGTGCCGATAAGGTGAAAGCCCGTTCTAGAATGTTGGTGGAGACATTATCTGTTCTGGACCAGCTGGATTCTTTACTCAATTCTGATCCTAATCTTTCCGTGTTATTGGACACACCCGGTGCTTCATCACCTGTTCAACGGGATCCCATTGTCATTTCCCCAGTTCATGATTTACCCAATAATGGAAGACTTTCGTCAAGATTCGAACCAGTTAAAAAATGGAGCTTGAAATTCTCAGGGATTCCTAAGGACATGACGGTGCACGCATTTTTCGAAAGGGTGGAAGAGTTGAAGAGCGCCAGGGGTATTTCTGACGCAGAGCTTTTAGAGTCTGCAATTGACTTATTCACAGGTTAAGCTATGACTTGGTTCCGGGCTTACCGTGACAGGTTTGTTGATTTGTCTAGTTTGTCCAAATTGCTTCTTCAACATTTCGAACCTCCAGATTATAAGGCCAGATTATTCAGGGAGTTGTTGGATAGAACACAGGATCCATCGGAGGGGATCGTCGATTATCTTTCATCAATGAATGCATTGTTCCGTAGATATGGTGACATGTCCGAGGAGGTTCAATTGGATATCTTGACCCGAAACTTGGCTCCTTTTTACGTTACTCAACTTTCTCACGTCTCCACTATCGATGAGTTGGAATGTGCGTGCTTGAAACTTGAAGCCAAAAAGTATCGAGTGGACAGTTACATCCCACCCTCTAAGCGTAGGACAAATCTGGTGGAGCCTGATTTTGCGTTTATTGACACAAGTCCCGTTCATCACACAATACCTGTCGACGCCTTTGATTCTGGTCGTCACTTGGCTGATTCCTCTAGTAACTTACACCCTGGAAGGATTGGTTCATTGGAGGTAACTTGTTGGAACTGTCTTCGAAAGGGTCACGTGAACAGAGACTGTGATCAGCCACGGAATAAACATTGCTATGGTTGTGGACGAGATAACGTTACCATTAGAAATTGTCCCAAATGTTTGAGTACGGGAAACGGATCCCGGGGGAATCAACACTAGGCCGTTGTTATTCTCCCAATGCTAAAGTGATGGCCATGTCCCACAGTTTACGGAAAAAGGCTGTACTTGAGTACATCTTATCTCATGCTAATGGTGATCAAAGACCCTATTTGGAGATTGAAATTTTTGGTTCACGTATCTTGGGATTGTTAGATAGTGGTGCTTCAAGAACGATCGTTCGAGGTCCAGGATTTAATTTTCTTAAAAAGTTGGGTTTGAAAATTCAACATGAACAGGTAGTTTGCACAGTCGCCAATGGTCAATCTTGTACTAGTGTTGGTTTTATTCAAACCCCTGTCACCTTGAAAAATAAGACTGTTATTGTTGATATTCTCGTATTACCAGAGTCGTCTCATAACCTTATCCTTGGTGTAGATTTCTGGTTATCTATGGGCATTGTACCGGATTTAAAACAGGATGTATGGCATTTCAGAAATAGTGTTGAATGTCCTTCAATTTGCGCAGTCAATCATCCTTTTACGCTATCTGAGAAGCAGCGTTCTCGATTGGATGGTTTGGTTTCTCGGAAACTTTCTGAAATGGGTTCTGGCTTGGGTTGTTGTATGGCGGCGAATCATGTCATCGAGTTGGAATGTGGAACGCGTCCGATCAGTTGATAGGCAGATTTCTCAAGTCATGTCTAACGATGTCAAAGTTAAGTTGATAGATTCCATAAAAACGGAGTACAAAAATTTGTTCGAAGATGAACCAAATTCTTTCATCAAGGAGTTCGAGGCAGAGTTTGAAGTCAAAGATGGTTTCAAGCCAAGTTTTCATAGGGCATACGAAATGCCATTTTCTTTGAAACCTAGGGTGGAGGAAGAGATTTCGAAAATGATGGATTTTGGTATTTTAACCAAAATTACTCACTGCAAATGGGCGAGTCCTATTATTATAGTTCCAAAGAAAGATTCTGAAGAAATAAGGCGGTGTGTGGATTTCAAAAAAACCTTAAATCGGGCTATTGACACTGAGCATTGTGTTTTGCCACTACCTGTCGATATTTTTGCCAGTCTGAATTCTTCAAAAGAACTTTTCACAATAAACACCCATGTTGGTCTCTATAGATTTAATAGGTTAACATATGGAGTAAGTTCCGCACCAAGTATTTTTCAGTCCATAATGGATGCAATTTTGGCTGGATCAGCTAAGACTAAGTGTTACCTTGATGATATTCTTGTTCATGGAGAAACTATGGAAGAGTGTTATGAAAATCTTAGACATGTCTTTCAGAAACTAGAAAAATTCTATGTCAAAGTTGATACAAAGAAATGTAAGTTTTTCGAAGAATCTGTTATATTTTTGGGTCATAAAATAGTCAAGGCATTCATCCTACAGACGACAAGATAGAGTGTATAGATAAAGCGCCTTCACCTCGAAGTGTGACAGAGTTGAAATCTTACTTGGGCTTATCAAATTATTATGAAAGGTTAATTCACATGCTCTCAGCAAAGCTAAAGCCTTTATATGATGTGTTCAAAAGTAATACCGATTTTAATTGGACAGATGTGAGCGAGCAAACATTTCAAGAAAGTAAAAAGTTGATCACCTCTTGAGATGTCTTAACTCACTATGATCCAGTGAAACCTATTTTTATAACTTGCGATTCGAGTGGGTATGGTGTGGGTGCAGTTCTTAGTCATAAAATCAACGGTGTTCACAAAACAAGTACTATTTGCTTTAAGCACTTTATCAGAAAATGAGAAAAAGTACTTAAATCTAGAGCGCGAAAGTTTAGCCATAATTTTCAGTTTAAAGAAATTCCATAAATATTTTTACGCTCGAAGGTTCACGTTGGTGTCAGATCATCAGCCACTACAATTCATTTTTGGGAAGAATAAAAGTATTGCGGTTACAGCAGCGTCTCGTATAACCAGATGGGCATTAATGCTTTCTGCGTATGATAACGACATTGTGTATAAAAAGGGAGTCTGATATCAAATGCCGATGGTCTATCCCGCTTACCAATAAATTCGTCAACTGGAGTTACAGACTCAATTTTCTCGTTTAGTTTGTGCTATGAGGTACCTTTGACCGCTCAAAATATTTCATTGGCTACAAAAAAGGATATCACACTTTCCAAAGCTATCGATCTTACTCTTTCTGGATGGCCAAACCATAACAAAGATGAAAATTTAAAACCGTATTTTAAAAGACGGTTGGAGCTTTCTGTAGATGGAGGATGTTTATTGGTTGAAAATAAGGTAGTCATACCAAAACAGCTTCAAACTGATGTTTTAAAATTATTTCATGACCAGCAACTTGGCATGGTAAGAACCAAAATGCTGATGCGGTCTTTTTGTTGGTGGCCAGGTATGAATGAGGACATTGAAGCTTTCATAAGCTCTTTTGAATCATGCCAAGAAACTCAAAATTTCACAAATAGTGGCACACTTCTTCCTTGGCCTTCTGCTCCTAATAATTTCTATTGGGTGCATATCGATTTTTTGAAAAAATTTAATTCGGTATTCTTAATTTTAGTGGATGATGTCTAAATGGACTGAAGTAAAACTGATCAATGATGGTACTGATGCTAAAAAGAGTATATTGACTCTCAAGCAAATTTTTTCAGTATATGGTTTACCTTCTGAATTGGTTTCAGATAATGGGCCACCATTCAATAGTTTTGAATTTACCGCCTTTTGTCAGGCAAATGGAATACATTTTTTAAGGATTCCACCTCAACATCCTGAAAGTAATGGTATTGGTGAAAAAAATGTACAGACAATAAAAAAGGGTTTTGTGCGCTCCTTGTTTAGAAATGAAAAAAAGAGATTAGCACAAATACAATTTTGAATAGACTGGAAAACTGTTTATTTGTACACCGTAATACAACTTGTACATCAACTGGCTTGTCACCTGCTGAGGCTGTATTCAAGTTTCGTCCTCGTACAAGATTCGATTTATTAAAGCCTTGGTCTAACAAAAATAAACCTATAAACCCCATGATCACGGGATTAAAATTGTATCATGAAAACCAGGATGTTTATGTAAAAAATAAGTACAATCACTTGTGGCAAAAAGGGAAAATTAAGTTATTGTACCTATTTTGTTAAAATTGAAGATGTTTTCAAGCTTTTTCATTCGAATGATATAAGACAATGTGAAGCAGGATGTTTGGAAGAAAGTTTAAGACCTGTTTCAAATAATAACATTCAAGAGTATTCTCGAAATAGAATAGAAGATTGTTCAAGTGATAATTTAGAAATAGATCAACCAGTTGTTGATGAAGTACCAGAGCCTGGGATTCCTACAGGAAGAAAAAAATCAAACTCATTCAACACTAATACAGTATCATCTCCAGATACTAGAGTCTCAAGAGATCTTGATTTTGGTACTGCTTCATCTTCGAGTTATACCTCCAGGTTTGGTCGATTGATCAAACCTCCCCATAAACTAGATTTATGATAAAAAAAAAAGAGAAAAATGATGTGTTTCTGACTGTTCCTAATCTGAATACTAGATTAGGTCATCTGTCAGTCGTTTGACAAGTCAGACAGACGTTTTCTAGAATGTTAATGATTGAGTCTCCAATAAATGTGATTCAGTACACCAAGAGTTTCAGTTGAACAGTGAATACACAGCGAACGTAAAACTTCTTTATCCATGAAAACCGTAAAAAAACACATTTTCATTTGAATTGATTAGTTTACGGAAATCCAAAGAACTGGCTTTTTTCAAATCATTGACTTTCTGCGGTCAGTATATTGATAAATTTTGATTTGATGCATGCCACGATACATCCACAAAAAACGTGAACTTCTTTTAAAACAGTTTTATTCATTCATGATAAGCATCACGTGACTGTCCAGATCCATGAGCATCACAAGGAATACCTCCATACAGCATAGGACTATTAGATACAGTCATATGATTTTTTTTCCAATAAAGGTATGTATTCAAATTCAAAAATGTATTTTATCACAATATATTCCATGTTTTGTAAGTGGAATAAGGAAATCGTGAGAGTCTTGAAGGCGAAATGACATTACTTGAATAAACATTATTTAATTCGTATAACGTACTTTGGTTGACAGGTGGTGTGAATAATGAACAAGTATATGCTTTTACACATATATCTCTTGAAATAATCGTAAGCACTTTATAAAAAAAACTGACAAAGTTCGTAATGGAGTTAAAGCATTTAATTTTTTTTCAATCACGCGACCCATTATTCGGTATCAGATCTTTATTTTTGTTGTGAAGATAAATAATATTCCTCGAAATGCATTATTTCCTCCGACTATAACTGTTTTCCAATAATTTTGGCCCCCTGTTGTTTAATTTATAAAAATTGAGTTTCCACAATGTCATCGAATGTTAATCATTGTTGAAAATATAATTGGAATGTAGCAAAATAAATGTTGGTACGTTGAAACTCAATTTACATTGTGAAAATTAACTCCCAGTGCTTACGAATGCGAGCTTGTGAAATTATCAAGGAGGCTTGTTTATCGAGCAAATAAGAATTAAATACAATATAACAGGATCTCGTTGCATGAATTTTACATAAATTGAAGTTTAAGAGCTTAACTTACACTCTTACACACAGTATTGCTGGGCAACCATCTCCGAAGTCGACAGATAACAAAGATGATAAAGTACTCTTTATCTAACGCATGATAGTTATAGGAGTCATAATTGATGAAATTTTGGACAGGTAAAGTGTCAAATAATAACACACTAGTGTATTATAATCTATAACTCACTGGTCATTGGTGGGTTATGGATTATAACTCACGTTCCCGTGGCAAACAAACAAACAACCTATCACGTTCCGGTGGCAACCAAACAAACAATAATCTATTTTGATCAAAATGTAAACATGACACTGTCTAGTCATTTTGACACTGAAACCTTCATTTAATAATCATCCCATAAAAAAACGATTTTCTCCATTTGTTGGATAAAACATTGTATGGCACTCGTGCGTTATGTTTCACAAGTCACTTGAAAATTTATACAAGTCGGCCTAACGGCCTCGTCTCGGTCTACAAATCTTTTTCGCGTGACTTATCGTCAACACAACGCACTAGTACCATAAGTAACTATTATTTCATACTGTACTTTAATGTGTTATTTTTTTGACTGGTTTTTAATTCCCCGAAATCATACTTTTTATCATCAGAGCCGGAAAAGTTGTATTATTATTAATAATAATAATAATACTCTTCTTTTCCAATGATCAAAGACATATTTCTTACAAAATACAGTGTGTCCCAGATTCGGTACTCTAGACACGGATCTTGGCTCCTATTATACCTACAGCAAAGGTTAAATGGGGAAAGTTTTAGAGGAAACTTAGTGCATTCGATATTCGGTTTCAGATTTGCGATTGGTCAATTGGTTTTGGAAATATCGGCGAAAAACCGAAAATGGCGGATTATGTCTTTTGCCAGTAAATCCGAAACGGCTAATTGGACAGCTATGAAAATGTGACATTATCGGGACACTTTCTTAAGACGAATTAAATGGTGTGTATGACATGTCTCAATCGTCTTTTGTTTTCCCGTAACTCGCCTCAACTTTCATTTTTCCTATGGCCGTCATATTGGATTTTTCGATTTTTGGAAAAAGTGTAAAATTTCCAGTCTGGTGATGTCTCACAAGTGCATAAAAGACTTAAGTATCTTCGGAATATCACATTTCGTAGTTGGGACTCAATCTTTTCTAAGGAAGCCATGCTTTATTTGACAGAAAACTGGTTTATAAGCAAAATCCTAGGAGGCTCTGATATGTCGTTCAATAATTCTGCCGAAAGATGGCGTTGTGGTCTATAACACCTCGCAAATAATAATTCAGTATGAAAGTTGTGTTCACGAAAATAGTAGTACGCTTCTCTGTCATTAAAATAATAAATCTGATAAACAAATTGTCGAGACCTATTAAAAATGCCCGGTGTTCCCTATTCGAATGAAGAAAAGTTGGATATGTTAGCGCTGTACTTGCAGTCACAGAGAAATGCTGACATTGCCTCAGCAAGGTATTTGGAGATGTACCTCGAACGACGGCAGCCTCATAAAACCCAATTCAGAAAAATGGTTGTTAATTTGATCAACTTTTATTATTTTAATGACAGAGAAGCGTACTACTATTTACGTAAACACAACTTTCATACTGAATTATTATTTACGGGTGTTATAGACTCCAACGTCATCTTTCGGCAGAATTATTGAACGACACATCAGAGCTTCCTAGGATTTTGCTTATAAACCAGTTTTCTGTCAATTAAATCATGGCCTCCTTAGAAAAGATTGAGTCCTACCTACGAAATGTGATATTTCGAAGATACTTAAATCTTTTATGCACTTGCGAGACATCACTAGACTGGAAATTTTACACTCTTTCCAAAAATCGAAAAATCCAATATGGCGGCCATAAGAAAAATGAACGTTGCGGCGGGTTGCGGGAAAACAAAAGACGATTGAGACATGTCATACACACCATTTTATTCGTCTCAAAAAAGTGTCCCGAAAATGTCACATTTTCATAGCTGTCCAATTAGCCGTTTCGGATTTACTGGCAAAAAACAAAATCCGCCATTTTCGGTTTTTCGCCGATATATCCAAAACCAATTGACCGATCCCAAATCTGGAACCAAATATCGAATGCACTAAATTTTCTCTAAAACTTTCTCCATTCAACCTCTGCTGTAGGTATAATAGGAGCCAAGATCCCTGTATAGAGAACCGAATCTGGGACACACTGTTTACTAAAATAAAAGGAAATAGCTTCAACAGGAATCGAGAACTTGAGATACACTATAGATAATCCGATAATGTATATGGTTCGATATCTATCAGCAGTTTCTCAACATTAGCTTTAAACATACTAAGGGAAAATACAAGTTTTACATTTTGTGGAAGGTTGTTATAAAGCTTCAGACACATATTATAGTATGGGCTTTTTCCTGTTGAACTCAATTTATGAATGGTATAATTTACTATTCCACTTCTTGTATTGTCGTTATGATAAACTTGCGTTGGAAAAAGGTGCCTATTTTTGAAAAAGGACATTATACATTCATAAATTCAAACTACATATACTGTTTACAGTCCATTTGATTTAAAAGTTCCTCTACAACTGTCCCGATAACCCATTCCATTCATAATTCATGATCCTCATTATGCGCTTCTGTGTTGTGAAGACTCGTTCTATCATTCTGTTGCTGCCCAGAAAATTATTCCATATTTTACTAGAGATTCGAGGTTAGCAAAATAAAGAGTTTACAAGCTTTTGGTGCTCAGATAATGTCTAACACTCCCCATCACAAAGCAGACGGATCCGAGTTTCAAGAGAAGTCTAGTGAAATGATCAGACCAGTTCAGAAATTCATCCATACAGAGTCCAAGAAATTTTGTATTGCCCGCAAGGCATACTTCAGTTTCACCAAAGCATATCATGTCAGATCTCTGAGTTCTTGACTGTCTTGTACGGAATAACATCACGCTTGTTTTGGTGTTGTTCAAGACGAGTTTGTTCTGTGTGAACCATGCGACTGCTTTGTTGTAAAGATCTGTACTTCTAATGCATACTTCGTTCAGAGTTTTCTGCCCACTCACCAAATTAGTGTCATCTGCGTAGCATGTCAGGTCTTCTTATTCTTCGGATACTATGGAATCGAGGTCATTTAGGAAAAGTACAAACAGTATTGGTCCAGCAAAGCTTCCTTGAGCCATTTCCATAGTATTTTCCCTCGGCTAAGATTTTATTTGTTCTTCTTTCTCAATTTTCACTATCTCTCTTCTATCAGTTAGGTGAGATTCAAAGAAACGAAGCACATTTCCTCGTATGCCATACCTTTCCAACTTCTGGAGTTACAAGTCTGGAACTACGCAGTCATAGGCCTTCGACAAGTCTAGAAACATTCTAACTGCCAACTCACCATTTTCTAGAAAGTCCAGAATCTCTTGGTAAATTAAAAAATCGCTGTTTGAGTTGGGGTCCCTGATAAGTAGGCATGTTCGTTTTTATTGAGCAATATCGAATCATTCATGAACTCGATTATTCTTCTGCACATTGCCAGTTCAAATAGTTTGGATACTGACGGGCCTGTAGTTTTCCACCAAGCTCAGATCGCCTGTTTTGAAAGTTGGCTTCACAATTGGTTTGGAAAAGTGCCCTCCCTAGAAGCATTGTTTATCAAATAGCAAAGGATATTTGAGATTGCAGGCACTACTAATTTGACAAGACTGGCTGGAATTTCATCTACGCCACTACTTTGTTTGTTCTTCATGGATGTAGCCAGCTCGCATAATTCATCAGGGCTTGTTGGCCTCAGAACCATATTATTTGGATTCCTTGGGTAGTTGGAAGATACAGGTTTTTTTGGAAGGTCTCCTTCTATAGCACGGGTAACAGAAAGAAAATACTCGTTGAATTTATCTGATACAGCTTCTATGTCTCCTTCGATGGTAATATCAGTTCCTTTTTCTTGACCCGTAATTTCATTATAAATAGTCCACATACATTTAGATTTGTTATCCGACTTATCGATTCGTTGTTCATATTTCTCTGCCCTATTTTTCCTCATTAATAGATCATACTCCCTTTTAACATTTTTATACTGATCTTTGTAATGGTTACTGAATCTCAATAGTATAAACAGCTTATCTAGTCTATTTTTACATTCTAAGATCTCTTTGCTTGGTACATATTCACGATTTTTATGCTTATGTGTGGGGTTCAGTGGAAAACAGAGGTTGAAAATATTCATAAAGTTATTCATGAACACATCTCATTGAACATTCACATTATTTTTGTCAAGTCCATGAATGCTACGCCAATCATGATTTTTCAGGCACTCATAAAAGTAATGTTTATTCTTGTCTGAAAAACACCTTTTGTACGTTGATGGTAATCTCGTTCTCGAATCTATTGTGAAAGTGATTTTTTGTCCACTGTGGTCAGAGATATGCGTATTTATCACTTCGCTGTGCACAAATTCAACGTTCGCAAATGTATTATCGATACAAGAGTTCGAAGATGAAGTTACGTGAGTAATAACCCCGAACTCATAACTATTGTATACATTTATTGAATAGTGCTGACTTAGAATAATTCCTAGTATATAAGCAAAGTGTTACGTTTTAGTCCAACTTTCTATGTGTCAAAGCTACGGCTGTTCATGATCGTTCACGTAGTATTGAGGATCTAATTTGTAGTTTCTAAAAATAAAGTCTTTTTTAAAAGTCTATCGTGTCGTCTTGGAACTTAATTGGCGCTGCGAACAGGATTGTGTGATTCGGCCCTTTATCGGTTCACCGTTGTGCTGAAGTGATTTTCCAATCTTTGCACACAATTCGAATTTTTGGACATTGACTCAACTGTTCGAACTCAAAAACAGTGAAGTTCGGTTGGTGATACGTGGTCCACAGTGTTGTGAGAGACGTTCAATTGCTACGGTCTGAAATCTCAAAACCATTTTGGTGAGACTTATTTTGGATTTGTTCGTAGGGATATTTTTTTGTATGGGTATAACCGTATTATTTGAACGGGAGATTCAGGGTATTAGTGTTTAATTGTGGTTAATTTTAGGTATTGTCAAATCAAAACTAATTCGCTATCAATCAGGTATATGAAAAAATGGGTAATAATGGGTACCTTTGTTGGCGGTGGTTCATCACCTTATTGGGCGGCCTTGTTTTCACCACTACTATATCTTCAGACTTTTTTCTCATTACATTTCCTCCGGTAATTGTGTGAGACCCTTGTTAATCTTTCGATTTCTTCAAATTTAATTCCGATTCCCGGTCTACTTGGTCATTATTACACTTAGTACAGGTTAGGTTTTCCTTTGTCAGCCTTTATCCTTGCGAGGTATCGTTCAGTGTTGCCAAGTCACTTTCTTTCGACACATTCATTTTTCTTTCGAAATTCTAATTTTTCCGGGTTAGTTAGCTTAGTTTTCCTATTCAATTGTATTGCCTAATTCCCTCCTGCGAATTATATTTTGTTCAGCATGTTCATATTTTCGAGTTGCAGGTAATTTTCTGTGTTGATTATTTGCATATTCAAATTTCACGCCATGGGTTCTGGTAGCAGGAGAGGGGGTTTCCGCTTCCGGCTTGACGTTTTGTCAGTTTCCGTGGTGCTGTGCGTAGGTCTCTGGTTTTGATTGATTCTAGACTCGTTCTTGACTAAGTGTAGAGGCAATCTGTAATCGGCTTTTGTAGAGGGCATCTCTTGAGGATTTTATCGATTGACCTCACTTCTGCGAATCCGGAGTGTTTAGTAGGTGATATTGCTGAGTATTTTTGCTGTATTTCCGGATTTACGTACCAAATTTGGGATTTGTTGCACTTGTTAAGGTGAGTCTGTTTTTTTCTGACCAATTGACCACGCGGATGTTTATTTAAACGGTCATTTCTCCAATGTAGTTCGAATTTTGGATCGCCTGCCTACGAAGAGACAACACCTTTCTCCGGCAGAAGACAATTTCAGCAGTAAAGGAAACCCTCGCATGAGATAAAGTTATTTTTCACCCCCTTTATTTGTTTCCGTGCCCTACGTCGATCTCTTTTCAGGGTTTTTCTTTATGGTATTTTCTTTTGTACCTATACATTCGTTTGGTTGACATTTTCCCGGCTGACTCACACACACTGGATCTTGAACTGCCAAACCACCCTCTACAACCCTACAGTGGTGAACCCACAAACAGCTAGTTTGTTAGTCCATGTCGCAACGTACCCCCGGTCCAGGTTAACAATATAACGCAGCACACGTGAGTCGTTGATGGGAAAACACTGTATTTATAATTTTCATCACGTAGCACACAAGTCGTATTTTTTATCAGAAATTTTATTAAAACTCAATTTATAAATAGCTACTTCCAATTCATTGCTAGGAAGTCAAGTTTTAATTACCCAATATGTACATTTGATGTAGTGTTTAATTATTTATTGTGAACTTTTTTTGCGTGGCCACGATTAAAGTAACCCATTTTCTTGAACTGTGCATATATTGGTAATTAATTATTTTTAGTCAATTATTTTTGTTAATCTTCATCTTTATTTTGATGAATTTATTAAACGTGAAGGGGTAGTCGAGAGTCCTAACCTCAGAACCCCTTTCTGAGGTTAGGACTACGACTAGCAAATGTTTTGATTGACTTGT
Organism: Orchestes rusci; assembly: GCA_958502075.1. Taxonomy (NCBI): domain Eukaryota; kingdom Metazoa; phylum Arthropoda; class Insecta; order Coleoptera; family Curculionidae; genus Orchestes; species Orchestes rusci. The sequence continues at coordinate 22,547,748 of OY293305.1, read as the reverse complement.
AGAATTTTTAACGTTCCATAGATTATTTTGTTTTGGGAACTAGATACCTTTTCTTTTATTTTTTTTTTTATTTTTTTTCCTTTTCTTTTGCTCTGAGTTATTTAAAGCTTGCCTGTTGGAATCGAGAGAACTTCGAGGGTTGTGATTGGCCCGCTGCATCACTGGCGCCCTTTAAAAAAAAAACCCACGCCAGCTCCGGAACCCTGAGCGGGGTATTGCTTGGCTAGCTTAGCTTCCAACAGGGGGTTCCAACGCTAAGCAAAAAATCAAATTTGTTTCACCTCGTTGAGTGTGATAAATTTTTGGCGCCCAACGTGTTGTACCATTTACAGTTTACATTGTTTATTTATTTTTTTTATTTTTCTATTTTCGTTTTTATTGCGTATTTATACTATTGCTACTAAACTCTCCGAATCATCATGGACTATCGTATGGAAGTTAACTATATTAAAAAGGACGAACTCATTTATGAACTCCAAGCTCGCGGAATACATGTGAAGGACGACGACACAGTAGAAGAGCTACGACCACGTATTAGGCCTTTACTGAAACTTGAAAAGCAAGGTAAACCATTAGACTATCCACCTTATGATCTAGACTTCCAATGTGAAAAAAAAAATTGATTGATATCAAGTTGAAAGATATCCAAAGTATTATTAAAACCATCACGGGGAAAAATGCTAAGAGCAAATTTGAAAGAGCCCAGTCCAGACTGATCCATTTATTACGAAGAACGGATCGAATTCTTTTGACGACATTATCTGAAGATGAGTCATCAAGATCCAGTCTACTCTCAGAAATTCTGACATCTTTGGACCTTTTGGAAAATACTTCAAAACAGGATCCAGATCTCAGTCATTACCTGGAGGAGCTTCAAATATCACCAGATGCCCAAGATGAGGTTGGCGACACTGATGATGATAGTGATCATGAAAATTCTACTCCTAAAGTTCGCGTGAATCCTGTTATGGCAGAAACTTCAAAGAAATCACATCCTGTACCAGTGAAGAAATGGGACCTCAAGTTTTCCGCTGAACCAAAACATATCTCTGTTCATAATTTTCTGAAAAGAGTCAAGGAGCTACAGATTGCCAGGAATATTTCAGACAATGAGTTGTTTGAACAAGCTATTGATCTATTTACTGGTAAAGCTTTGAAAATAGATCCAGATTTACTGATTGGAACTCATTATCCGAACTTCTTATTCGTCACTTCGAGCCACCTGATTATCGTTCACGTTTATTTAAGGAAATTTTAGACCGAACACAAGATCCCTCTGAAGGAATTATTGACTATTTATCCTGTATGACAGCCCTATTTCGCCGTTATGGAAACCTTCCTGAGGATGCTCGGCTGGATATCATCACCAGAAATGTAGCACCCTTTTATGCCACTCAGCTATCGGTAGTTAATATGATAGAGGAACTTGAGTCTGAATGCCTTAAGCTTGAAACGAAGAAATTCCGAGTTGATCATTTTGTACCCCCAGCCAGAAAAAGACAAAATTTTGTTGAACCTGATTTTGCATTTTTGTCATGTGAAGTTGCACCTGTTGATGCGATCCAGACGGAGAGAAATCACCGGAATTCAACTTGCTGGAATTGTCAGGAGACTGGACATATCTCCAGGGATTGCAGAAAACCAAGAAAGTTACACTGTTTCAAATGCGGTACTGCAAACGTAACATCCAGAAACTGCCCAAAGTGTTCGAAAAACGAAAGCTGGGAGCGTCAGTAGGTCGGAAGAACACTCCCTCGCCAATCGTGCACACGACCAATCACAACCAGATTTTATTAGACTACATCATATCACACGCCCAGTGTGACAAAAGACCTTATCTCGAGGTTTCAATACTTGGCCATACTATTCTGGGACTATTGGACTCCGGCGCTTCAAGGACGGTAGTTGGATTGCCAGGCTATGAAATTTCACAGCGTCTGGAACTACCATTACAAAAAGAGGCTATCAGTTGTACTGTAGCAAATGGTGACAAGTGCAGAAGCATTGGTTACATTCAAACACCTGTCAGCCTGATGAAAAAAACAAAGTTGATCGACATACTCATCCTACCAGAACTATCTCACACTTTAATTTTGGGGATAGACTTTTGGTCAGCAATGCAAATTTTGCCAGATCTTTGGCAAGATGTTTGGAAATTTGCTGATAAGCCGAATTCACCTTCCATATGTGCTATTCAAGATGAACATTCTTTGAGCCATCATCAACAGGAGCAGTTGAAGCAATTACTCGACACCAAAATGGCAGTTATGGGAACCGGACTTGGTTTATGTAAAGTAGCTGAACATCGAATTGAAGTTTTACCCGGAACAGAACCCATCAAGCAACGTTATTACCCCATCTCGCCTTATAAACAGAAGATTATAGATGTGGAACTAGAGAAGATGCTGGCACTAGGAGTTATTGAGCCTTCAAATAGTGCCTGGTCGAGTCCCGTGTGTTTAGTGAAAAAAAGGATGATTCATACAGATTTTGCATAGACTTTCGAAAACTTAATTTTGTCTCTAAGAAATACGCGTATCCAATTCCCTATATTTTAACGATTCTTGACCAATTACGAGATGCCAAATACCTTAGCTCGATTGATATCAAATCTGCTTTTTGGCAAGTGCCTTTGAGTCAGTCATCGAAAGATTACACCAGTTTCACTGTACCCGGTAGAGGACTATACCGATTTTGTCGAATGCCTTTCGGCCTCACTAATGCTCCGGCCACATGGCAAAGAATCGTGGATACAGTGTTAGGAGCTGATTTACAACCTTCAGTTCTAGTATATTTGGACGACATAATCATCACCAGTAAGGACTTTGAAGACCACTTGAAAACTTTGAACTTAGTTTCTGACCGATTACTCGAAGCCGTTATTTCACCAGAGAAATGTCATTTCTGCAGGCCACAATTGAAATATTGAGGATATGTTGTCGATAAGTTTGGACTACGTCCTGATCCAGAGAAAATCGAAGCAATCACCAGTATTCCTCCACCACGGACTATATCTGAAATCCGCAGATTTATTGGGACTGCATCATGGTACCGGCGCTTCATACCACAGTTCTCAAGCATACTAGCTCCTCTCACAAATCTTACAAAGAAAAATATAAAATGGCATTGGGATGAGGAATGCGAAAAATCTTTTAAGACTATAAAAGAAATGTTGATTTCAGCCCCTATCCTTACATGTTCGTCCTTACATGTCTTACATGTCACCGATTCATCTAAATTTTCTAAAACTACCGATAAGTGGTACGTGTAGAAGCCGAACCATCAAAATTTCCAACTTGGCGAGCTGAAAGTAATATACTGTATAAGTACGTAAAACCTAGTATACCTGAGTTAAGTTCATCCAAAGATGTTTGGAAGTTGGTAGTTCCAAAAGATTTCAGAATGGGGATATTTTCACAGTGCCACGATTCACCAACATTTTGGCGTATTCAGAATCAGTACTATTGGCCCAAGTTTAAAAGTGACGTGATCAACTACGTTCGTCGTTGTAAAATTTGTGCAATGCAGAAGGTTGAACAGAAACCTCCAAGAGGACTGATGGGAAAAAGACCGGAAATAACGGAACCATGGCAGGTCATTAGTTTGAACTACATTGGACCCCTCCCCAGATCAAAACAAGGGAATTGTTATGTCTTAGTAGTCACAGACTATTTTAGTAAATTTGTTCTATTATTTCCATCGCGGTCGGCAAAATCAAAATCACTGGTGAAGAACATAGAGGATAATGTATTTTTGATGTATGGAACCCCCCAGAGCTTGATATGTGACAATGGACCACAGTTTGGATCAAAGTAATTCCAAAATCTTTGTCAAAAGTATCAAACTAAACCGTTCTACACTGCTAACTATTTCCCGCAGGCTAACCCTACGGAGCGTGTAAACAGAGTTTTGAAGACTATCAGATCGTAATTGGCAATGATGATCAACGGACTTGGGATATAAACCTCGCGGCGATCGGTTGTGCAATCCGAACCAGCAAACATGATACCATAGGATTCTCTCCCTATTTTATCAACTTTGGACGAGAACATAAATTATTTGGGAAAGATTACCGGGATGAGACTACTGCCGAAATGCCTGTTTTGATCGAAAAACGTATAAGTGGATTCAAAAAACTTTATGAGAAGGTGAACACGAAAATTCAAGTTGGCCGTACTCGACAACAACATCATTACAACCTTCGTCGAAGACATGTCACCTTTGAGCCAGGACAACGAGTTTGGCGCCGAAATAAAATCCTATCCAATGCAGCCAATTACTTCAGTTCGAAATTGGCACCCACATTCATAGGACTTTTTATCGTGGAACGCCGAATCGGTTCTTGTACTTACCAGCTGACTGATAAAGCAGGGAAAGATAAGGGTGTCTGGCATGTGCAACATCTTAAACCCGATAGTACCATGGAGTGATGATTTTGGAGAGTCCGTCAGTAATCAAATACGCATGTTATGTCCTTTCTTTTTATATTTTTTTTTGGTTAGGGCTGTCGAGGGACAAGCTCTACAAAGCGGGCGACTAGTAAAGTATCTACTTGTCCGGCTTGGCGAGGGTTGTGATCGGCCCGCTGCATCACTGGCGCCCTTTAAAAAAAAACCCACGCCAGCTCCGGAACCCTGAGTGGGGTATTGCTTGGCTAGCTAAGCTTCCAACAGAGGGTTTCAACGCTAAGCCAAAAATCAAATTTGTTTCACCTCGTTGAGTGTGAAACAATCCGACTTGGAGATTCCTGTCCATCCAGTTTGGCGACACCGAAGACAACCAGAAAGAAAAGGCATCCAGACTCGCCTCTATAGGACTCCTTTGGCGTGTACCTCTACAAAACAAGCTCTATGGGTCACCCCTTGATTTTCATGTAAGTAACTGCTGAATTGCCATTTTCATTTATTTTCTGTTTGTTAATGTCGGATAGATTGCGTGAAACTTTATTGAAAAAGAGACATAGATTGAGCTACATTCTTAAACCTTATCAGGATAATAATTCAGATTCAGATAGTGGTTCAGAGACGGAAGAATCAAACGCAACTTTAACTAATTTAAATTTAGAAGATTCACATAGTAATCTTGATTCAGAAGTAATAACTGATTCAAATTTCATAATGGAAAACGTTAGATTTCACAATACTCTTTTGCCAAGTTTCAATGGAAACCAAAACCATTTAGAGAGTTTCATTATTTCCATTAATGAGTTCTACGAATTATATAATAATGATAACAATGATGCGAGGAGAATTGTACTCTCCGCGATAAAGTCTAAACTCGTTGATGATGCACGAGAATTTCTTATCACCAGACCTGATCTGAATACTTGGCCTTGTATAAGGGATGCACTTAGGCAAAAGTTTGGTGATCCCATAAACTATCAAATTCTAATGCAACAAATGCAGTATACTAAAATTAACAAAAACGAAAATATGCTTGAATCTGTAGAAAGATTAAAAACCATAATTCAAAGAATATTTTCAAAAATTCAATGCGAAGTATTAGATGCGAATTGTAAAATTCTCTTGATAAATCAGGTTCATGAAACTGCAGTATTGATCTTAACAGCAAATTCACCTCAAACATTAAAAACTATGTTGATGTTGTCAGATCCAAATACACTCGATGATGCCTTAGCGCATGTCATAAACTTCAATATGATTGAATCACAAGTAAATTTTACAAATAATTCAACTTTGCATACCGGTCAAGCTTTCAACATTCCTTCGAATAATACAAATTTTAATAATAGACCTAACTTTAAGACATTACCACCTATTCCTCCTATGAGATTTCCTACCCAACCTAGACCTAATTTTGTAAATACCAATCGAAATGCTAGACCTAATTCTTCAAATCAACAAAATTTTAATAGAAATGTTTTTGCTCCATCTGAAATTGAATGCTCTTATAGATTATGACAAGAAAGTTTTGACTCTTCAAAACATCAAAATTCCATTTTCTTTAACTTATAATAAACCGTAACTGGAGCCTGTACGAAACCATCATATAAATTCACTCACCATTCCAGTAAACTATCAAAACGGTCTCGTCATTTTACCGTCTTTTCGAATAAATGACCATATAATCCCTGACAGTTTAGTTGAAGTAAAACACGGCTTTTGCAAAATTCCAAACCCAACTCCTTCAGTCAACATAAATTACCATCAAAGATTAAAAGTAATTCCTAAAGATCACTTCGACATAGTAATCCCTTCGTATAACTACCCCTCAAAATTCAACCCTACGACAGAGCTTCGACTTGAACATTTGACTCCTCTGGAAAAATCAAAAATCCTTCCCTTGTGTCATGAATACAAAGATATCATGTATCATGACAACTGCGACCTATCTTTCACTAGTCAAACGAAACACCACATACGAACAACCAATGATCATCCAATCTATGTAAAATCTCACAGACACCCCCCTCTCATGAATGCGGAAATCCAATCTCAAATTCAAAAGCTTTTGGACAATAAAATAATTCGTTCGTCCATCTCTCCATATTCTGCACCAGTCTGGATCGTTCCAAAAAAAACTGATGCCTCTGGCAAAAAGAAATTCCGCATGGTAATTGATTATCGTCGTCTAAATGAGGAAACTATTGAAGAAGTTTACCCCCTTTCCAGGATCGAAGATATTCTCGACAACTTGGGCAAGTGCACATATTTCACTACCCTCGATCTTGCACAAGGTTTTCATCAAATTGAGATGGACCCAAAATCAGTAGATAAAACGGCATTTTCAGTAAACAACGGTCATTACGAATATCTTCGAATGCCTTTTGGATTAAAAAACGCTCCAGCCACCTTCCAATGTATGATGGACGAAGTCCTTAGGGAATATTTGTATAAATTCTGTTTCGTCTACATGGACGATATTGTAATATTTTCCAAGTCTCTTTCAAAGCTCATCGATCATATCCGCCTCATTTTCAGAAAACTCCGCGCAGTCAACTTAAAAGGGCAACCCGATAAATCTGAGTTTCTTTGTAAGGAAGTTGCATTTTTAGGCCATATTATCATCCCTGAGGGTATAAAACCAAATCCTTCCAAAATAGAAGCGAATCAGAAATATCCGATTCCTCGAACGCAGAAGGAGATTAAATCATTTTTGGGATTAATAGGGTACTACCGACGATTCATCAAAAATTTCTCCAAGATAACTTTTCCCATAACTAAATGTCTTCGAAAGGGCTCTTCAATCAACATCGAAAACCTCGACTATAAAAACGCTTTCTCGAAATGTAAAGAACTAATTTCAAACTCCCCTGTTCTCCAATACCCTGACTTTTCTAAACCATTCAAACTCACAACAGATGCCTCTAACATCGCCATAGGAAGCGTATTATCCCAAAATGACCACCCTATCGCCTTCTATTACCGTACTCTCAATACAGCAGAAAAAAATTACTCCATTATCGAGAAAGAACTTCTTTCTATAGTCGATTCGACAAAACATTTTTGTCCCTATCTCTATGGACAAAAATTCCAAATTGAAACTGATCACAACCCCCTGGTTTGGTTGTCCACAATCAAGGAACCAAATTCTCGACTAACAAGATATGGCGACTCAAATTATAAGAATTCAATTGTGACATAAAATACAAAAAAGGTAAAGAAAATTTAGTAGCTGATGCCCTCTCTAGAATTCAAATCAATAACAACGAGATAAATGACACAGATTCAACAGCTCCTAACGCAGACAATACCATCGCCAAACTCGCAGACTTTGACCTAGCTGACTTTGTTCTCCACGAAAGATATAATGACGTCGTGCCACCGTCAAATTTCGAAAAATCAACGGCTCTAGAGAACCCTGAAATAAATAACAATGCTACAGACGTGACAGTACATTCTAATAATGACCCTCATGGAAAATTTCTACCCATATCTGAACTTCCGGTTAACTATGCATCAAACCGCTTAGTGATAGACTATGGGGACAAATTTGAACAAACTCTGACAAAGCCATTCAAAAAGAATCATTATTTCCTCCGAATCTCTGAAGTGGATCAATAAGAACATATCCTCAACATTTTTAAAGAGGTAATCAGGCTCGATACCTCATTCACAGTTTTCATCAGAACCCAGAATTAAAACTAGAATTCGAACGACTGGTTACTGCTAATTTGAACCCCTCAGCAAAGCTCATATCTTCTAACATATACCTCAACGATGTGCTAGATCCCAATCATCAAAAAGATATAATATTAGATTACCATCAAAACAACCATAACGGAATCACAGAAACGTACAATCACATAAAGCAAAAATACTATTGGCCGAGATTAGGAGACACAATAACGTCAATAATCAATAATTGCGAAATTTGTTTACAAAATAAGTACGAACGACACCCTTATCGAATTGGCTACGAGGGTCCCCTTCTTTCTGAGAAACCTTTCAAAACACTCCATATCGATATATTCCAATTTTCCAACTCCCAGTTTCTGACAATAACTGACTCATTTTCAAAGTATGCCCAAGCATACTTCATCCCAGACAGCCGTTACAATTTTAAGTAAATTAAGGCACTACATTTCCCATCATGATACTCCCCAACAAATAATATCTGATCAAGGAACTGAATTTAGAAACAACCTTCTCAAGGAATTCTGTCAACTCTTCTGTATAGACGTTTACTATACAACACCAGGAAATTCATCCTCCAATAGTCCAGTTGAACGCCTGCATTCTACCCTGCTTGAAAAATTACGTACCTTGAAGATGCAGAATCCTGAGGAAACTCCCCAAAATCTCATGACATCCGCAATTCTCATATACAATCAAAGTATCCATTCGACCACTGGCCACTCTCCGTTTTCTATTCTCTATGGCCCCTACTTCAATGAACCTTCTTTCAATAACGATTTAACCCTTTTCGAACAATACAATGAAAACAGAAAAAAAGAAATGATCTCCTTCCATGAATCAATTTATAAAAAAGCGTATCAAAGGCAGTCAGATAACACACAAAAACAAAACAGAAATGTTGAACAAGCCCCCAAAATTGAACCCGGTCAAACAGTCTATAGGAAAAACACCCTGAGAAATAAAATGAACCCTCAGTTCATTCCGACAAAAGTAACAGGAAACGACAAAAACAAAGTTATAGGTATTTCAAAAAAGAAACCAATAACTACCCATATAAGAAAAATTAAAAGACTTAGGAAAAATCCTATCTCTTTACAGTTTCCTGATCCCGGCCCTTCAATCCTTCCTCCACCAGGCGAACCAGTGCCAAGCACTTCTGGTACGCAACCTTCCAAATAATGGGTATTACTCAGAGGACATATCACCCTCATTAGTGATTAATCATTATCATAGTACGTATATACCCTTTAATATTGGGCAAATCGAAATATCGTTATCGAATCTATTTAGTAATTTCAAAATAATCATAGAACCACTATTAAATAAGCAAAATAATGAGTTAGCACTTTTACAATTTCAACACATTTCTAGATTAATGAACCAAACATATGACACCTATGCAAAGTTGAACACTTGCGATTTTATTCATTCAACTCGAAGAAAACGAGGTTTAATAAACTTCCTTGGTAGTAGTATCAAGTTCATTACAGGAAATCTAGACAATGACGATTTAGAAAATATTAATCGGAATTTGCAAACTTTGAAAAATAACGAAGTCAACGCCATGCATAGGATCAATGACTTTAGCTCGTTTGCAGGAAATATCATAAATGAATTTAAGAAAAACGTAGAAACCATCAATGAAAATAATAAACAGATTCTTCAAGAAAAATCAAAATTAGGCGACAAAATTAACTTGGCAATGCTACTCGAAAATCAGTATATGCAAGTTATGAATCTAAATCAATATTTGGAAAAACTATTACTAATCTTTTCTTTTGCTCATTTAGAAACTTTAGACCTCAAGTTAATAAGTGTGAAGAATATTGTGGAAATGTGGGACTTTTTAAAGTTTCACTACCCGAAAAATACTCTCTGGCCTCTTAACCATTTATCTGAACTCACTTTAATTTCCAAAACTGGTCTTGTAATATCAACAGAAATGGCAATTCTAGTAGTTGAGATACCCATATTTGTGCAAAAGTCCTGTAACGTGAGAATTGTGTACCCTGTACCCAACAATGAGTCCAAGCTGCTGATCAGCCCAAGCAAATATTTCTGTGACGAAGTATGGTACAACCAATGTGAAGAGATCAACTCAAGATGGATGTGTATGGACGTCACAGTTAATGGTTGTCCCTCACTGGAGACCTGCCAGTTTGCCCATGTCCGGAATGACTTTCAAGTTCACACACTGACATACAAGAACTCTTTGATTTCATGTTCCAAATTTCCTGTAACACTTTCCGAAAATTGTTTTCCATTCGAAAAGATATCTCTTCAGGACTGTTACATCATACAAAGTGAATGTGACGTAATCATCAATCAACACAAGTACTCCCTGTCGGTGAACAATATATCCATCTCAACCACTGAAATCCTGAAACTTCCGGATACCAACTTTTCCATTCACTTACAAATACGTCATTTGGAAAACCCCGCCAAAATACAAGAAGATCTGAATGAGCCTATATAATTTCAAGATGGTCCAAAGCAAAACACAACCAGTATCCTGTTAAGAACTACAGGCCTCATCCTCCTGTGTATCCTAATATCGACCATATATTTCTGGCAGAAGAAGAGCAACATCAAAGCTGTTCCTGTCAAAGAGCTGGAGAAGTTTCTCAACGAGGACGTTGAAGAAGCTAAGGGAGGAGGAGTAATAACCCCGAACCCATAACTATTGTATACATTTATTGAATAGTGCTGACTTAGAATAATTCCTAGTATACAGGGTGTTTCAGAATAACATGCTAATAATAAAGGGGGTGATTCTTGGGCTCATTTTAAGAAAAAAAATTCATATGAACGTATGTCCTAAACGCCTTAACTTTTGAGATACAGGGTGTCAAAGTTTTAAAAAATAGATACTTTTTTCACAATAACTTTGTCATTACTGTAGATATCTTTATGAAATTTGAGTCATGTATTTTAGGCAATAATACTCATTCTTTGATGCACCAACAATTTAATTATTCTGACCAGTGCCGTCCATGCGGGTTTTGGTTTGCATATTTTTTGTGAAAAAAATAGTACACCACGGACATACGTTCATATGATTTTTTTTTCTTAAAATGAGCCCAAGAATCACCCCCTTTATGATTAGCATGTTATTCTGAAACACCCTGTATAAGCAAAGTGTTACGTTTTAGTCCAACTTTCTATGTGTCAAAGCTACGGCTGTTCATGATCGTTCACGTAGTATTAAGCATCTAATGTGTAGTTTCTAAAAATAAAGTCTTTTTTGAAAGTCTATCGTGTCGTCTTGGAACTTAATTCGCGGGTGTCTTGGAAAATTGATTGTTGTAGGCCGTACGAGTTTATAACTGATAATAAGTCAAGTCTATTTTTATTGTCTTTTAACAGTTCTATGTATATTGAAGTCCCCAGCGATTATAACATTTTGCCATGTTCACATATACTACACAGGAGTCTCTCCATACTCTCGATACATTTTGCAGTGTTTCCAGATGACGGTCTATAAACACAAACAACAACAAATTTTTCACTATTCATATCACAGATAACCCCGGCATATTCGAACTCATTTTTAGATAAAATACTAATTAGATCTGATCGTGGTTTGAAACTTACTGTTTTGTGAACGTAACCTGCACATCCTCCATGCTGGCCACTATTCCGGCAAAATGCTGCTGCTAGTTTGAAATCCTGAAGGCCCCTATGCACCAGTTCTTCTTTAGATCTCCAGTGTACAGACATGCAAAATATTTTGCATTTTGTTTGTAAGCCTAATAGATTATTGACCAAGTTCAGGGTATTGTGGCATTGTGGCATGGGAATAAACATACATGAAATATATCAAGCCTCTCGAAGTCATGCAGAAACTTTTCATCAAAATTATATTTGAGAAAAAATATACTTACCCCAGTGATGATTTGCACCAGGAGAGCGGATTACTGGATATAAGGCAACTGTATGTACTGAGAACACTTTCATATCAGTTCAAAACTCGATCACTATTGCACCCTATCGATCCCGATTACAATACGAGACTTAAGTTAAGATTGAATACAACCACTTTGAAGGTAAACAAGACAATATCGCAAGAATCAAACTGGTTCTTGGCACCGTACATGTATCGTCTATTACCTGCATCAGTGAAAAACTCAAATGGTTCAAATTCTTTCAAGAAAATCCTTAAGGTCTGGTTATTATAATAATGAGGGAAAGAAAATCAATGATCTGGTTATTATCTCAACCGAGACGTGTTATTCATGACATGATGGAACTAAATAATAAGGATACTTTTAGGAACGCTTATGTATATTTATTTATCTTATATTTTTTGCACACGGAATTTACATTGTATACCTGATTTTAGAGTCTTTTTTTAAGTTATGCTAATTGTATGGAGTATGCGTGGGAAGGAATGCCTCGCACAAGTCTTTTGATTACGGAGGTTGTATCTTTTCGTTTTCCTTCTCTATTTTGTGTATCCCAACAATTCTATATAGCTGTTTCTTACTCTGATTGAGTGATTGTGTAAACTCCAAATTATAAACTTTTGTGTGAGGATGTATATAGTCTCCCACAAGTCTTAAGACTTCTTGAGACTCAAATCTTTTTTATTTCCAATCCAGTTTTAAAATATTTTTTATTCTCTGTGTAATGGTTTTTATTTAATTTTGGAAATTATTATTATTATTAGCGTTTGATTTGTCGCTGTTGAAGTAGTTTCTGTGGTTGTGATTTGTTACTTTGTGCCCCAGGATTCTTCTGTAACATTATTGATACATTTTCAATAGGAGACATCATATGATATTTATATAAAAAATATTGCGACAAAGATGCACGTTATTGCGTCACCATGCCGATATAGGATTTAACACGAACGATTGGTGAGTCGTTCATGCTGCTGGTAGCGTGTGTGTTATTGTCCACACTCTTCTGTTGTTTGGACAAGGACATCTTTTAGAGAACAAGAGTTTCCTGACTGCATGTCTATGGTGAATTCCGTCAGTGATCCATTGTTGGTAGCATAACATTGTTTTTTTGAAGTTTACAGGCCCGTGATTTGACGCGTTTGAAGGTAGAAAGTGTATTTTGCTATGGGAGCTTATAACATTTGCAGACTTCGAAGCTCTAGTTACTTGACGGCAGTTCCAGGGTTGGTTAGCTTGGAAATCGATTCGGAGGGTAGATGGTTCAGTAATGCTCATCGGTATAGTCCTGTCCTGTCCCACCAATTTTCTTGATACTCAACAGTTTTTTTTATTTTATTTATTTATTCAATTAAAGTCTTACAAAACACCCTTAAAGGTAATTAAAGTATAAGACTAAGAAATATGTAAAAAAGTAGTAACAGATCGTGCGGTAAAGTAACATCACAAAAATACGAACAAGAAAACAAGACACATGTAGACGGACTGATATGCATTACCTACGTTATAAGGTTTCTTAACTGTTTTAAATTTATGTGAAAAATGTCAACATCATTGCACCTATACAAATCATTCCAGTACCCTAACATTTGACTTAAAGGACTATCTAACGGAGACTTAATTGTAAATAATTTATCACGCCTACATCTAAGGTTAACCTTGGGTACATGAAATGATATCGACTTAATAAGCCCACAGCCTTGGTATTTTAGGTTATTCAGTAAATAATAGACGAATATCACAGAATGCAGTCTTCTTCTATCACAGAGCTTTTGAAACTTATATGTATCCACCATGCTTTGATAAGAAATCAGATAAGGATAGGCATTGTTATCTCTAAAGTACAGAAATCAGAGAAATTTCTTCTGAACTCTCTCAATATGCTCACTATGACAACGGGCCGCAGGTGACCAAAGTATTGCTGCGTACTCCAGGTGAGGCCTCACAATTGCATTATAGAGGATAACAACTGTGCTTAGGTTTTTAAAATTCCTTGAGTTACGAATAACAGACCCCAATTTCTTATAGGCTTTATTAACTACCATATCATAATGAGAGGTAAATTTCAAGTTGCTTTGCATGTACACACCTAGATCTTTGATTTCTTGCTTTCTTTGCAAGGGTGCATCATTGATAGAGTAGACAAAGTTTATTGGATTTAACTTTCGGGAGTAGGTAACCAAGACACACTTATCGATGTTCAGGCGCATTTTGTTATACGAAAACCAGCCGGAAACAGCAGATAAATCTTCCTGCAGCTGAAGGCAATCTAGATATGAGTTTATTTCCTTAAAAAGTTTGAAATCATCCGCGAAGATCAAGCAGGATGAATGTTTCACGCACTCAATTATGGTGTCCATATAGATAATAAAGAATAGAGGACCAACAATACTTCCCTGCGGAACTCCAGAAGTCGCAAAGTAAGGTCTAGACAGTGAGTTGCCAATTTTGACTTTGTGAGAACGATTTGAAAGATACGAGTCAAAAAACAAACATGCCTTTTCGGAAAATCCAATTTCCGCCAGCCGCCCAATGAGGACCTCATGGTCAACCAAATCAAAAGCTTTGGCACAGTCCGTGTATATTGTGTCAAGCTGGGCTTGATTATTCACAGCCTCAAATGCTCGTGTCGAGAACGAGCATAAATTTGATACGGTAGATTTGCCTGCAACAAAACCATGCTGTTCATCAGAAATTCTGACGTTAACGTTTTCCAGAAGATCTTCGTGGAGCACGATTTCGAAAATCTTTGCCAGAGAGTTTAATATACTTATAGGCCTTTAATTCTTAATATCACTCTCACAGCCACCCTTGAAAATAGGAACGACAATTGCCGCCCTAAGTTTCTCAGGGAAAGTACCACGGTGAACAGACAAATTGAAAATAAACGCAATTGGCTTCGCAAGAGAATCCATACACCCCTTATAAATATAAGAGGGGATGTTATCAACACCAGTGGATTTTTTTGGCTTTAATTTTTTTTTTTTTTTTTTTTTTTTTTTTTGCTTTCAAATACTTCTAGTCTTATGATGAGTTCCGTTTTGTCATCATTATGACTTACTATTATCTTCTATCATTTATCAGTCTTTTCCTTTTATATTTTTACAGGTGTTCGCTACGTTATTTAGTCTTCTATGTTACTTATATCTAAAGTTCTCCTTATAAGACGTTTCATTCCTCTTCTCCTTCTCCGCTACTAAAATATTCTTCGTCTGCTCCTTCTTCATTTTCGTCTTCTTCTACTAGTTCCTGTATTGGGGCTTCTTCTATTGGAGCTTCTTCCGTCCAGGGATCGGTATATGGCAGCATCCTGCTTACATTTACTGTAAAAATAGGAGGGAATGGCTGTGTTGCTCATCTCGAAGTAGGAAGAAAACAGTTCGAGTACTCAGAGCAATAATCTTTTATTAGTAGCTGGCAAAGCGCTTTCGGCTAATAAAAAGCCATCATCAGTGCCCCAACTGAAAGTGATACCGGCATGAGTTACGTTATTAAACGTTTATCGAAGAAGAAAAAATTTTTATATAATAAAGGAAAAAGAAAGAATTTTGTGGTACTCACTAGTCAGTTGTGTACAGTGGACATTTTCCTCAATTTGACCATCATTGGGCCCTTTTCAAGGGTGCTTATTATTCGTAAAAATGGTCCGGCATCATACAATACTATTTTTCGAAGTTATTGAGGTCAATCAAGTTGACAAGGTTAAAATAACATTAAACATAAGCACGTACAAGACATTTACAACACTTTAAAATGAATTTATAGACTTATTTTATCATTCTAGCGATGATTGACCACAAGGCGAAAGGTGAGAGATGAATTGATACAGGTTATTAAGCGAATCTGGTTAAAAATTGCAAATCATGAGATTAGGTTAGGTTAGAATTAACAAATGGAGTGGACTGCACTGGCGAATTGACCAACAAATCGACAGGCAAACCAATGTCAGGCTAGTGGTGATAGTAATTGAAATTGAACGAGGGAGAAGTTGCGGTTAGAGAATTTCTTTGAATAACTTCAGGCAATATGAGTTCTTTGTTGGTTAACACCAAGGATAGATTTGATGTGTTGTCGAGAAGTGGAATTTACAAATTGGAATGTGTAGTTGCTCCTACATTGGGCGCACCTGTAGACCTCTAAAAACTAGAATCTCCGAACATTTGAATAGACCTAACTCTGCTTTCGGTGAACACATCAAGTTACATGATCACAATTTTAGCCCTGGATCTAACTCAAAGATTCTACATCAAGTTTCTTCTAAGAACTTTAACCGTCTGGATTTTCTGGAGGATATTTACATTTCCAATGAATTGAAGTCAAACCCTTCTTGTCTTAATATTCAAGTTAACTTAAATAGATCATACACTCCTCTTCACAGGAGATTACAAACTTAAATTTATTCAAAGAAATTCTCTTACCGCAACTTCTCCCTCGTTCAATTTCAATTACTATCACCACTAGCCTGACATTGGTTTGCCTGTCGATTTGTTGGTCAATTCGCCAGTGCAGTCCACTCCATTTGTAAATTCTAACCTAACCTAATCTCATGATTTGCAATTTTTAACCAGATTCGCTTAATAACCTGTATCAATTCATCTCTCACCTTTCGCCTCGTGGTCAATCATCGCTAGAATGATAAAATAAGTCTATAAATTCATTTTAAAGTGTTGTAAATGTCTTGTACATGCTTATGTTTAATGTTATTTTAACCTTGTCAACTTGATTGACCTCAATAACTTCGGAAAATAGTATTGTATGATGCCGGACCATTTTTACGAATAATAAGCACCCTTGAAAGGGGCCCAATGATGGTCAAATTGAGGAAAATGTCCACTGTACACAACTGCCTAGTGAGTACCACAAAATTCTTTCTTTTTCCTTTATTATATAAAAATTTTTTCTTCTTCGATAAACGTTTAATAACGTAACTCATGCCGGTATCACTTTCAGTTGAAGCACTGATGATGGCTTTTTATTAGCCGAAAGCGCTTTGCCAGCTACTAATAAAAGATTATTGCTCTGAGTACTCAAACTGTTTTCTTCCTACATTTACTGTGTCGGTCTTCGATTTGCCTCCATAATCCTTCTCACTTCATAAATAACCTTCCTCATCTTTCTTGTTACTTCGTAAGGTCCAAACCATCAGAGCAGGAGTTTCTCGCTTCTTCCGACTTTTCTCACGGGAATGAAAACCTTCACCTTATCGCCAGTTTCAAATTGTATGTCTCTGTATTTTTCGTCAAAACGCACCTTGTCACTCTTCTGTCTCCTTCGAATATTCTCCGCTGCCACTGCTCATATTGCCAATGATTTTTCTCGAAGTTTAAATGCGTCTGTTGAAGAATTGTTGTCCAAGAGTCCTGCTTTCGGAGGTAGTGTAGGATCTCTCGCGAAGGTCAGCATGAACGGGCTGAATTTTGTTGTATCCTGAATGGCAGTGTTATATGCAAAGGTGACAAAAGGCACGTAACTGCAATAGTCAGATTGCTCTGTATTGCAGTCATTGACTTTAAATACTATAGACTGGGCATCCCATTCATAAAATGGTATTAGTCTTGACGCCAACATCACAATAAGTGCGAAAGAGACAACACTATGGGTGGAAAGAGATAAAACGAGGAATCCGAACCCATCGGGCAACACCGCATGAGAACATGTGATTCTTATAATACGTACGTCCGAACTCGATTTTCATCTGGAACAGCGGCGGCACATTTCGAGTTTCAACCGTTTTGTATGAAAAATATAAATGAATATTAATTTGGGTAGGTACCTATGTCGTTATTGTTATATGACAGTATATCACATTTTTGACTTTCTGAATCAATAAAAATTGAAATTTTCATAACATTAAAAATTAAATCTCCTGCTGTTCTTCCGATAATGAATTACGGTTCCGAATAAAATGTCAACCAAAATACAAAATATATTTCGCCTTTCTTACATATCTCTAAGGCCATTTTACTCAATTTGCCATATGATTTTTGTTTTTGGAGACGGGAAACTGTATGGTCTGCCGGTGAGTCATGATTGTCAAGCTTCCCGGTTTTAAATATTTGATTCCATCAATGTCACGTAAATAGTCTTGTGGGTTAAAATGGGCCGAACACAAAAAGGGAGGTTTGATTCGAAGTCGGTCCTCGTCAATCCTCACCCTCACCAAAGAACACCAAATATTTCGCAGCTCCTCATTTTTTGGAAATCTAAAATTGGATAACAAGAAAAAAATATAAAAAATAGGAAACAGCAACGTTTTACTTTTCTTGTTTCTAATACATAAGTATATGTACAGGCGAAAAGTATTATAAATAAATGGCCGAAAAACTGTTTTTAACTATACCAAAATGATTATCAGTGCTGGAAAGTGAGTGGAGATAAATTCAAAGAGATATGGTGCAGGAGTCATACTAAACAAAGACCGCAAATATTGGTATACCTGCAAATTGAAGCAGGTAAGCAATATTGTTTATTGGTCTATTCTTCTTTAAATTGATGTCTGGACATAAATTTAATTTTGTACGTTTAGACATAAATTTGGCCCAAAAACATTTATGTCTAGATATACATTCAAAGAAGTATGGGCAAATAAACAATACATAATGCGTAGGTACCCTGCTTCAATTTGCAAGTACCAATATTTGCAGTTTCTATTCACTTTTCGCATTCTCCAGAAAATTAAACATTTTTTATATATCCTATACCTACCTTAAAAATAAGATTGCCATTTTTTCTGACACGCTTTAAAATGTAAAGGTTTATTCGGAAGCCTTGGGAACAGGGTAAGTATCTATTTTCAACCATTGAACTTTAATTTAAAACTTTTTTCCAAACGTCAAATTAAAAAGTGAATTGCGGGGTCCATTTAGCTGTGCCCTGTACAAGGTTTTTTTTATATATTGATTTAGACCCCCTTTATCTTTTTTATTTGACGTTTCTGACAAAAATGTCCCTTCATAAAAGTCTATTGATTGGTTTCGAGCAAATTGTTGGAAAAACTATATTTCGCTTTAACAGGAAGAAAGACTGGGCGTCGTCAAAATTTTTAATTCCAATTGAGGTACAGGCAAAGAGGGCGATATGTAAAAAATTTTATTTCGAGATAAACGCGAGGTTTCAAGAGCTCTAAAAAGTGATTATTATAATAGTAATTGTGAAAGTAAGCATTCTTACTAAAGACTTCAACCTTATTGTTATAAAAAAACGAAAATAAGACAGTTGAGGAAGTATCCAATAAATAATTCATCTTGACTGTGTATGAAATAATCGAGGAAATAATGGGATAGGTATTCAAGTAATATGAATATCCTTTCTTATTTGAGAACAATCGGTTCCTATTGCATAAAACACTACCATTCAGGCTTTTTTTCCAAATCAGTTTCATTTTTTCGTTGTTACCTATTCACGAATAAAAACAAACATTTAAACTTCCTGAAGATTGAAAAATCCTCATTTTCATGAATGAAATATGATGATGCCTACACTCTACACCACTGGATCCCTCTCCAGTCAATGCTCAATGCAAATTTGACACTTACCTGTGAATGGTGATTTCTGGATCCGAATGGTCCAGTTTTTGACACAGCAAGCACAATCTTACCATTTTTCACAAATAAAGTCACAATACAACACTTCACAAGCACGAAAGTAGAAGTTTTCAAGTTGAAACCCCATGGCATCACCGCACTACCTTCAAAATCGAAACCAGCTGTTTAAAGGCAGCGTTGCCGTGTACTAGGACTAATATTTACTATGTATCGCCTGTATCCAATGCACAAAAAATCATTATTTAATGAATGTTAGTAGTTAAGCTTTGAGTAGCATAAAAATGTTTCACATTATTTATGATATGAAATAATATCATCATTAGACATTATCACCGTTGTTCAACATTGAGTTGATTCACACGAAATGATGGTTGTTAATGTGTCTGATTATGCGATAATCTAGAATAGTGAACCTTGATGCACCTTCTTGAAAGATTAACAATACTCAATCCTCCTTAGTTTTCATTGTATCATGTCTTATCAATCAATTTCGTACACAGAGGAATTTTCATTGATGAAGATTTGCCCAAATCGGCAACCGCGTCCAAAGCAGGTCAGTTTTCGGCGACGCAGATAGATATAACTCGACAAGGATAGCGATACAGTGAATTTCTCAAGACATACGTCCAAAATTGGATGATGGTGCCATTATTTTTGAAGGTTTCCTTCTCTAAAGCCTTATAAAACTCAATGATTGCAGTACATTGCTAGC
This sequence comes from Orchestes rusci, assembly GCA_958502075.1. Lineage (NCBI taxonomy): Eukaryota > Metazoa > Arthropoda > Insecta > Coleoptera > Curculionidae > Orchestes > Orchestes rusci. The sequence continues at coordinate 22,527,491 of OY293305.1, read as the reverse complement.
ATATTGGTCATAGTTTTATTTAAACGTTCGGTCAATCCGTTGCAACAGGGATGGTGAGCTGTGCTGAACCGTCTGCGTCTTCTTACGCCCATATTTTGAGTAAGTTCCTTCACTTGTTCTGCTTGGAACAGCTTTTTTTGGTCGCTCAGAATTGTCCTTGGTGCCCCGTGAATGAGAATAACTTTTTCCAGGATAAACTGTGCAATTGACTCTGCTTTTCTTTTTGGTAATGCGGCTGTTATTCCATACCTAGACGCGTAGTCAGTTGTAAGTACTGTTATCGTCTTCCCCTTGTTACTTCTTCGAAAAGGCCCTAATAAGTCAATTCCCATGTTGCCAAAAATTGTACCCACGGGAGTTGGCTGTAGGAAACCTGGGGTTTTTCTGTAGAGCTGACTTTTCCTAGCTTGACAGTCAACGCAACTTTTTACGTATTTTCCAACATCTTTAGCCATCCCAGTCCAGTAAAATCTATTCTTGACCTTGTCCAAAGTCTTACCTAGTCCCAAGTAATCACAGGTTGGTGCAGCGTGCAATCCCCACCTTATCTCTTTTTTTCATAGACCTCGGTACTACCAGCAGGCATTCAACATCTCTCCGACCTGTGTTGACTTTGTACAGGCAGTCATCTGTTAGTCTAAAGTTTTTGGCACGTCTTCTGAGAGCTATTGGGGAGTTGTCTGGATTTGTGATGGTTTGTATAAGCATTGTAGTTCGGCTATTTCCTGCCTTCTGATGGCGAAGGTCTAAATTCATTTTGATTTTCGATCTCCTGTTCATCTGCTGGGGGTAATACTGGGTTTCGTGACAAGCAATCAGCGTCCATGTGGGTCTTTCCAGACTTATAAAGGACCTTATAATCGAACTCAGCGATTTCTAAAGCCCATCTTGCTAGTCGCCGATTGTTGTCTTTGATGAAGTCCAGCCAGCATAAAGCGTGGTGGTCGGAAACGATGTTGACTAAGATCAGATGCCGAAGGTATCCCATGGCTCATACTATGCTGAGTAGCTACAGCTCACTGATGGAGTAGTTCTTCTCACAGGATGACAAACTTCGGCTAATATGAGCTACTGGATGATTCTCTACCTTCCTGCAGGAGGATTGCTCCAATTCCTACTGTCGACGCGTCAGTGTGCAAGATTGTCTTCTTTCCAGGGTTGAAGTGCTGTGGGACAGGGGCGGACACCAGTTTTCGTAACAGTTCATTGAACGCCTGTTCCTCTGTCGGGCCCCAATCAAACTTTCTACTTGTCTTGGTCAACTCGTGCAATGGTCTTGCAATGGTTGCAAAGTTTTCTATGAATTTTTTGTAAAAGTTACATAGCCCCAGAAAACTTTGTACCTCTTTGACCTTCCTTGAGGTCGGATATTCTTCCACGCACGTGATTTTTTCGTCGTTTGGAAGTATGCCGTCTTTGTCCACTTTGTATCCTAGGACCCTCATTTTTTTCTTCCATGTACTCGCATTTGTTCGGCTTCAAAGTCAGGTTTGCTTGTCGAAGCCGATCAAATATTTTTCTTAATTTTGAAAGGTGTTCCTCTTTGGTCTTTGAAAAAATAATGATATCGTCAAGGTATTTCAAGATTTTCATTTTAGGTGCCAGAATACGTTATCTGCCAATTCCTGGAAAGTAGCTGGAGCGTCACGTAGTTCAAAGCTAAGAACATTGAACTCGTAGGTCCCATGGCCTTGTGCAACAAATGCTGTGTACTGCTTGGAATTTTCCTCAATCGGTTCTTGCCAATAGCCTGAGGACATGTCCAGCGTGCTGGAATATTTTGCTTCCCCCAGGTTAGTCAAAATATCGTCGATTTGAGGTAATGGCCAGTTTGATTTTTTGATGGCTGAATTTATCTTTCTCTAATCGACGCAAAACCTCGTCTTTCCATATTTTCTCTTGACATGTACAACTGGACTTGCTTATGGTGAGTGACATGGTCTGATAACTTCCCCTTCAAGCATCTCTTTTATTTGTTCGTCTATGACCTGTCGCTCTTTTTGGAAAACTCAATATGGCCTACTTTTAAACGGTTTGGCCCCATCTACGTCTATGACGTGCTCAGTCAAATTTGTTCGCCCCATCGTTCTTGTTGATTTGGAGAAAATATCCTGATATTCGACGAGCATATTTTCCAGCCTTTATCTGGTGTCCCTGTCTTGGGTATTGTCCAGACTATGTTCGGCTCAGGTTATTTTGTCTTCATTCACGTCTTCTTGCAGATGAAAGTTCCATGAGCTACTCGGTTCCTGTTCAGCATTTTCCAGCGTGGCTATCGTCGTTTCCTTGTATATCCTCACTATTTCGTTAGATGTGGACCTCAGCTGTACAAACAATTTATCTACATCCAAGAAAATATGCGAAGGTACCTGCATTTTGATTCTCTCAAACTTGTCTTTCAGTAGGGTCCCTATTTTATCCTTCTCTATCAGAGAGTGACTAGCCCAGAAAGCCTCTGATCGGACCGCGTCGAGTTTTCTGTTGTTCCATAGGATGAGACCTGAGATTGACGTGGCTTCTTGTGCTTCGATGTGTGTTTGTGATAGCCGAATGTTGAATCGTCCATTGAGGAGAGCTAATGTTTGTTTTGGGAAGTCTATGACGCCTTGTGTTTAGTCAGGAACTCTATGCCGAGGATTAACGGGAATGAACTCTCAATGACTTTGACGTCTATGATGCTAGTAAACTGCCCTATACTTAACTGCATCTTAGCATCACCAATCACTGAGATTCTATGGCCTCCTGCCGTGGTTAGGACTGTATTGCTGTTTTTTTTTGTGATGTTTTTTGCCCAATCTCGGTGAACCACATTGTTCTGTGCTTCTGTGTCCACCAGAGCCTGTAACGCTTGATTATTTAATTTGACGGTGATGTGAGGAATGCTTCATCGAAAAAGGTCCTCTTGTGCGTGGATGGCTGGGGCTCTCAGGTTTGCCATCCTCTTGCGTTTGGGCACTGCGTTCTGCACGAGGCAGCAAAGTGGCTTGTCCTACCACAGTTGTAGTATCTGGGGTTGTTATTGCCGTTCCTGGGTCTATAGGTCCTTGGTTGTTCAGGTGGCCATTGATAGCTTCTTTCGGGCCGAGGATTCTTATTCTGGGTATTTTGACAGTTGCCTCTGTAGTTCTGGTATTACCCATTCTGGGGCAGAAGTATTCATCTCTGAATGTGCCATTGGACTCATAACGTTGGATTTCCTGTGGACCTGGTGGTGCTATTGGTACCCTGACATCTGGCGCTTTTCTTTTCCGTGGGGCTTTGACAATGGTGATTGCGACCTTTTTCAACTCATCCAAAGAACTCGTAGGACGATTTGGAGGACTGGTCAGCCAATAGCAGTGGTTATAGGCCTTTTCCATCTTGCCCTTGATGACTAATTGTCTGAATTCTTCCATGTCCAGCTCTGGTTTGTAGTGGTAAAGTCTGGTGCAGTTCTTGATCAGCCGGGAAGGTACATCTTGACAGACTATTTGGAGACTTCTCCTGGTCACTGGGCAAAATTTTTATCTCCGAGATTCCAGTTTCTGTGGGAGATTCTTCTCGTTATACTTCTATGGAGCTATGAAACTGAACCTTTGTCACCAGAGGTGTAATAGGAGATGGTGATAGTGTAGTGTCTCGCGTTCTGGTCGGTGTTGATGTCTCTGGGCCTATTAAGCTTCTTTGGGCAGGCTGAAAGTTGTCTGGTGCTCCGGTGTCGCTCGTGGATCGTAGATTGTACAGCGGCATTCAGGCTTGATCTATTTCTTATATATTTTTTTTTCTTTTCTAGAACACTGAAATCTGCTTGGCTGCGGGAGTGATCGAAGGCGCATCCACCAAATGTCACGATAAGCGTGGGATTGGGTCTTTGTCTGGACCCTCACACTTTTCGGGCTCTGGGGACGTAGTGCCAGGTGGAAGGAAAACTCAGTAGGGCTGTGAATTAATAGCATGTATCCACCATCATATTCCCTTACCAACATAAAAACAGTAGGTAGTAGTAGTTGGAGAAGTTGGAAGAATCTTCTAGAGCTTTGAAAGAAAAGTTCAAAGGATCCTATAATGCTATGGACGAGAGATTGGAAGAGAAGCTGAAAGAAACTTTTAGAGCTATGAAGGCTTAGGTTGCGGAAAAAATCGGGAAACAGCTAGAAGATACAGTGAAGACTCTGGAAGAAGAAATAGAGCAAATGAAAAGGCAAGTAACAGTGATCATGAAGCAAACAGACGACCCATTCGATAGCAAAGGTGCTAAATGGAGTCTGATACCGTGCGAGTCCACATGAAAGCCCCTCAGTTTGATGACAAGCTGTACTGGAACCATTACCATCGCCAGTTCGAGGCAGCAGCAAAGGCAAATAGATAGACCGCAACCAAGAAAGCTCTGGGGCATCAACTCTGGCGCTTCGTGGGGACGCAACGGAGATCCTGCAGACGCTGAACACCCAGGAACAGGAGGACGATGTGCTCGTCAAGCATCTGGACCTGCGGTATGGTCAAACTCATTTGGAGCATGTCTACCATTCCCAGTTAAAGAACCGCATTCAAAAGTCTAACGAAACCATGCAGGAGTTTGAAGTGGATGTTGCTCGCCTGGCAAGACTAGCTTATCCGACCACAACAAAAAATGTGATGGAGAGGCTGGCAGTGCAGGCCTTTTTTGATGGTCTTCGGGATCAGGAGATAAGGCAGTCCCTGATACTTTATCGACACGACAGACTAGTCGACGCACTGGCCAAAGCCTTGGAATTCGAGGCGGCGAAGCAGTCTGTGAAGGTTCCTGCACGCGTGCGAAGGATGAAGGAGAAGGATCCCCTGGAAGAAGACACCGTCGAAAAACTGTGGGAGGGTTAACAAAGAGATAGAGGCGTCCAAACGAAAGGAGCTGCGATGCTGGAATTGTGGAGAGCTTGGTCACATTCGTAGCCGATGCAAGACGGAGAGACGGGCAGCTTCTTCGACGTGGGAAAACTAGAAAAGGTCGATGCGAAGGGGCGATCGTTGACCTGTAGCCAGTATGCCCCAAGGAAAGCCGCCATAGTTGCCTCTTCAAGACCCAAACTGAACAGCGTGTTTGTGGATGGCTTGGTCAATGGAGAGAAGCGCACCATGCTGCTGGATACAGGTGCGACGAAGACTATCATCAGGCCCGACATTGTCACATCACCGCATGTGGAAAGAGCATGATACATCGACGGGCAAAACACCTGCCAAGATCATCATGGGTCGTGAACTCCGGCTGCCCCGCGACTTGAAGTTTGGCTGTCCGCCTGGTGAAGATATCGCTGGGGAAGATTATGCAAGCAAGCTCCAAAGAAAGATGGACGACATTCATCAACGAGTCCGTTTAAACATCCAGAGTGCCGGCGACCGGATGAAGGAGGCCTATGACGTTAACGCCAAGGAAGGCGGGTTCCAGGTTAGCTGCACAACCCACAGAGGCGACGTGGATTTTTCCCAAAACTGCAAAGTTCTTGGGAGGGCCCGTATAAGATTCAGGAGCGAATCAATGACGTCGTCTACAGGAATCGAAAGCCACCACGAGAAAACCCAAGGGTTGTTCACTTCAACCGTTTAGCTCGATATGCTGAGAGCCATGACGATCAGGACGCCAAAGTAAGGCAGATCAGGTCACCCGAGGAAGACATACCACTGGAGACTTTCATGTCTCTATACACCAATGGCCGGAAAGTCGAGAATGGCATTGTTCAGGAGAGGCAGCTGGATTTGTTCGGAGCACCGGCTCGTTGGCTCACTGGGTCACTGAAGAACTCAGTATGAGGAGTGGACTCACTGCAGCTTTTGAACGAAAATTTGGACGATTGGACCATCTGCGACGACAAAAGCCAGAGGTGGGGAAGCCGCTCCAAATTACGGATGGGACACGACACCTGTCCTACCTTGTGACGAAGAAGCTTCCACAACATCTGACCACCTACAGTGATGTCTGGAAAGCCCTAAGTCATCTTCGAGACTTGATGCAGTCACAGGATCTGACTAATTTGGCAATTCCGAAGATGACTAATGACCGAGTGTTGAGAAGCATGCTGGAGGTTCTTCAAGGGGAGTGGCATCGACATCCTGGTGTGCTGCTATCCCTGCCGGAGGACGAGCCAAAGGACAGTGGACTGTTATTTTCACCAAACATCACACTGCCGGTTTGGGGACAGTTGCCGATACCAACATGAGGGCAATTCGGGGCAAATTGCCTTGAGAAGGGGGCAATGTGACGAAACATTGTTTAGTATATGGTGAAGGCGCCGAAACGATTGGCTTCTGGTACATTCTAGCGAGGCTAGATGGCGTCGAATATTCTTCGCTTTTCTACAAATCTCTGGAATGTTCTTTCAAGCCTGGCGAGGGTATATAATGAGATCCGTCATTTTAGTTAGGCAGTTCAGTTATTGATAAGCCGCGAGATATAAATCGTTAGAACATAAATACGCCGCGATTGCAATATAGATTGTTTGTTTATAGTTAGTGCTGTAGATAGTGATTTAAAATAAATAGATTAAAGCTGAACAGTGTTTCCTTTAGCGAAACTTGCTACAGTACAGACATGTATTGTACAGTAGATATCAGCTTCAGGCATTGTACTTATTTCTTGAAAGCGTTGGGATTGTGGTGACATTCCGTATTGAAGCAAATTAAGAAGACCTTGAATATGTTATAGAATTTCCAGAACCAAAATGAGGAAATCCATTCATCAGAGTTGGCTTCGAATGAATTGAAGCAGGATCGGAAAGCTCATTTAGCTTGTCATAATTCGTGAACAAAATTCCTAAACGAGGATGATAACGTTGTACTTACATCTCAGCCTCATCTAATCAATGAAAATTTACTCTACACAAATATTCAAATAGAAAAAGCTATAGTGCTTTTTTGACAACTTTCACTAAAAGACAACTTACGCCATTCGAATGATTTGCAAAACATAGTCGCTCTCGCGACGAGCCAGTGAGCAAAGAAGGATTGCAACACAGCTTCGCATTTTGCATAAGTAGTTTCGAAACGACATAAATCCAAGGAACGTGAACTTTCTGCATCTGTTTTCAATCCCATTATTTCAAATAGGAGCACATCTGGGTGTTTTTTGTTCAATGTGCTTTAAGGAATTGCATGTGGAGATTCGAAAAACCTATTAAAGTATTGGTTTGTGAATCAATGGCAAGGATGCGGATGAAATTAAACGGTTCGATGGATGAAGGAGGTGATTAACAAAATATCTTTATCGAGAAATTCAGGTTCAAAATTTATCGGTAAGAGATCTTGTGTCATTCTTGATTTCATACTCAAAGTCATATTTTTCGATACATCATGATTCAAAGTATTTTCTAGCATACGCGTGTTTTCATTTTTTTTCTGAAGCCGAAATCTCAAAAGAAATGTTGGTTACCTCTTTCATTTATAGGAAGAGGAAGACCAATTATTTAGCTTATGATGAAACCGAAAAAAGCTACAAAATGATATTATTTTATTGAATAGGGTAAGATATTTTATTTATTTTTCTTAGCTTCATGTTTGTTGATGATTTGTTGGTAGCTACTGAGGTCTCACAAATCTCATCTGAATTTTCAAGTTTTCATCATGTTCGTCGTATAACTCCGTATTTCCTCTCGATTCTTAGTGACTCAATATCAGAAGGATAATCATCAGTAGTAGTAAGGGCTATCCCACTCCTGGCTCACTTTTTGCAATTACAATGAATTGGTGGAAGCGCCAGGGCGTAGCCAAATGTCCATCAGTTAGACGTTACGTGAGAGCCAATTTGCATATTCATGATAAGATTTCGAATGTGACCTTTGATCTTGACCCCCTTGCTTAACCCCCGTCGACAGGAAGACGTGACGTCAGAGCCAATTTACATAATTATGATAAGATTGTGACCTTTGGTCGCGACCCCCATTAGGGTGTTGAGCCCCGTTCGACAGGTTAGAAAAAACTGCAGAATAAACGAAATTTTTGAATACAATGCACATCAAGTATTTCTTTTGAGATATCTGCATTTGGTGCGGTTGCGATCCCAATCAGGTGACCTCCGTTCGATGGTGTTATCAGTTGCTACGTCAGAGCCTAGCTTTATTGTGATGGTGTATCAAAAGGTTTGGATCACGTGGGAGGTGGGGTTGAATCATGTGGTGATGAGGGATGTGAACTAATTCTGACTAGTTCTTCACTCAAGATGTCGCATTTCTGTTGTGAGAAAAAATGTTTTGTCACCCCGAATGTACAAGTCGATGGCTTAGCATGCTCCGAATGCGAATCATATAGTTTTTGTTGTTGCAAATGCACCTTACATCTACCATCTAAAAGTCATATTGAAATAACCATCAAAGCAGTTCGTATGAGTGGTAATTTGCGATGGATTGTAGAACGTTACTGCCACTCTACAAAATCAGACATGGGTGAATTTATCTGCGATAAAAATCCAATGATACATCCAGAGATGTTGAGCGCTGAAGTGAGTCAGCAGTTGAGTGTAAGACGATGGACAAAACCACAACAGTTCTGAATTTAGGTTGAATGTGGTTTTCATATCGATAACAAGTCTCATTAACTACAACAGCAACAAAACAAGAAAACAAGAAAACAAGACAACAAGAAAACAAGAAAACAAGAAAACAAGAACACAAGAAAACAAGATAACAAGAAAACAAGAAAACATGAAAACAAGAACACAAGAAAACAAGAAAACAAGATAACAAAAAAGAACAATAGATATACTAGACCGGTTCTGCGGCAATGTCGACCATTTTTACATGTAAATTCCCATAAGAAAATCTTAGCTCGGATTCTGCATTTTTGTGTACCGTTCAAGGTCATTATGCGATGACGTTACTCCGATGAAAAAGTACTGGTGTGTCTGGGGTTTGAACCCGCGGTCTTTAGATTGGGATGTGACTGTCTTAACCAATCAGCCACAGACGCCAGTTACAAAATGAGGTGTGATGTAGGTAGACAATGTAGACATGATTGTGTTTGGGTATACGGGTGGACATTGGGAAATGAACAATAAAAGAATTATCTACTAGCAAGTGTTTTTATTGAATAACAAGATATTACAATACATTATTTTTCATAACCCATGAATTATGTGAATTATTCATGCCCAACCATTTAACATAAACTTTATTTCCCTTCCGTCTTAGAATCTTTTCTACCAAATACACGTCAGGATGTTTAACTTTTTGCAACTCCTCCTTATAAAATGCACCCTGTATCTCTTCACCTCTATGATCCTCCAATATGTAGGTTGTTGGATTTGTGATTTTTATTTTTTTAATCACAAAGATTTCATTTGACCAGTTAGGTGTATACCCTTTTGAAAACATCTCACGAAACTTACTTATTCGCACATAGTCTCCCTTTTCATATTTGGAAGGATTCACTGTTTTTATACGACCATAAACTTTTGATAGTAGATGCTTTTCATGTTTTTTAGATACTTGTATAGGTTTCATTCCAATAACAGAATGTTTGGTATTATTGTATTCTGATACTATCTCAGGTAATATTTTTAACCATTTATAGTTTCCCTGCAAACTGAATTTTTTCCACATTCTGTTTTTCAATGTTCTGTTCACCCTTTCTACGATGCTAGCTTTCATATTGGAAAATGTTGAGTAGTGATTGATGTTGAATTTTTTCATCAAATCTTGGAACTCTGTATTAAAAAATTCCTTTCCATGATCTGTTTGCAAATTTTTGGGAGGTGTTTTTACACTATTTAAAATTAATTTCATGGCTGTGGTTACATCTCTAGCAGTCTTTGTTTTGACAGGAATTGCCCAAACAAATTTTGAAAACACATTAATTATGACTAAAATATATCTATATCCTTTGTTTATTTTTGAATATGGTTGCATTTCAACTAAATCTGCTTGAAAAAGATCATTGATCCCCTTTACAATTACTGCTCTTCTTTTGAAAAATCTTCTTGCTGGTTTGTGTAGCTCATCCACCACATCTTCTTTGATAGTATTCATTATTGAACTGTTTTATTTTCAATCAATACAGGACATTTTATTTGTAAGTCACCATAAAATTCTCATACTAAATGTTTAGATAAGCGAAGCTTCAATTCTGGAGACATACTGAGCATCATTTAGAGAAATAAATGGTTTATATAATCATTTGAGAACATGCGAATTACAATTGCTTGACTAATTTTGTTGAAGGATTATAGCTGAATAATTTATCAAGTAAAAATCAGACCATATACTGACGAATCCTTTTTGTATTATTATTTGTTTCAAATTCAACTCTCAAAACAAAACAGTGCCTGCTTGAATTGTTTCTTTGTGATGAGTGTGATTGGACACCTATTTTAAAGTTTTGAGGGTTGAAAATTTGTGAATACCTACCTGTAAATATTTATAAAAAGGTGTTTGAAATAAAATAAAAAATGAAATCAAAAATGTGATTTATTCAATCATTAAACATGTTTTATACAAATTATAAACATAAGTAAGTGCACACATTGCAGGTGATGATAAATGGTATAGACAATGTGGTTTTTCCAACGATAAGGATGGATTGTCATCAAGTTCGATAACGGGCTTCGATGAATATTTCCCAATGTATTGCGCCTTTTCTTTTCCTTTCACGTACACATGATCCACGTTTCTTGTTATATTTTTCACAATGTTGGAAAACTTATGTGATTGCGTAAATCCTTCATTCCATGAAATACAATGATGATTTTTCATCAACCAGTTTGCTTGTTCACACAGTTCTGGAGGCAAGTGTTCCATAGAAAAGGGGGATCTAAATATATAATGACATATTTTGACTCCATCATAGGCAGCCAGTTCTATGGAATACATTTTTTGTTTTCAATTATAAATCCTTGTACATCCAAAACGAGTAGTTTCATATTTTCAATTGGGAGAATTTCACCAGCATCTGCTTTTCACCACTATAATCTTGAATTTGTTTTTTAATTCTTTCGATCTGTTTAAATGGTAAGATAAGCAAAGCTTCAATTCTGGAGACATACTGAACATCATTTAGAGAAATAAAATGGTTTATAAAATTATTTGAGAACATGCGTATCACAATTGCTTGACTATTTTTGTTAAAGGATTGTAGCTAAATAATTTATCATGTAAAATCAGACAATATACTGATGTATCCTTTTTTGTATTATTATTTGTCTCGAATTCAACTCTCAAAACAACAGTGCCTGTTTGAAGTGTTTCTTTCTGGTGGGAACAATCAATATGTGCGATTGGACACCTATTTTTAAAGTTTTGAGGGTTGAAAATTGGTTCGTTTGGTATATCATAGTAGGAATTTTTAAAGTTTGCAAACATTTCATAGAGAGCTGAAAACTTGTTATCATTGAAATTCAAATACAAATCATGATATGGATATCTTTCAGAATTCAAAAATACTCTAATATTTGTGAGATTTATATTATCGAATTGACTAGCATCTTTCATGATGCGTCCTTTTCTATTTTCTTGAAATCCAATTATTATATGACGAGGTGCTTCAAGTTTACTACTTGTTTTAACGGGCCAAGTATGACGGGTTGCTTCAGGTAGCGAGGAATATTCAACAATTTCCCAACTACGAAATCCAAGTAACAGATCTTTATTAGTTTCAAGAATTTGTGTTAAAGTTAGTTGTTGTGGTATATCAACTTGAATATGAGGTACTTTCCAATAGATCTTGTCAAATGTAACTTTTGGATTTTCCGCTTCGGGTGATGGATTTTGCATATCTTCAACATATAAAACTGCATCGACATCATCGCTGGCTCGGATCAAAACCAGTTCTTGTTTCATATTCAAGATTATTTTTTTATAGTCTTCAAAAAATCCCATCAACATTTTCAAAGGTATAGATACATTCAATTTTCCTTTATCATCAACTAAAATGTTTTCCTTTTCATCTCTATTTGGAAACCATCCAGCATTTTGCAGCTTCAAGCTTTCATTTGTATTATACGAAAGATAACCCTTCAAGGTTGAAGCTAAACCAACATTTCTTACAGAATCTATAGTAACTCCATTAAGTTCATAGCGAATTTCCCGAAACAAATAAGCTATACCATTGTTGACAAATTGTAATTTTTTAGAATAGGTACCCTTATTGTTGGTCAAGGTACCTTCAATGTAAAGATGACTCCCTGAAGGTAGTGTGTATATATCAAGTTCTTGAACAGGTATGCGAATTTCATCATTGTATTCGAATTTTGAAGAGACAAACGGTTGATATGAATGAAGCTCGGAGCTTATTATTGAATTATCTACATATAATTTTTCATCAACGTTTAATATATCCATTATTTCAATACTTTTAACCCCAGAGATATAAGAAATTGGCGATTTTGTGATGTTAACTTGTTGGAGTCTCGTCTTGGACTGGTTTCTTGTGATGTTAACTTGTTGGAGTCTCGTCTTGGACTGGTTTCTTGTGATGTTAACTTGTTGGAGTTTCGTCTTGGACTGGTTTCTATAGACAGCTTCTCCTTTTTATAAGGCAATTGTTTGAAATAGCGATAGTTGTATTTAATAACCATAATTTTTTCTAATTTTTAAGATGTAATCGAACTGTTATGGTCTCGTTTCGGAAATTGATCAAATCACCGTCTTGATCTACTATTTTAACAGTGATGTTGTTGATTGTCTTGACGCTGATGGGGAAATAAAGTATTGGTAATGGTGACTCCACTATTTTATACCCTGGAGGAACAGATGGAAAAAACTGATGAATTATATGAACGGGTAGACCATTACTATATGATCCAATGCAAATGTCGCAATCAACACAAATTGCATTAACTTTAAATATATTAACAACTTCATCCGATTCAGATAATTCATTTGATGCAATTTTTCGTTTCTTAAAACCTAATATTTTCGCTATGGAGTCATTTGGTGTGAAATCTATTTCCTTTGTGCAATAAAGCTGACATTTTAATGTATTGGGGTTTGCTTTCATCTGAAACTCAACTTTTTCTCCAAAAATGTCATCAATTACATAATTAATATATGTTTCAATATCTTTTAAATCGTAAGTTCCTTCTGGGATTGTGATAACTTTATCCGCTACATATACTTTATTGCTACCCGGTTGTATGTTAGGTATACTCATAAACGATTCAAAATCAGCCAACCCCAGAAAATATTCTTTATTTTCATCCAAAAATATAGGTGGATTGAATTCTGCTTTCAACACAGAAGTATTTCCCGTTATTGTTATAGTTCTAGTCATGATGACACTCTCAACGTTACTGATGGTTCTCGATCATGTCATATTATTATATAGAAACTCGATTGACAATTGTCCACAATTACTTGTATTGAATTTTTGTACTGTTTCATACGAATACCAGATTTGGATTTTGTCATAAGTTTTCAAATAATTAACGAGTTTGATAGGTGGTGTCAAGTTTCCATAACTATCAAAATAAAATGCTTAATTTTTGTTTATTATGTATGCAGTACAATGAGTTCCATGATTTTGTTAACTTTCTAGATTCAAAATACCACATTCCTTCACTTTAAATATTTTGGCGAGGTTGTCATGCATAAATACACCTCTTTAATGTGAGATATTCAATATTTTCACATATTTTAGTATATCGTTATTTGAAAGGGATCTTTGCGAAAATTTTATTTGATTTTTTTTATGTTTTTTTTCTTGATAGTGCCTCCTTTGTAGGGTTTAATGTATAATCCACCGCCCTGCTTGGCAAGTTTTTCCATTTCTTTATTGTGTCGATGTAATTCTTCGAGTTGCTCCTTTGATACTTTAATATCATTAACGGCCTTAGCTATTCCAGCTGCACCACCGCCTAAAGCTCCTAGTGCACCCAAAATTGGAAGTAATAATGGAAGAAATCCACCAATTTTTTTAGGAGGTTTGATAACTCGTGTTTTCTTTTTTCTTTCGGTTCTCTTGATCCCCATTCCAAGTTTCCGTTTACCTTTCATAATTCCACTCACTGTTAGAGCAGCAATTCTTTCTCCTACCGAGGAATCTTTTGCTCCAACTCTCTGCCAAGCTTTATCTGCTAGAGCTTTATCCGCTCGATGTCGTTGAGGTAAATCAGTTGTTTGTGAGTATGCGATATCGTGTTCTCGACACGCAGCATCCAATGGATTGATACCAGACTCTCCCCTATTTAATCTTTCTTCTAAATTTGTACCAGGACCACAAAATTGATAGCCAGGAATATGAAGCTCAACAGGTAGTCTATTAATTAGAGTGTTTATTAAACCTCGACCTTCCCCCTTGGAGTGTTTGGAGGAAGTGTACTTTCGTGAAGCGTGTACAATCATTTTATACCTATAGAGGTTTGTGTGTATCATTTAAATACTATTTTCAGTTTAAAAATTTGCAACACGATTGTCTATCGATTTAATGCTATCTGATCAATATGTCCATAATCTGATTAATGTATAAATACTTTTGCAAAAAACAATTCTGTTTATTGATATCTAGAATGCGGATAGAGAAACAATCGTTCTCCTTACCCATCACAAACCATGATGTGAAGAATTTTACGAAACCAATCCAAAAACATGGTGATTTATTTGGTGGGGAATCGAAAAGATGTCTCATTGTTGGACCATCTGCTTCAGGTAAAACCAATGTGATGTTGGCTTTACTTGAGCATCCAAATGGAATAAGATTTGCAAACGTGTACCTTTATTCCAAATCATTACAGCAGCCAAAGTATGAATATTTAAGACAACTATTGGCACCCATGAAAGAGATTGGATATTTCGAGTATGAAAGCGATGAAAATATCATTCCTCCTCATGAAATAGCACCAAATTCGGTCATCATATTTGATGATATACCATGTGGAACACAAACTATAATAAGGGACTATTTCACGCATTCGAGGCATAAAAATACAGACTGCTTTTTTATTTTTCAAGGTTATTCATCAATTCAGAAAAGACTTATACGTGAGAACGCAAATTTGCTAATTTTATTCAAGCAGGATTCTATGAATTTGAATCATATATATAATGATCATTGTATGCTGGATATGTCATTTGAGCAATTGAAGCAACTCTGCGCACACTGTTGGAAAGACCCTTATAATTTTCTGGTTATTGATAAAGATTGTGAACTGAATTGCGGAAGATATAGGAAAAATTTTGATTCATTCATATATCTATAAAATGGATAAGCGGTTGGCTGAGGAATTGATGAAGTCAAGAAAAGCTGTCAAGGATAAATATAATAGTCTGAAACTGGCTATGACCACTACACAATCACAACTAGAGCAAGCTTACAAACCAATAACTCAACCGCTACAACAACTTATTTCTAAAATAAATGAACCTTTCAACATAAAAGAAGAATTCAAAGAAGAAGAAGAAGAACCTGAAACTTCTATGTTTCACACAACACCATTAAAACCTAAACCAAGTTTTTCAAGATTATTTTATGAGACATCAACACCTACAAGACCTACAAGAACTGGTAGAACTCCTATTCTACCGATGGAAATACCATCATTTTTTGATACAAGCCTTGCATCTGTTAGCCAGTTACCATCTATACAAGAACCTAGTCATTTACCTAATACTATACAAGAACGTAGTCAGTTACCAACTATACAAGAAACTAGTGTTATAGCTCAAACCAACCCCTTCGAAAGTTCGGAAAATCAAAATCTTTCAGATATATTGGAACAGTCAAGGCAATCGGTTCAAAATTTAATCGACACGCAACCATATGAAATTTGGTTAAAAAGTTTTGATCCACTACCAAGAGATTATATTGATGCTAGTGTGAAGGATACTGAACATAATTTTGATCATCATTATGGAATAGTACATGATATAGATACTGATAAATTCTATTTGGGGACCACACTTAAATTTGTAGAAATTATTGGAAAAAATGTGAAAGTAGATGGAAAAATTTATGATGGTACAAAAGGATTGTACGAATTACTATTTAAAAAATATCCTAAAGACTATGAAGATGAGGATTTGGATAATTATATGGATATTTTAGCTAAAACCAATGCATATCGAAGAAATTATGATCCAAATGAACGTGTGCAGGGAAATGGATCTTCAAAATATATAACTATAATAGGACCATACCTACAAAAACATGGCATAACAAAAACACGACACATCAAACCATTATATTCTCGTTTTTTAAAGAAACTGAAACCTCCAATAACTAGAATGCGAACGGGAAAGGGGTTGTGGAATATTAATAAAAACTATATAGATTATGTTAATTGGGATAATATCAACGAACTTGTTGATAGATTAAGACTAATAACAGCTTCCATGAGAGCTGGTCATACTGGTCATAATAATGAAATACTATCAATAATCGAAGAGTTACGTGAAGCTAAAGTAATTGCATAAATACATCCTCAAATACGTAAAACGAATCAATCCGAAAATGTCACTCAACAAGTTCGGTTCTCATTTATTCAAGAGAGATGAAACAGAAAACAATATCAAGTTATTTAATCTTTCTGAGGTTAATTTATCTTATGTAATGGTTTTACCATTTATTGGTCGATATGTAGAAGGCGAGACAAATTTTGTTTTAATGCCGGATGGAAAACAATCATATAGATTTCCTTTCGAACAGGGAAACATTTTGTATGGAGAATATTCAAAGAAAGATGTCTCATTGTTAATTAATGGTAAAGGGGGAAAATTAGAAAACAGAAGTCTTAAAAAAAATGACTTGATAGCGTTTAGACGTGAAACTGGTAGTAAAATAACAGAATTTTATGGCGAATTACAAATAAAATGTCCTGTATTGATTGAAAATAAAACAGTTCAATAATGAATACTATCATAGAAAATGTGGTAAATGAGCTACACAAACCAATAAACAGATTTAGATGAAATGTAGACATATTCAGAAATAAAAAAGGATATACCTAGATATATTTTAGTTATGAAAAACCACATTTTCTATACCATTTATCATCACCTGCAATGTGTGCACTTACTTATGTCTATGATTTGTATAAAACATGTTTAATGATTGAATAAATCACATTTTTCATTACATTTTTTATTTTATTTCACCTTTTTATAAATATTTACAGGTAGGTATTCACAAATTTTCAACCCTCAAAACTTTAAAATAAGTGTCCAATCACAAACATTGATTGTTCTCATCAGAAAGAAACACTTCTATACAAAAATGATACATCAGTATATCATCTGATTTCACATGATAAATTATTTAGCTATAATCCTTTAACAAAATTAGTCAAGCAATTGTAATACACATGTTTTCAGAAAAAAAATGACTGGATTGAAGGCTATTTGTGATTAACAGCTCCTTGATTTTGAAATCTTGTGCGAAATTGAAGCCCTGCATGTCTATTGCAATGATTTTCATGATGGATTGGTTCTGAAAAAATAAATAAAATTGAAATGAGATAATTTTAACTAGATAAATATCAAACTATAGTTGCTAAGACTTGTTATTGATAAGAAAACCACATTCGAGCTAAATTTAGAACTGTTGATCAAATGAGGTTGTTGTGCTGCAATTAGTATCGCTTTGAAGATAAGCAAAAAAACACTTACCAACAATACTCAATTTCTTGAAGGTTTGAAACATGAACTTTTTTTGCTCATAGAATGTGATGTCGTTCCTTATCTGCTCCAATCGTCTGCAAAATTCATCAATTTTTTCTGCGTGTGTTTTCCCCATCGTCTTACACTCAACTGCTGACTCACTTCAGCGCTCAACATCTCTGGATGCATCATTGGATTTTTATCACTGATAAATTTACCCATGTCTGATTTTGTTGAGTGACAGTAACGTTTCACAATCCAATGAAATCACCATTGATACGAACTGCATTAATGATTATTTCAATATGACTTTTAGGTGGTAGATCTGAGGTGCATTTGCAACAACAAAAAACTGTATGATTCGCATTCGGAGCATGCTAAGCCATCGACTTGTACATTCGGGGTGACAAAACATTTTTTTCTCACAACAGAAACGTGACATCTTGAGTGAAGAACTAGTTAGAACTAGTTCACATTCCTCATCACCACATGATTCAACCCCACCCCCACATGAAAATCTTTTTAAACCCTCTAAAACACCGCATATGGTCATCTAAAGAGGTTACGTGACAAGTATATTATCAACCCGCAGGGTCAACCACGTGCATAAAAATTTCACATCAAAATGCAACTGCATCAATTTATCAGCCTGAGCATTTCAAAAATAAATCAATTTGCATTATCAGCATAATTCGTTTATTCTGCAGTTTTTTCTAACCTGTCGAACGGGGCTCAACACCCTAATGGGGGTCGCGACCAAAGGTCACAATCTTATCATAATTATGTAAATTGGCTCTGACGTCACGTCTTCCTGTCGACGGGGGTTAAGCAAGGGGGTCAAGATCAAAGGTCACATTCGAAATCTTATCATGAATATGCAAATTGGCTCTCACGTAACGTCTAACTGATGGACATTTGGCTACGCCCTGGCGCTTCCACCAATTCATTGTAATTGCAAAAAGTGAGCCAGGAGTGGGATAGCCCTTACTACTATCATCATTTCAGCTTGCGTTTCTGATAACACTGACCTATTTTAATGGAGTGAACTCCCATATTCGTTAACTCGAATCCATTTAATGGAATCCCTGAAATGTTTTTTCCATAACATTTTTCGTGGACCTAACATCTACCCTCCTCTCAAAGGCATTTTCACACTTTATTTTGACACAATCCACGAAAAAGTACTGTCGTACTTGATTATTTAAGCTCGCGTTTCTAAAAACACTGACCTATTTGAATGGAGTGAACTCCCATATTCGTCAACTCAAATCCATTTCATCGCATCCCTGAACTGTTTTCTCCATAACATTTTTCGTGGACCTAACATCTACCCTCTCGAAGGCATTTTCAGACTTTATTTTAACACAATCCACGAAAAAGTATGACAAACTTGGGACCAGATATAAACATAACGATTGGTAAATTGCACTTTTATTTATGGATAAAGGAGGTGACTATACAGTCTTGACATGTTCCTATGCGGATGAAGGAGACAACTCATATCTTATATGAATAAAGGAGACGATAAAGTAATGCCAGTTACCTCATTCATTGATCAGAACATAAAGAAACTCCTATAGAGTGCCGTCTGACAATACTGGCGTTGGATTATTGTTAGCGCCACCAGTGGAGTAGATGGACTGGGAACTAATGGCACCAAATTCAACTGGGAGATATTATAAATAGGAATTTTATAGGTAGTCGACCCATTTTGTGCTTGTGAAGATATTTTTAATGGATATGAGGAAATAATAATTTTTATCTCACGTATGAAAGAAAAACAATTCATTCCAAATCATGATACTGAAACAAACAAGATATGATCGATTGCTGGACGAAATTAGAACTAAGCCGCGCATTGTGTCACTGCGAGCCCAAAGTGAGTTTAGATGTAAAACAATAATACCGTAACCTAGTAACCATTTGCTGATTGAAATTTGAACTGGCTCACGCATGACGTCCCCACGTGACATTGATTGTATAGGTTTGAGGTAGGTCACGTGATGACAACTAAGGGGGATGTGCGAGTGTTATTGTATTATGGCGTGAGTTTATCTTGTTTTTTTTTCAGTATCATGGTAACCCAGTCACCTAGGCAACATATGAATTTTGAGGTTTGGACACGCAATGACGTCAGCGAAACCTGCACGTGATCATATCTTGTTTGTTTTAGTAGCATGATTCCAGATAAACATTAAAAAGATATTTGTAGGCACTAAATAATCAACAGAATGCTTCATGAGAATATGAACACCCCAGAAATAATTTGCAAATACTTACATGAGGTATTGGTATATTTATTCATTTTTACAATCATTCATTTAAATTTTGCAAAAGAAATAACAATACAATAGTGAATCATCTAACTATCACCTATAATAATCAGAACAAGAACTGGAAAAATCCCTTGAAAAATCCCTATCGAACCTTAATAACTCATTCAAAAATATGTTATCCATTATTGTTCTTATACATAATAATATTACATTGAATAGGTTAGGAATGGGAACTCATTGGGTAGATACGAGTGGGGACAGCAGTTTTTTTCAAGCCTCTCTTGGCTCCCTGTAATTGAATCCTCACAAAAATCTTTTCCGCAAACTAGGTGTAGATTGTAATTTTTTTTATTGTCATAGACGAGTTTTAAGTTGTTCAGGTTCTCACCCTCTGCCTAAGTAATCCAGGTTCTGATAAAGAAAATCAATGCCTTTTGAATATGCTTATTGCTCACTTCTAGTGCTTTCAGGTACGCGTCAACTTTTTGCAGACTCTATGATGATGACTGATAGTATTTTTTTCAAAAATCATGAAATATGGCTGACTGACACTGCCAAACTTGAAAACTCAACTTGACATTCACGTGACAATCTTGCATGGAGGTAGATAGGGGTGGAGACGACATCACGTGACTAAAATGGGATCACTTTTGCCATCTTACCGCTATCGTTTTGTCAAAGTGTCAGTTTACATTTGAAGAACGACTTTTCTCAGTTTTAGCTGTGTTGTGAGAGTTATTTTGTGATTTTTGTGTGTTGCTACATTTCTCAATTATTGTTTCATGTGCCCTGAGAAGTTATGCGGGTAAAGACGCTATCGATAAAAAAAATCTACTGAAAGCACATTTCCTATGTTGGTTTAGCATAATACAGGACCGGGATATAAAATTTGTGTCGAGTTTACTAAAAAATTCTGGTATATGGTTGAGATTTGTAAATGTTTAATCACATATTGTGGATTCCAATATTTTTTCCAATTTACTTAGTCATGGCTATGATCAATTTGTGTTGGACAATCATAGGTCTACTAATGAAAAGCATTGATGCAATGTACCTAGATATACGACTGTTTTTTTTAAATAAATCTATAGAGCTAATAGTAGGTATAAGACATTTACGTAATAAAACTATACTATTCAAAGGACAATAAAAAAATCTCAATTATCATCATTTCTTTCTATTATTCACTTTGCATCCCACTACTTGGGTGGAAAGAATGATTTCCAAAATAAAATATCTTGTTTATCGCATGTTGAGACCCTATCTTATCATTTTGAGGTTTCTTGATTGAAACCTCCAGGATTGATTGAAAGCTTGTGTTAACGTTTTGGTGTATATAACACCTTTATCAGGGCTACATAAAAACACTCCTTCTGATCAGAACGTAGGCACAAGTTTTCAATCGATCCTGGAGTTTTCATCGACCCTAAAACCCAAAATCCAGCAACCATTAAATTATATATCTTGTTTCTGCAGATTCCAAATACTTGTTAAATTCTTGAATAAATAAAAATATTCCAGAACTTTTCTAATCTTTCAAAATATAACATTCTCGAATAATTAGTATCATCTTTCTTATTCCTCTTTATTTATGTCCTAGAGAATATTGACCTGCATGATTTGTATTATCACAGCATAACTTTCGAGATAACTAATAATTGTTATACATCTGTTGTTTGTAGCTTCGTTTTAGTTTTATGTACTTCGTATTGTTTTGTCAAGCATCTACTCCAGTACTGTTTCGGACTCTCCAATTATCATAGTATGGTGTGTAATTATTCTTTAAATCAAGTTATTTTGATAATGAACGTGCACACTTAGAAAAGTGAGTCATTTTGTTACCTTTTCAAGAAATTCATAATAAAATGGTTTACCGTCCTTATATGTTGGTTCATAGTGGGAATTCAGGAATAAAGGACACGTCCATACAGTTTCTTCTATTTACTAATTGCAACGTTTCGATGCTAATTGCATCTTCCTCAGGCCTCAGGCTAAAAACAACAATCATTTGGTCACAATAATGTCTGCGTAAAACTTGATAGTATAAGTAACGCCAAATACATATAAAATTACACAAAACATCTATACTTGAGTGTCAAAATGTACCAAAGCAAACAAGCCTACAAGAACCAATCAAAAGAAACAGAAATACTCGAAAACACAAACAACGTGAATGAATGCATACAGAACCAAACAAGGAAAATTAGGGAAATCACTATATATAAAGGATAGGTGGAAAAAAGGTCCGAAAAGTCTTCACAAAATTTAATATTAAAATCACACTCGACGCGTTTCGGCTAATGCCATTTTCAAGAGTTGAGCGGTCTGGAAATAATTTTTAAAAAATTTAATCATTGGAGGTTGTCCAAAAACTGAAGTAAAAAGACTCACATATTAAAATAATACATCACATTTACAAAAAGAACAACGGCTCACGTGGAATCACATCACTTGAAACACTTAACACAGAAATATAAGTAAAATAGAAAAAATCAATACTGATCATCAAAACAAAACATACATAACCCTACTAATCCTACTATCTCAAACTTGGGAGTTTCTAATGCGCCTTCTTGGTGGTTCAAACAGCTTGATCAGCCGTGCTGCCTCTGAAAAATTGCCTCCAACTTGTTCATTCAGTGAGAAAACACCCTGTGTACATGATGTCCTAGCTATTTCTAAGTTTCCTAGAACATCCAAACGTTTACCAACGTTGACATTGTGTAGAATTTCAAAATTATGATCGGAAGAAAAAGTATGTCCGAATTCCTTGAGATGAACTCCAAACGAGGATCTATTAACGTTGGGCGACGAGTTAAGATGTTCCTGTACTCTGATCTTAAAATGCCTACCCGTTTTTTCTACATACTTTGATGGACAATCGTTACATGACAGCCTGTACACTTCACTCTTTTCTGACACCTCAATCTTATCTTTTACTCTAGAGAATAAATTTCTCATATTGCAAGTTGAACTATAGACTATTTTTATGTTGTTATACAATTATCTCAGAACATTACCTAATTTAAATGATATAGGGCCTAAATAGGTTAGCTTTATATGTCTCGGTGGTTGCCAAGGAGGAACTGACAAATCCACGTTATCTAAAAGGCCTCTTTGAAGTTTTTTGAACTTTTTGTTTATCAAAGTGTCAACCAACTTCTTCTTGTTACCATTATTTACGGCAATCTGATAAATAATATTTACCTCTTTCATGAAATTGAGAGATGACAAAGGGATAGAGAAAAGTCTATGTATGAGTGAATGGAACGCCGCCAACTTTTGAGAAAAAGCATGATTGGAGTCATTAGGTATTATGTGGTCCGTCTGAGTAGGTTTTCTATAAATGGAGTAAGATAGAACATTCTTCTCTCTAGTTATCGACAGATCCAGAAAATTGATTGTTCTATCCATCTCCACCTCCATGGTAAATTTAATGCTCTTATGTAAACCATTCAGAAAAGTAAGAAACGAATCTAATTCCTCCCTAGTACCTGTCCAAATCACAAAGGTGTCATCTACATAACGTCTCCAGTACAAGACCCTATCAATTAAAGTATGACTACACTGAAAAGGTTTGCTCTCGAAAGAAGACATAAAAACTTCACTCAAATATGGGGATAGGCTTGATCCCATAGGAAGGCCTTCTTCAAGACGAAAACATTTGTTGTCAAATTTAAAAAAATCGAAACTGAGACATTTTTCTAGAAGTGTCAATATTCCCCTTTTGGCATTCTCATCAAGAACTGCACTGACCTGAAGTAGTTCCTCCATCCTGCTCACGACCTCATTTCTAGGAATGCTTGGAAAGAGATTCACGATGTCAAATGAAACCAGTAAACAATGTTAGGTTCTTGAGATCGTTCACCAGCTCCATGGAGTTTCTTATACTGAACTTGTTGATGAATGGTATGTTCTCCTTAAATAATCCAAGCAGCCACTTTGCAGGGTAAAAAGTAGGGGCACTGACGAAACTCACTACTGGTCTGATTGGATGGATATCTTTATGTATTTTTATCAACCCATATAGGCAAGGGGTGATCGGGTTCATTGATATTATTGGTCTATTGTATTTTATCTCGTTAAAAAGAGGTTTTAAATTGTCAATAGTATTTTTTAACATTCTGACATATGGTTTAAATGGATCCTTTGAGACTTCCACAACCTGATCATTGTTTTTGATGAAATCGTTCACCTTCTCCGCATAGGTTATCTTATTGCAGATCACCAGACAACTTCCTTTATCTGCTTTCACCATTACCAAATTATTCTCCTTGATCTTTTTTTGAATTGACTTAATAAGGTTGTGTTGTTCCTTTATCTGTTTACTTCTTGATAATTTGCTGTCAGTCTGAGTCTTCCGGATGATGTGTCTACAATATCCTCTCACAGAATTGGTAAAATCATTCACTGAAGACAAGGCCAGTTCAATGTCTGCCAAAAGGTTTGTGATGTTGGTGTCATTAGTTTCTAAAGTTGGCAAATACTTCAAACCCTTGTTTAAAAGATTGGTCTCGGCATCTGTGAAGCTGCAGTCGGACAAGTTGAGGATTCGGGGGTAGAAAACGTGATCTGAGAAAATTTTATTGATGTGGAAATTCTTGCTGTCCTTTAGTTCTTTCAGTCTGTTCAACTTTTTTTGATGTTTTTGAAAAAGTTGGTGTTTTTCTTTGACTAGACTTGTCTCTAGTTGGTGGTGGAACGATTCAAATTCTTGGATTCCTATTTTGGCAGTCAATATTACAAAAATGAAGTTCAAAAGTCTCTTGCCGTGGTCTCTCTTTGAATACCAGTTTCGAAGTTCATTCTTGAGTATAGAAACTTTGATATTATTCAGTTTTGTTTGAGATCTGTAGGGCATCTGTACACTCTTCTTGAATTTGTGTTGTATATAGTTGGGTATCAGTTTTTGTTTGATACATTGGGAATTGAACCAGATATGAGATTCGGCTCTTATTCTTTTGTGTGAAATGTGAGTGTATTTCTGGAATAATACTTGGAGACTAGCATTTCTAATTTCTTCAATCAGCATTCCAGGATGAAGATTCATTATATAAAGGATAGGTGGAAAAAAGGTCCGAAAAGTCTTCACAAAATTTAATATTAAAATCACACACGACGCGTTTCGGCTAATGCCATTTTCAAGAGTTGAGCAGTCTGGAAATAATTTTTTCTGGATCTGTCGATAACTAGAGAGAAGAATGTTCTATCTTACTCCATTTATAGAAAACCTACTCAGACGGACCACATAATACCTAATGACTCCAATCATGCTTTTTCTCAAAAGTTGGCGGCGTTCCATTCACTCATACATAGACTTTTCTCTATCCCTTTGTCATCTCTCAATTTCATGAAAGAGGTAAATATTATTTATCAGATTGCCGTAAATAATGGTTACAAGAAGAAGTTGGTTGACACTTTGATAAACAAAAAGTTCAAAAAACTTCAAAGAGGCCTTTTAGATACAGTGGATTTGTCAGTTCCTCCTTGGCAACCACCGAGATATATAAAGCTAACCTATTCAGGCCCTATATCATTTAAATTAGGTAATGTTCTGAGAAAATTGTATAACAACATAAAAATAGTCTATAGTTCAACTTGCAATATGAGAAATTTATTCTCTAGAGTAAAAGATAAGATTGAGGTGTCAGAAAAGAGTGGAGTGTGCAGGCTGTCATGTAACGATTGTCCATCAAAATATGTAGGAAAAACGGATAGGAATTTTAAGATCAGAGTACAGGAACATCTTAACTCTTTAAAGTCGCCCAACGATAATAGATCCTCGTTTGGAGTTCATCTCAATGAATTCGGACATACTTTTTCTTTCGATCATAATTTTGAAATTCTACACAATGTCAACGTTGGTAAACGTTTGGATGTTCTAGAAAACTTAGAAATAGCTAGGACATCATGTACACAGGGTGTTATCTCACTGAATGAACAAGTTGGAGGCAATTTTTCAGAGGCAGCACGGCTGATCAAGCTGTTTGAACCACCAAGAAGGCGCATTAGACACACCCAAGTTTGAGATAGTAGGATTAGTAGGGTTATGTATGTTTTGTTTTGATGATCAGTATTGATTTTTTCTATTTCACTTATATTTCTGTGTTAAGTGTTTTAAGTGATGTGATTCCACGTGAGCCGTTGTTCTTTTTGTAAATGTGATGTATTATTTTTATATGTGAGTCTTTTTACTTTATTTTTTGGACAGCCTCCAATGATTAAATTTTTTAAAAATTATTTCCAGACCGCTCAACTCTTGAAAATGGCATTAGCCGAAACGCGTCGTGTGTGATTTTAATAATTAATTTTGTGAAGACTTTTCGGACCTTTTTTCCACCTATCCTTCATATAATGAATCTTCACCGTGAAAGGCTGATTGAAGAAATCACTATATGCCTACCTTCTAAACAAAATGAAGAAGGACAATAAATGGCAGTTTTTGGCCAAATTCGAAGTACACCCAACATCATCAGCAAATATTTCAAATTTCACTTTTGTTTGTTGATTACTGCAGATATCATATACAAAAGATCAGTAAAATCCACCATGATACAAATTCACGTAAACCTTTTTTAGTGCAGAACAAAGGCACGTGTCCTCTTTTTTTATTTCGTCAATGGTTCGTTGCCAGGGCTGAAACTCTGAAGCTTACATTTTCAAGGAAAGTGAAAGAGATGCGAAAATAAAATTTCGCTTCCAATAAGTGGTACTCTATATGCAATTCAATTCCTTACAACCTTCGATTGTCTCAGCTACAATCCTCAACCCTCCACCCGTTTCAATCCTCTATACTGAAAACCCCATTCGTTTTGTCCTGATGATGAACGAGCGGATATTGTCCATATTTTATTATTGAATTGTGGAGTCCTAATAAATACTTACAATATGTAAATTTATTTCTTTTTATAACATTCTGTCGAGTCATGTGATAAAAATTGACAATATCTGTCTGATTTCACTACAGTTTATCAAGTTGTTTGCTAGAAACCACGTGATCTTTACTGGGGAACAATGACACTTCGTCGGTTCTCTACCGCTTATCATAGTTGTCTGGCCATAATAGATGAATAAAATAATAAGAATGTATGATGACCAAGATCAACTCACCAAAACGAAAGGGACGAAGATAAGGGTTTGAGGTTTTGCTTCCCGGTCACTGAGCGTCAGCATCTTTTTATTTATTTATCTTCCATCTAGGCCAGTTTTGGTGTCATACAATTCTGGATGTATCTCAACAACCTATACAGTAGCTGTGATGGATGAGTTCTAGGCACTCTCACTCGTAAAAAAGTACATAAAAGTGGATTTGACGTGAAGGGTTCATAATCACCGAGATGTCTCCATAAGTCTGTCATCTCGGAATATTCCTTGAAAGAATTCTCTTCGACTTTATAGCATTATTAACTTTGAATGAAGTGAACAAGAGCATCAAACTGATAATACCGTTTGTCAACTGAAAGATATAGGACCAAAGCATGATACTAGAACAAACAAGATATGCCCACGCGCATCTTCTAAGGTGCTCCCCAATCTAAATTGCATAGGGTGTACGGAGACCCACACCTATTTTTCTCATATCTTTCCTATGCGATGCGCGAATCAGTATTGATTTCATCGAGCTAGTAAGCTAACCTTGTATGTTTTGGGGCTGTTTGCATAAACACTTTTAACTATTGTTCATTGTTGATCTGCAGTTCAACGTCAAAAAATCCATTTATTTTTGACGCTGAACTGCACATCAATAGTGAACTACAGTCCATAGGTTTATGCAGCTGGCCCTTAGTATCATGGGACCAAAGTGTTTATGACTTTGTAATTGTTATTTAGATTCCACGTATCATCCAAAGTTCATCAACTTGACTTATACATCTCCTTAATCTCATGAAGTGTTGCTGACGCCCCTATTGGTGCTAGAAGAACACTATCTGAGCAATATAATATGATTTTCAAACTTGAGTCTTATTGATTCACCCAATCTAATAAAGTAGTACCAAATCAGCTTGATGTCATTAATCAAGTTTATACATTAGACGCTCTAGCGTTGCAAGAGTAAAATAATTATCCATTCGAAGCTAGTTTGCGCCTTCACATGCACTAGCACGACATTCTAAATTAGAATTCATTAACCACTTAGCAATTTGAGCGGATGTTGATGTTCCTTGACAACATACTATGGATTTTGCTTGTACGTTCGTAACGTTGTAATTAGCTGCTTTATTATAATATAGAGTGAATGTCCTTGTCAAATGCAATGTTCTAAATGTGATATGATAATATAAAAACATCATTTGATGGAAAGATGAATAAACAAATTTTATCTATACATAGATATCAGTTCAGAGGCCTACCTGTGATTCGGAAAATATTGAGATTCAGAATGTTTGCTATTTGACTCAACACAATTATGATTTTATCCGCTGACGGATTCTGGCGACGACGTTGATACTCGCCGGTACCGCTAACGTTGCCGTCGCCCAATGCATTTATAAACTTCTATACCGTCAAAGATTTTCAAATTCTCTGTCTACTTACTTTGACGCTATACTTCGATTTAGTTTAGTGAGATTTGTTGACTGACTCCTGTATTTTGGTATAAATCTTGATTTTATTTAATAAAAATATCAATTATGTGAACTTAAACCTATTGAGCCATTTTCCTATGGCTTTAGCTACGAACGGCGGACGGCAAAAGATGGGGGTGAACGATTTCTAGCAGTGCGTCAACGGAAGACGGCATGATATAAATGTATGCAGGCGCATCCATAAGTTTATCTTGAACTTCAAAGTCGGAGAGATGAAGGACCAAATATGCAACAGTTTTATAAAAGCTGAAATTTTGACAAATAGTCTTGTTTGGATCATATATCAATACCCCCGATTCAGTCAGCCAGATTTCCTAACCACTGGCCTGGGGAGGGTTTCGAAAAGACTTGTAAGTTGCAACTGTTTCAACAAAGCTGAAATTTGATTTTTAGTTGGTGAATGCATGAAGAATCTATGTGAGAAAGGTCAGTCAGCTAAAACTTGCAACAATCAGTCAGTCCTCTTGTTAATGAGAGTGTTTTATTAAAGCTGAAATTTGGTTTGTAGGTAGTTAGTGAATGCTATATAAGAATCAATGTGAGAAAGGTCAGTCAGCTAAAAATAGCAACAGTATCAGTCTAAAGTTGTGAAAAAATCTTGTTACTGAAAGTTTTTTATCAAACCAACAATTTTGCCCACAATTCAAAGATGATATTTAAAACATGAAAACCATGATGTCAATTGGCGAGTTGTGGGACTTGAATGCAGTATAATACAATCGTGCGAGAGAATTTTCTGTTGAAAGTAAAAGTGAAGCGTAATTTTAGTCATATTTGCGTGATTTGTGTGAGAAAAAGAGTCGACGTGAGATGGTTTGGGAAGCGAACATTAGCCAAGTGCAAATGTATTTTGAAAATACGGCAAGATGATGACTTGTTCGATCAGAGTGTAGATATTCCATCCAGTGAAAATGCTCAAAAGGGATACCACATTATCTGTTATCGAGAATTCACGGTCTTGAGCAAAAAATATAGGGTATGTTCCATGTACCGGAATATAGTGTGTACAAGAGTTTGAATTAGTTTGGGTTAGTAATCGGATGATCAATCATTACTTTCTAAACAGTGAAGCCCACTTCGAACTCAATGTCGCTAGTTTTTTGAAGCAGCCTTTGAATGAGACCGCAATATGCAATTATTCGTCATGAAAAGCAAGATGATATACATATTATAATTGTCACTGATCTGAATTTGTCCACAATCCATAATGATCAATGAATATTTTCTCATCCAGTGAATCCAGTGACGAAAATTCTTCGGAACAGCCTCGGAATAAGACCGCAATATGCGACTCGTCATGCTGCGAAAGTAAGTTATGATATTCTACAATATAAATAACCATGCTGAAAAAACAATCAGTCCACAATCGAGTGATCATTATTCAATGATTATTTTCTCAACCAGTGAATCCAATAAGGACAATTCTTCAAAGCAGCCTCTGAATGGAACTGCAATATGCGATTCGTCATACTGCGAAACAAGGTAGGATAAAATAATATTGATTTATCAATACAAATTTCTGATCATTTCACTTTCTCACAATATAAAGTAGTTTTTTTTAAACTTTGGTGAACGTGAATTTAACGTGAGTTTTTTTTCTAAGCGAAGAGGCACATGATGATGGTATCGATAGAGAGGATTCATATACAGTATACAGGGTGTCTCACGGTAACCGTCCATCAGAATATCCCGGGAAATAAAACGATTGGGATTCTGAAAATTTGTATGATAAGGTTTAAAAGGATGCTCTCTTCAAATGAAATATTAGCTACGTTGCGCGACTTCCGGTTATACCGGAAGTAGGTGTCAACTCGCTTGTTTCGAATAGAACACCCTATATATTATTACATTTTTGGATTCTGAGTAAAATTCTAGGCAAATTTCATGTATCATGTCCTGTACCTAAGTATGAGCGTCTTTGAAATATTTTAGTTCTTATGTCAAAAATGACGTTTGAAGGCTCCTATTCAAATGTGAATTTCACCTATAAGAAAGCCTTCATTATTTAATTTGTATTGGATTTCTTGTTGAAAAGGACCCACTTTGATACATTTTTCACAGCAATATGAAAACTATTATTACAGGGTGGGCCAAACATAACATCAAAAATTAAATTCAGAAAACGGTCAAAAATCAATTTTTTTAAATGGAAACCCCTTATTTGCATGATTTTATCTTATTGTGCATTAAAACTAAGGGTGAGTTAACCTAATATTGTTCATTCCAAAAATAAAAAAAAAAAATAAATAAAAAAAAAAGAATTTTTGGAGAGGACAATCTTATACAAACTCACCTTTATTTTTGATGCACAATAAGATAAAATTATAAAAATTAGGAGTTTCCGTTTAAAAAAATTGATTTTTGACCTTTTTCTGAATTTAATTTTTGATCTTATTTTTGGCCCACCCTGTAATAATAGTTTTCACATTGCTTTGAAAAATCTATCAAAGTAGGTCCTTTTCAACAAGAAATCCAATACAAATTGAATAATGGAGGCTTTCTTATAGGTGAAATTCACATTTAAATAGGAGCCTTCAAACGTCATTTTTGACATAAAAACTATAATATTTCAAAAACGCTCATACTTCGGTATAGGACATGACTCATGAAATCTGTCTAGAATTTGACGTAGAATCCAAAAATGTGATAATATATAGGGTATTTTATTTAAAATAAGCGAGTTGATACCTACTTCCGGTATAACCTTCTCATTTGAGAAGAACATCTATGAATATTCCACCATACAAATTTTCAGAATCCCAATTGCTTTATTTCACGAAATATTCTCATGGACCGTCACCGTGAGATACCCTGTATGCAACCGGTTTGCATATTTTGCGAAAAAACTGACAGACGCGTTTCGCTGTATCACAGCTCATCGGTGCGGCTAGGATCTGCAGGAGAGAAAGCCGCACCGATGAGCTGTGATACAGCGAAAGGCGTCTGTGAATGGATCTGTGGGAGAGAAATGCATGTCTCTCGCAACCCCTAGCCTTTGGGCTTTTGGTTATAATTGTGAAGACGATCAGAATGAGGGACCTCTTAGTAATCCTCGACAATTTGTCACTGGCGAGGTTCTTCCAAATAAACTTTTTCTTCCATAAAATGCTAGCCTCCCTTCTATACCATCTAAGGTAGTAATCTCAAGAAGGACAAAACTTTCAACATGTACGATAAATTATATATCAGGGTTTATTTTTAAAAAATTGCTAAGAAAAATTAATTGTTCTGTTTGCCGACAAAACCTTTCTTCTCGTAATGAAAACGTAAATTCAGATTTCATAAAAGCAAGGCAGTATGAAAAATGTTATTTAAAAGTGCCTGGTACCTTCTTAACTTTTCTTTTTGGCCATTCGATTACCCGACTCTTTTATTTGATTCCACGCGTTTGCCATTTACGAAAAATCTCTCGTGTTTTGGAAAAGATTTTATTAAATCAACTACAATTCTTCCTGATTGTAGTGATGAGGGTAATCATCAGATGCTGTTGGTGTTTTTGGTGCAAAAGGATAAACCTTGTCAGCAAACGAAGGGATGAGAAGTTTTTAAAATTTCTCAGTTTTAAACCCAATATAAATATAATAGATCACTATCAAATCGAAAGCTTATAAAAGGTACCAGGGTAAAGTTAAAAGGTTGAGGAAATGGATGAAACTATCTAGATTCACTAGCTGAGGGACAATCTATACAAATGTTTCCAGGTCAATTATGTGCATCTACCCTCGGAATACATGTTTACCGATGACTTTAAATAATTTAAGTTTTTCGTAGAATGTAAACAATATAATTCCGATTTCGTATTCAGAATGTATTTGATGGCACATGTGACCAGGAAGAATTCGCCATGGGCTAAAGTCTCGCGTGATGTGATTTGTTATATTATGTTACGTATACTAATACTACCATAATGATCATTATTTAATATCCTAATCAATATTACAACAATCCAATTGGTGAATTGGTGGATGGTCCCTTATAGCAAGTTCAAACTTAGGTTTTTGAATAAATTCAATATAAAAAGTATTTTCTTCCAATAATTATTGTACAATAATTTGTTGTCCTGAAAATCAGCATAGTATTATAAATAATGATGTAATGTGAAATTTGTTGCCTTGTCAAACCAACTTTGTTTTTTAACGATTTAGTTTAATTATTAATATGAAGAGGTTTTTGTAATAATTTATATACCTTATATAAATAAAATTCAATAAAAGCCTTTAGTAAAATCGATAAAAAATGAATTACTATGAAATGTTCATTTCAAGCATTCATATTTCTGCTTGAGAAAGTCGCGTCGATTCCATTTTTGATGATTTTTAGCGATTGGCTTTTTTTGCACACAGTTTATTTATTTTGCTTATTTTTGAATTGACATTCAAAGTGGACTCAATATGGTGGCATCTCGAGATGGTTATATAACGACTACCGACTCATCGGATAAATAAAGATACCTTACGCGAACTACCCATATCCAAAATCGTCTAGTAAAGTATCTACACTGTGGGCCAAATCAAATTAGAACCTAGTTTGATCCTTAATAACTTTTTTGTTTGTTTATGGATTTAGATGAATTTTGGATATGATATTGGTCAATATGTTCTGGATGTTCCTCCAAAATTGAGTTTTCGGATTTTGGACAGGACCGGACTTACGACGTTTTTATAAAATTGGTGACCAGACCAACTGATATATTTTTTAAGAAGGACATTAGTGGAAAAAGGTATCCTGATAATACCAATATTTTAGAACCATAACCTAAGAAACGATGTTTTTTTCTGTTTTATAGTGCTTGTCGGCATAAAAACTATTTCACTTCATTTTGATCAAAGTTTTTTAAAATTTCATACCAATGTAGATTATTTGTTACAGATTTGGCGATTTTTTCACATTTTAGATTTTTTAATTTGGAAAAAAAATAATACCCAATTATTATATTTTTATTCGTTTTTGAACTTTGTTTAATTTCACTCGATAATTTGAAAGGGGCCGCAACATTGCCGTGCATGAATGTTCTTTTCCATTAATCGTTTGATCGAGATTTTATCTTTCATAGATAGAACCATGTCTACGTATTCAAAATCAAACAGGCAAACTCTGGAATCTAAAAAATGTTAACAATTTTCAACAAACAATCCACGTTGCAATGGAATTTCAAAAAATTTTGATCAAAACGAAGTGAAATAGTTTTAATGCCGACAAGCACCATCATATAGAAAAAATCATAGTTTCTTAGGTTATGGTTCTAAAATATTGATATTATCAGGATACCTTTTTCCACTAATGTCCTTCTCAAAAAATATATCAGTTGGTCTGTACGTAGCACAGTTCATTTTTGCAACGAGCTTAAATGCACCAATTTTATTAAAACTTCGTAGGTCCGGTCCTGTCCAAAATTCGAAAACTCAATTTTGGAGGAACATCCAATATCATATCCAAAATTCATCTAAATCCATAAACAAACGAAAAAGTTATTAAGGATCAAACTATAGGCTCTGATTTAATTTGGCCCACAGTGTAGATGGCCTCAAAGTTTTTTGAAAATACTAATTAAATACAAAAACAGTAGGTTGTTATCGTTTTTTATAATTTTTGGTAGGATATAAATGTTTGGTTATGATGAGTCAAGTTTTGAGATGATTTTGTTCATCATCACGGAGTCATAAGTGAATTGAATAAAAATGTTGCCGACAAACTTGAAAATAACTTTTAGCGCCGGCCCTGGAAACTATTTTTTCCCAAAACGACGTTTTATTTGAATCTTTTCTTATGTGTCTTGGTAGTTTTTGATAATATTTCGAGTAACTAGATCATTCGTATCCTGCCAATCAGACTTTGGTGATTATCAAAAAATCAAATATCTGTTTATAGAAAGAGTGTGAGAGTTTTCAGGGCCGGTCGAACAAAGTTGATTTCAACTTTGTATGCGAAATTTATATTAATTCATATACCTATACTTATACTTTCTGATGACGATTTTTATAAAACGAGTCCAAAACAATGGACGAAATTTTAAGAAATGTACGCCCGCTAAAGGGATACAGCATGGGTGACCAGGATATTACAGTTCTCTGCTATGCAGATGACTGTGTGTTACTGGCTGAAAGTGAAGACGATTTACAGCGTTTACTGCATCGATTTAGCTGCACTGCCAGGTCACTCAATATGCGCATATCGACTAAGAAAACTAAATGCATGACGACATCAAAAGTACCACCAAGATGCAAACTAGAAGTGGACGGCAATATTATCCAGCAGGAAATGAAGTTTAAATATCTAGGCATAGATATTTCAGGATATGGCGATGTTGAGGCGGAGGTCAGAGAAAGGACAACAAAGGCAACGAGAATAGCAGGATGTTTGAATGACACAATATGGCGAAATAAAAATATAACGGTGGAAACGAAGTCCAGAATCTATAAGGCCGCGGTAAGACCAATAATGACATACACTGCAGAAACTAGACCTGATACGGCAAAAACCAAACAACTACTAGAGACATCCAAAATGAGAGTACTTCGCAGAATAGCTGGAAAGACCCTTCTGGACAGGGAGAGAAGTGAGAACATAAGGAGAGCATGCATGGTGGAAAACGTAAACGAATGGGTACTTGATAGGAAGAGAGAGTGGGACCAGCACATCAGCAGAATGGACAACGGAAGAATAGTCAGAATTGCGCGTGACAAATCACCGCTAGGTCGAAGAAGCTTAGGGCGGCCACGAAAGCGATGGAGCGACAATTTGGCAGTCTGACGGGTAGAGACGACGCAAACAAACAGGCGGTTCGCCTATTTCTAAGAAGGAAGAAGAAGAAGAAGAGTCCAAAACAAGATCTTTAAAACCGAACATACCTTACCAAAAATTTTAATAAATCGATCACAGTTAAGATAAATGTCAGGTCACTGGCGCATCCACCATTCACATCTACGAAGTTCGTCCTCCTATCACGAGTGGCGCACCAATTTGGAACCGTTCAGTCGCATTACAGATGATGTTCTAAGGGAAATTTTTTGTGGCTCTATCGTCTATCTGAACGATGAACATTATTATTATGCTGTCGTCAGAAAGACGAGAAAAGCCTACCTCCTAGGTTTCAATAAGCTCTTGGTACAGGGAGAGAAGGTGCGAATTTGTGATGTGGTCTGTGGAGCGAGTGAGAGTGTGTATCACATGAGACTCATATGGTAGTCAACGTGTTAAGCCCATATTGGCCGAGAAAAAAACCCACCAAAATCGATTGTGTGAGCACGAAGGAAAATGTTAGCCACCAAGTGATACAATCGGCATCATGATAGCAAAAGGGCAGCAGAAAGAATCACTAGAAGTGACAGTAGTGTTAACATCAGTATCAGTGGTGACAGAAATAACAATAAGACTAGTAGAATCAGTAGTTCCCGGGTTTTGAATGCTTTCTAGTGAGTATTGGGACGAGCCAGAATTTGTCAAAATGCTCCTGTAAGTAAAAATGTTATTGAAATGGGTATTTGAAAAATTTTCACTTATAATCTCCCCGGAGCTCGAATTATTTCCGGAAATTTTGTCAAGTTGCGAATTTTCTTGAAAAATTCGCAACGAGAACAAATTTCCGGATTATTAATTCGAGCTTTAGGGAGATTCGGCAAGAAAATTCCATGCCAAAGCTATTTGAGGAAATTTAATAGTAGCGGCTGGACTCACCTCGCATTTAGTGGAAGAAACCAACGGCTCCTTACTCTAATCGCCATTGAGGAAGAAAGAAGGGAATCAGGATTTTATAAAACATTTGGAAGTCATAACCAATCTTGTCCATAATTGATAACATTGCAACTTTGTATTGGAAGTTGAAAATAAATCATTTATCAAAAATATTCGTCTTTAACAGCTGTCAAGCACTCGCGGCTGGATGTAGCTCCCATGCACCAACCACAGTGTTGCCGTTTGCCTTATCTCTGTCTGTGAAAGTTGAGTTGAGTTGGGATTGTTAGGGAGAGTGGGGACGGCAACACTGTAATCATATGGGAGCTACATCCAGTACATCCAGATGCGTAAAGCCAAAGCCAGGGAAATTTCCACTTATCAATCTTTCAGTCACGTGATTATGAGCAGGGAAATTTCCGATAAAATTAGGTCGTTGCCATAGCAACATAACAAAATGCAAGCCTCTGATTGGTTAGAATTGACTGGTAGGAAATTTTCAATAAAAAATGTATTCCATCAATTATTAGGTCTCAACTAACCACCCAAACTTACCCAACCTAAAATCCTTACCCTCTAAAATCAAAATTTATCGTCTATATTTTTCAAAAAACATCGCAAAAATTAAGGTCTAATTGGAAATGTTTTCCGATTAACTATATAGCAATCAGGGTAAGCAGAACTGCAGATATATATATTGTCACAATGAGCGTGAGATTGGGCCTTCGTCCGGACCCTCACCCATCGTGGTCCAGGGACGTAGCCGTCAGTCGAGAGTGAAACTAGGGCAGCACATAACAACATCTATTACCTCCTCAAATACAGCCTACAGCACACACAGTGGGATGAGCATGTTGGACCTTGGCCAGTCCGGGTCCCAACAGTAGACTCGCTGCGGGGGCAGAAGTGTACAGTGAATACGAGAGGACTTGTTGTCTTGCGACTGGCACTGCTTGTGGGAAGGAAGATCGGAGTAGATCACGTTTCTTCCAACCATTTGATTAGCGTATCGGGCTTGTATTTATACCAGAAAAGTGCTGAGAAAGCATGGCCTGGTTGTGCGTCGTCCGTTTGAGTGGGTTGATTTACTCCATGTTCCTTTGATCCGTTCGTATTCACATGACAATATATATATATTTTTCAAGTGGATATCAAAATTTAGACGTGAAGTAATTGAGTGGAATATGAAACATCGGCAAAAGTTTCTAGATCCATCATTAGACCCATTCTCATGAAATCAAAAAAAAAATTCAACACCAGAAATATTGGAAATAGAGAAAGACAAGTTTGATTCTTTATTTATGCGGCTGAGGCTCGTTAACAAAACGGGGTGGACTAGATCTGATAAATTGAAATCAAAGAAATATGTATAATACAGATTAAAACTATAATTTATTTCAGTTTCTTCAATGTGTTGAGAGAGGCCATGCTTGGGATAAAAAACCAATATTAAGCGTTGATTATAATAATACATCGTGGCTTGTATGTTAGTCACACCATCCAACACCAAGGATATCAATGAACTTATCTCTTTATTCTGTATCATGAATTATTATGTAAACGTGAAAAAAAGCATTATCATGTACAAGTAGATCTCGTGTAACGTAATAAAACTTGTATTTCATAAAAAAAATCCCGGTATCATTCTATCATGATTCTGTCTTGTTTGAAATTCAGACAATCTTATAATATGGAACAAGTTCCAATAATCAGTACTCACATTATCCAGTATCCAGCCACTCTCCCGTGATATATGAAATCCACACCAACACCACCCATTACTGAAAATGAAAAAAAAAATTAGTAGGCCTCCATTGATCTCTTTTGAATATTGTCATCAACATTCTGATTGACCCATAGAAAATTACGAAGGAATATTGCGAAACAGTGATCACTGTTTTAGCTTCAATCATTTTAATTACCATTTTTGCAATGAAATCAATTCTGATTCGTGATGCGGTATCAGATTTTGCCATAGTCAATTTGGATCACGATCAATGTGTATTATTTATAAACAAATAAAAAACGTTGAAGATCACCCTCAATGGTCACGACTGTCGAAGGAGAGTAATCTGACAAACACCAACTCTCCCGTCGCGTCGTTTTGTATTCGTGATGTATGTACATGATGATGAGGGGTAAAATCAATAAAGTACCGCTGATTCACAATCTACTTAATTGTTTCTCCAATCACCTCTCTCCAGAATCAACGTCCCCAATTTTAACCATCGATAAGTTAGAGATCCCAATATAATTAGACGTCATTGAGTTTCTGTACAGGGTGTCCCAACGATAGAGTAAAGTAGGTTTTATCATATAGGATATGAAAAATATCAATATCAATATGCGTCACAGGTGAGGGGTGTAAATAGCGCACATTCTGAAAATATTTGGAAACATACAGGGTGCGTCACAAAAGTATGGCACGAAAAAGTATGATTTTTTTAAATGGAACCCCCTGTATATTAATTGATATTTCAATTCTTTCTTCAATTTGGAACAAAAACCGTTATCGAGATATCGCGTTTTAAAAATGGCATTTTTAAAACTTTGACATGCTATAAAACTCAAACTATTCAAGTTAAAGAAAAATGGATTGCACATTCCTATCTTAACTTTTCAAGAGCTATTCAAGGAGATTACATCCATTATTGTGAAAAAATGTCAAAATGTGCCGAAAAAGTTGACAGTTGACGTTACCTTCTATCCAAATGACAGAAGAGCTCTTGAAAAGTTAAGATAGGCAAGTGCAAACCATTTTTGTCTAACTTGAATAGTTTGAGTTTTATAGCATGTCAAAGTTGCAAAAATGCCATTTTTAAAACGCGATATCTCGATAACGGTTGAATTTGGGAACATTAGTTGTATTTGTACAATTTTTTTTCCAAATTGAAGAAAGAATTGAAATATCAATTAATATACAGGGGATTCCATTTAAAAAAATCATACTTTTTCGTGCCATACTTTTGTGACGCACCCTGTATGTTTCCAAATATTCTCAGAATGTGCGCTATTTACACCCCTAACCTGTGACGCATATTGATATTGATATTTTTCATACCCTATATGATAAAACCTACTTTACTCTATCGTTGGGACACCCTGTATAAGGTTTAAAGTACAGTTTTCATTATTTTAGCGTTGGCTATAACTAATCCCTTATCGGGTTCTTCTTTAAATCTCATCTGCAGTCCAACAACACGTTCAAAGGCAATAATTGATAAATATTATCAACTCTGTCACTCCTACAAACGAAGTTTGGGGAGATAGTCTCTGGAAGCGTGGTTGTCGTTGCCAACTAACGTGATTTAGTTCACTGAAGATCTTGATAAGATAATATTTATTTTTACATTATTTAAGCAGGAATTTCTCAGTAGAATCCGACTTATAATCATTGGAAAGGATGTTTTATAGATGAATAAAAATGTTTAAGGTAAAAATGTACCGAAGATGGTGTTCCGTTTATAAGATTTGAGACATTAACGAGAGTGCGACAATGGAACCCGGCATATGGATTTGGGACCAGCTAGGTGGAAAGTCAAAAGGACAGAAGTCATTACGAGAAAAAATTGAAAACCACATGAACGTCGCGCTTCCCTTTCTCTCATCTCTCGTCAAAAGGACATTTGTTATAAATTAAACAATTTGTCAAGGCAACAAAAATAAATTAGGCTATTCAAAACGTATAGGCCTTTAACTTAACATTAGCAGTGAAGAACCATCGATCATACATATACAGTCCACTTATAGAAAACCAACATTTTGGTCCTTCGAGCCGTATGGAAGCGTGGAGTCATCATAGTCCATGTGGATTTTGAAGAAGGTTACCGTCGACGTGGTATAGAAGACAAAAAGTGGGTGAGAATCATATCATTTTTCCTTGTCTGTAAAGTCCATGACTGACCTCAATTGAATTGGCAAGTTTTCATTTGTATCGAATCTCTTTGAATTAGTTCAAGCATAATCCCAGCACGTTTGATCTGGTGTCAGTATCGATAGCATTTGTTTGAAATAAATAGCAACATGGTGTTTGGAACACTCGTTAAAAATAAGAGGTACAGTCAAAGCAAAGTTGACAAACTTTCAAAAATATGTAGATGGTATAGTCGCAAGGTTTCCAGAGTTTGTAATTGGGGACCAAGTTGTTTCTATCGAACTCAAGCAACGAGCAGAACTTTTAAGTTAAGTATTAGATGAATTTGACGATATACAGGGACAAATCGAGTTAAAGAGCGAAAACCCAGAAACACAATATATTGAGCGTGATACATTTGAAGCGGGCTTTTACTGTATAGATGCCAAAGCCAAACGATTTTTAGTACAAAGTGTATCGGGCGATGTCTCTATTAACACTTTGCCTGAAGAGACAAAAAGCGCATGCGGAGTAAAGTTGCCCATCATATTGGGAAATTTCGATGACAGGGAGTATAACAAATGGTTCGAATTTCGCGACACATATCATTCCTTAATACATACAAATACAAATTTGCCCAACATACAGAAATTTCATTACTCCAAATCATATCTTGGTCCTGATGTGCTTGAAATTATTGCAAGTCTAGATCATTCAGTCACAAATTATAAAAATGCTTGGGCGTTGGTCTGTGACAGGTTTAACAATAATAAAATACTGATTCAAAATCATGTGAAGGTCTTGTTCAATATTCAGAAATTGGAGAAAGAATCTTCAAGTTTCCTGCGGAAAATAGTAGACAGTGTTGCCAAGCATCTTCGAGCTTTGAAAACTTTAAACGAACCGATGGATTCATGGGACACTCTGCTTATTTATATGATTAGTAGCAAGCTAGATGATATTACACTTCGGAAATGGGAACAAACCAAAAACTCTTACGAAACACCCACTCTAGATAATTTGATCACCTTCTTGAAAGAACGAGCATATCTTCTTGAATCTTTAGAACAAAACAGAGACATTATTGCTGTTAATGATTTGAACTCAAATCAGCGTAATAGAAGAGTTAAATCTGTTGTATCAGAAAAACTGATTGTAAAACCAAACTGTTCTTTTTGCAAACAGGAACATTATGTCCAAAGTTGTTCAGAATTTTTGAAATTGAATTCAAACGACCGTTTAAAGGAAGTGAAGAAAAGACATTTATGTATAAATTGTCTTAGAACGGGACACATGGTCAAGCAGTGTTATTCAAGAGCCTGTAAATCATGTAAAGCTAAGCATCATACATTACTACACTTCAATTCCCATCAGCAATCTAACGTAGGCAATTTTGAGAGCAAACCAGATGAAAACAGAACAAACCTTCAGCAAGAAAGCGTAAATTTGTCCTCTGTTGATTTATCGACGGATCAAGTATTATTATCAACTGTATAAGTAGACATTCTTGATAGAAATAACAAGCACTTTGTCGCCCGAGACTTACTTGATGCCGGGTCTCAAAGTAGTTTTCTTACCGAGCGTTTTCGAAATAAATTACAACTTTCAAGAACACCGGTTAATATGAAAATTTGTGGATTTAACGAAACTGAATCGGAGTGTAGAAATAAATGTATTGCTAGAGTTAAATCCAAGGTTAATGGTTTTTTAATTGATATTTCGTGTTTAGTAGTGTCGCATATAACGAATAGTTTGCCAAATTTCAAGATTGATAAACGCAATTTCAGCATCCCTTATAATATAGTTCTAGCTGACCCCAATTTTGATAAACCTGGAGATATAGATATGCTTATCGGGGAGATTATTTTTGGGACTTGATCTGTGTAGGTCAAGTAAAGCTGAGTTCAAATGGCCCCTTTGCACAAAAAACAAAATTTGGTTGGATAGTCTCTGGTCGCGTAGCAAGCGAATGGACTGGAAAAGCACGGTGTAACCTTATTAAAAATATTGAGGTAGACAAACAACTCACGCGTTTCTAAGAAATTGAGGAGTTTCCACATATGAAACCATTTTCGAGTGAAGAAAAAGCTTGCGAACTACATTTCCTTGAAACATTTACACGAGATAGTAGTGGTGATTTTGTGGTTACAATTCCTCTATTGCATGGTCCAGAAAAATCAGGAAATTCTTACGATATAGCGGAAAAACGATTCTTACTATTGGAACGCAAATTTGATCGCAATGAAACTTTTAGAAAAGAATATCAAAAAATCCTGAGCGAATATGAATCTCTAGAACACATGCGCAGAATCAAATATAATGCACAGGACAACGCACAAGACAATATATGTTATTATATGCCTCATCACGGCGTTTTGAGAGAAAGTAGCTTAACAACTAAACTGCGTGTTGTGTTTGATGCATCCTGCCCTAGCAGCTCAGGAGTATCCTTCAATGATCTACAAATGACTGGACCGACAATTTAATCAGACCTTTTCAGTATTCTTATTCGTTATCGTCAACATAATTATGTCATAGCTGCAGACGTAGAAAAGATGTACCGTATGTGCAGAATAAATGAGAATCAAAAATCTCTTCAACGAATTCTATGGCGTAACAATCGGGATGAAAAAATAGATACCTATGAGTTAGAGACTGTTACCTATGGTACAAAGTCAGCATCTTTTCTAGCAATAAGATGTCTTTATCAACTTGGAATAGAATGTGAAGAATTCCCCGAAATATCCTTTTAACGAGAATAAATTAGGCTATTCGTATAGGCCTTTAACTTAACGTTAGCAGTGAAGAACCATCGATCACACATATACAGTCCACTTATAGTAAACCAACAGATGAGTCTTTCAAACTTATCTTCAAAGCATGCTTATTAGATATACAGGGTGACAATTTAAAAAGGACCAGCATTTGATTGTGTTCAAACACATGATAGTATGAAGATTTGGCAAGACATGTCAATTTAGATATCGAGGGGGACAACTTTCGAGGTATCTGTTGTTTTTCTGGAATCAACCCTATCTCGCCCAGGGTAGCTACCCTTCAAATTTCAAATAGCAACCTCCACTTAATTTGCGATTTTTAAAATCTTCACGTTATTCTCCATACGCTACATCATTTTTTTTTCAAAATTTAAGTTCATAACCTCACAAAATTTTTCAAACAGAATCAATTATTTCTTGAACTGATGATAGTATGAAAATTTCGTGAGTCACGTCAATCAAGATATCGAGAGGGACAGCTTCTGAGGTATCTATCAATGTTCCGGATTCAACCCTCTCACTCCCAGGGTAACTACCCCTGAAATTTCAAATAGCAGCCTCCACTTATTCGGCGATTTTTGAAATCTGTAATTCCCAATAAGCTACATCACTTTTTTTCCCAAAATAAAGTACATAACCTCACAATTGTTCTGTTTGTGAAATTGAGAATTCCAATAATAAAAAAAGGAATTTATCTAGAGATACATGGGGAACTCAAAGATTACAGAAGAAATGGGAGTTTTCATCAAAATCTTAAGGTAGGCGCCCTGGAGGATAGGGGGTTGAAAGTAATATGACAGCTAACACCTCAAAAGTTGTTCCCCTTGATTACTGCATTGACATCCCGTCATCAGTTTAAAAAGACTGATGCAACTTACCAAGAAGAGCAATAATTCAAGAAAAATCGCGGAATAAGTGGAGACTGCTATTTGAAATTTCAGGGGTAGTTTTCCTGGGAATGGGATAGTTGAATCCAGAAAATTGATAGATACCTCAAAAGTTGTCCTCCTCGATATCTAAATTGATGTGTCCCACCAAATTTTCATACTATCATCAGTTCAAGGAATAAATAATTCTGTTCGTTTGAAAATGTTTGTAAGGTTGGGAACACCAATTTTGCAAAAAAAGTGATGTAGCGTATGAAGTTTTTTTCTCAAGCAGGACTCACTTTGCTGATAATTGATTGTATCAGTGGTTGATAGAACAAAGTAGTGGTTGGTCCTGTCACCTTCATGGAACCACAATGGCCAACAGCCAGTAAGCAGAGAAGTGAAATACCTGATGATGAGCTCTGGGCAAATTGGGTAAAGTTGCACAACCCAGAATCTTATTTGAATAAACCTGAACCTCAACAGCACCCCGTCACAACAGCAAGGGTGCTGTTGTTTATATGGTCAACAATTCAAGCATACTCAATGTACTTTTTTTTCAACAATTCGGAAATTGGAGGTATCTCATAGCAATATCTACAGCTAACATTGAATTTGTGACTAAACGGATAAACGCTAAACTTCATAAATAGTGTGACAAAACATGGTGAATGCGCAAGCCACCACATTGTGTAGAATTGTTTGGAATCGATTGGCTTCTGGTACATTCTAGCCAGGCTAGATGGCGACGAACATTCTTCGCTTTCCTCAAAATATCTGGATTGTTCTCTCAATCCTGGCGAGGGTATATAATGAGATCCGTCATTTCAAGTGAGTTGGTTCAGTTCTGAATACGTCGTGAAATA
Organism: Orchestes rusci; assembly: GCA_958502075.1. Taxonomy (NCBI): domain Eukaryota; kingdom Metazoa; phylum Arthropoda; class Insecta; order Coleoptera; family Curculionidae; genus Orchestes; species Orchestes rusci. The sequence goes on along the minus strand of OY293305.1, from coordinate 22,483,069 downwards.
TAAATCGTAAAACATAAATAAGCTGTGATTTTGTTTGTGAATAGTGAGTTCTGACTTGTGAAATAAATTATTTAAAGCTGAACAGTGTTTTCTATAGCGAAACTTGTTACATTGGTGTCAAAAGTGGGATTTATTGTGTGCTATAGAAACGGACATAAATATTCGCTTTAATGGCTGCGAAGCTAGTGTTTTTAACCGGATTGAAGGTCGCTGAGTTGAAGAGGGAGCTGGAAGAGCGTGACCTGGATAGTAGCGGTGAGAAAACTGATCTACAAACAAGGCTTCGTGAGGCTTTAATGGAAGAAGGCATGAATCCTGATACGTTCCAATTTGAAGTTCCCAATCCCAACGCAGTAAAAAGATTATTAGAAGAAAACTCTAGAAAAATGGAAGAGAAGCTGGAAGAATCCTCTAGAGCCATGGAAGAGAACTCCAGAAAAATGGAAGAGAAGTTTGTAGAATCTTCTAGAATAATGGAGGAGAAAATCAAGGAACAGCTGGCGGACAACTACAACTTCTGGAAGGATCAGGTAATGGAAGAAATTGAGAACCTTGAGCAACGATTTGAAGCAAAACTTGGAGATACAATGAAGACTTTGGAAGAAGAAATCGAGGAAGTGCGAAGACAAGTAGCAGTGATTAAGAAACAACCAGAAGTGACATTTGAGAGCAAAGGTGCTAAAATGGAGTCTGATACCGTGCGAGTCCACATGAAAGCCCCTCAGTTTGATGGCAAGCTGTCCTGGAACAATTACCATCGCCAGTTCGAGGCAGCAGCAAGGGCAAATGGATGGACCGCAACAGAGAAAGCTCTGGCACTAACTCTGGCGCTTCGTGGGGAGGCAACGGAGATCCTGCAGACGCTGAACACCCAGGAACAGGAGGACTACGATGTTCTGGTGAAGCATTTGGAGCTGCGGTATGGTCAAACTCACTTGGAGCACGTCTACCACTCTCTTTTGAAAAATCGCATTCAGAAGACCAACGAGACCTTGCAGGAGTTTGAAGCGGATGTTGCTCGCCTTGCACGACTGGCTTATCCAACCACGCCAGAGAACGTTATGGAGAGGCTTGCAGTTCAGGCCTTCTTGGATGGACTTCGAGACCAGGAGATTCGGCAGTCACTGATACTCCATCGTCCCGATAGACTGGTTGAAGCACTGGCGAAAGCTTTGGAATTCGAAGCGGCGAAGCAGTCTGTGAAGGTTCCTGCACGCGTGCGAAGGGTGGAGGAGAAGGATCCTCTGGAAGAAGACACCGTCGAAGCAACTGTGAGGAGGGTCGTCAAAGAGATAGAGGCATCCAAGCGAAGGGAGCTGCAGTGCTGGAACTGTGGAGAGCTTGGCCACATTCGTAGCCGATGCAAGAAGGAGAGACGGGCACCTCCTTCGACGTCGGAAAACTAGAGAGGGTCGATGCGAAGGGGCAATCGTCGACCTGTAGCCAGTATGCCCCAAGGAAAACCGCCATAGTTGCTTCTTTAGGACACAAACTGAACAGCGTGTTTGTGGATGGCTGGGTTAATGGAGAGAAAGGCACCATGCTGCTGGATACAGGTGCGACGAAGTCTATCATCAGGCCCGACATTGCCACAACACCGACAATGATTAAACCAACAAAGTGGCGACTACGGACGGCAACAGGAGACTTGGCTAGGATACATGGTGAAGTGGAGGCAGCAGTGACTCTGGGAAGCACCAGCTTCGAACATCCAATGCTGTTTGCCGATATTGAGGAAGAAATCATAATCGGAATGGACATCATGAACACCCAAGGCTTCTAATTAGATTTCAAATATGGAACACTGAAAACCAACAACGAAGAGGTGATAATGCATGGTAGAGAGGAAGAGACAGTTCGTGTTTTGCTGGCTGGGGATTCTTTAATTCCTGAGAGGAGCGAGATGATTTTGTGGGCTCGCCTGGAAGGGAAGATGAAAGAAGGAAGCATCGTGATGTTTGAGCCTAAAATACACGATTCTGAAGTAGGACGAGGCATTGCATGTGGAAAGAGCCCGGTACATGTGGGAAAGACTGTGCCCGTGAGAGTGATGAACGTCAACTATCACTCTGTAAGTTTGGCAAGGGACACAGTTTTGAGGCTCTGCTCGTCAATTTTCTCTGTGGTTTGACAAGTATGTGAGACTGAGCAAACCATCTCTGAGTTCACCGGAGAGATGGAGAAGTTAGTTGTCACCTCTTCAAAAGATCTGGATAAGAGACAAAAACAACGATTGAGAAACCTGATAAGAAATCACGGCGACATCTTCGACAACGGGACTGGGGAAAAGGGCCGAACGAACGTGGTGCGGCATACCATCAACACAGAGGTAGCACGACCGATCCGCCAAACAGCTGGAAGACTACCTTTGGCCAAGAAGGAGGAGGCGGACAAGATCATCAAGGACATGGAGAAAGGCGGTGTCATCGAGCCTTCTAGTAGTCCGTGGTCATCGCCAGTTGTTCTGGTTAAAAAGAAGGACGGTTCAACTCGATTCTGTGTGGACTTTCGTCAGCTGAACAACGTGACGAAGAAGGTCAGCTACCCGCTACCGCGGATTGACGACACTTTGGATACCTTGGCCGGATCGAAGATCTTCTCAACCCTGGACCTCAAAAGCGGATATTGGCAGGTAGAAATGGCCCCTGAAGATCGAGAGAAGACTGCTTTCAGCGTTGGAGCTGGGCTGTGGCAGTTCACTGTTATGCCATTTGGGTTATGCAACGCACCTGCTACGTTCGAGCGGCTGATGGAGACTGTGCTCAAAGGACTATCCTGGTCAACATGTCTTGTATACCTGGATGACATAATTGTGGTTGGCAAATCATTTGAAGACCATCTGAAGAACTTGGAGGAGGTATTCCAGAGACTCAAAAGTTCCGGTTTGAAGCTGAGTCCAAAGAAATGCCAACTGTTCCGGAGGGAAGTACAATACCTGGGTCATATCGTGTCGGCTGCGGGTGTAGCCGTTGACCAGCAAAAGGTGGAGGCAGTTAAGGAGTGGCCTGTACCAAAGAACCTCCACGAGCTAAGAAGTTTCCTGGGTCTGTGCACGTACTACCGGCGTTATGTCGAAGGATTTGCGAACATCGCCCGGCCTGTTCACAGGCTCACAGAGGCACAGAGACGCTACCACTGGGACGAGGATTGTCAGGAGGCCTTTGACACACTTAAAAGGGCACTTGCCAGCGCGCCCATCCTAGGCTACCCACTACCTGAGGGAAACTTCATCCTGGATACAGATGCCAGCAATGTAGGTGCAGTGCTGTCCCAGATCCAGCAGGGACATGAAAGGGTGATCGGCTATTTCAGCAAACCCTTGTCGAAGCCGGAACGGAACTACTGCGTCACGAGAAGGGAACTACTGGCAGTAGTCAAAGGGGTAGAGCACTTCTACAAGTACCTTTACGGGAGAAAGTTTCTGCTGAGAACCGACCACGCCGCGCTCAAATGGCTCCTACAGTTCAAAAATACGGAGGGTCAAGTTGCTCGTTGGATTGAGAGACTTCAAGAGTTCAACTTTGACACGGAACATCGAGCTGGATCCAGCCACAACAACGCTGATGCCCTATCCAGGAGACCTTGTCCAGAACAATGTAAGCACTGTCAAAGAGCCGAGGAAAAGGAGGCGAGCACTTGCAGGACGACTGTGGTGGATGATTCCTGGTAGTCTGAGGCGCTTCGCAAGGACCAGGAGAAAGATCCAGATCTGAAGCTTGTCATCGGATGGAAACTGGCAGGCCAACGACCAACCTGGCAATAAGTCGCGCGATTCTCGGCCACCGTAAAGTCCTACTGGGCTCAATGGGACTCGATGGTTCTTGATGACGGCATCCTGAAGAGGCTGGTGAAGAATCTGGATGGCGCGGAAGATCGGAGGCAGTTAGTCGTTCCTGGAAACAGACAGGCAGAGGTGATGAGAGAGGTCCATGATGGCGTCACGGGTGGACATCTGGGTGTAACCAAGACGCTGGGAAAGCTGCGAGAACGGTTTTACTGGGTCAACTGTCAAGCCGATGTGAAGGAATGGTGCAGAAAATGTGCCGTATGTGCGGCAAGTAACGGACCCCAGAAACGGCCAAAAGCTCCTATGCGCCAATACAACGTGGGAAGCCCCTTTGAAAGGATCGCAATCGACGTGGCTGGACCGTTCCCTGAAACGGACAAAGGAAATAAATACATCTTGGTCGCCATGGATTACTTCAGCAAGTGGGCTGAAGCGTATGCCTTGACAAACCAGGAGGCGGCTACCATTGCCGATGTCTTGGTTAAAGAATGGTTTTGCCGTTTCCGTGTCCCGTTGGAGCTGCATTCGGACCAGGGCAGGAACTTCGAATCGACGCTATTCCAGAACGTCTGCGATGTCTTGAAGATCAAGAAGACAAAGACAACGGCGTTACACCCACAATCGGATGGCATGGTGGAGCGAATGAACCGAACCATCAATCGATACTTGGCCAAAGTTGTCTCTGACCATCAAAGAGACTGGGATCAACATCTCCCCCTATTCCTCATGGCGTACAGGTCAGCAGTTCATGAATCGACGGGCGAAACACCTGCCAAGATCATCATGGGTCGTGAACTCCGGCTGCCCTGCGATTTGAAGTTTGGCTGTCCACCTGTTGAGGATGTCGCTGGGGAAGACTACGCAAGTGATCTTCGTAGAAAAATGGACGATATCCATCAACGAGTCTAACTAACAACTAACCCAAAGTGCCAGCGACAGGATGAAGGAGGCGTACGACGTGAAGGCCAAAGAAGGAGGGTTCCAGGTTGGGGATTTGGTTTGGCTTCACAACCCACAGAGGCGACGTGGATTCTCCCCAAGACTGCAAAGTTCTTGGGAGGGCCCGTATGAGATTCTGGAGCGAATCAATGACGTCGTCTACAGGAAAGCCACCACGAGGAAAACCGAGGGTTGTTCACTTCAATCGTTTAGCTCGGTATGCTGGGAACCACGACGATCAGGACGCTGAAGTGAGGCAGATCAGGTCAGCCAAGGAAGACATGTCATTGGAAACTTTCATGTTTCTACACTCCAATGGCCAGAAAGTCCAGAATGGCGTTGTCCAAGAGAGGCAGCTGGATTTGTTTGAAGCACCGGCCGAATACTCGTTGGCTCACTGGGTCACTGAAGACCTCAGTATGAGGAGTGGACTTGCTGCAGCTTTTAAACGAAAATTTGGACGATTGGACCATCTGCGACGACAAAAGCCAGAGGTAGGGAAGCCGCTCCAAATCACGAATGGGACACTACACCTGTTCTACCTTGTGACGAAGAAGCTCCCACAACATCTGACCACCTACAGTGAAATCTGGAAAGCCCTCAGTCATCTTCGTGACTTGATGCAGTCACAGGACCTGACTTATTTGGCAATTCCGAAGATGACTAATGACCGAGTGGACTGGCGAGTGGTGAGAAGCATGCTGGGGGTGATCTTCAAAGAAAGCGGTATTGACATCCTGGTGTGCTGCTATCCTTCCCGGAGGACGAACCAGAGGACAGTGGACTGCTACTTCCATAGGACATCAGGCTGCCGGTTATGGGACAGTTGCCGATACCGACATGAAGGCAACTCGGGACGAATTGCCTTAAGAAGGGAGCAATGTGACAAAACATGGTAAATGCGCAAGCCACCACATTGTGTAGAATTGTTTGGAATCGATTGGCTTCCGGTACATGCTAGCCAGGCTAGATGGCGACGAACCTTCTTCGCTTTTCTCAAAATATCTGGATTGTTCTCTCAATCCTGGCGAGGGTATATAATGAGATCCGTCATTTCAAGTGAGTTAGTTCAGTTCTGAATACGTCGTGAAATATAAATCGTAAAACATAAATAAGCTGTGATTTTGTTTGTGAATAGTGAGTTCTGACTTGTGAAATAAATTATTTAAAGCTGAACAGTGTTTTCTATAGCGAAACTTGTTACAATAGTAATACCTATACAGACTGTCCACGGATGGCGTTTACATGAGCACCATTGGATACAAAAATTAATTTTACTGCATTACTGATTACTGATTACTGAAGTACAGGCGCTACGAGTTTCGGGCTGTTGGCCCCGACACCGCAGCCTCTAGTTGGGCTTATTGTATCTTCTCTGTGCCTGTCTCTCAGTCGAAGAGCTCCATTGCCCGAATAAGGTTTATGACTCGTTCTACTGTTTCCCTGTCCGTCCTTTGAGGAGTGGTTGTGAATTCCTCATTATCACTTCTCCAGTACGCCAGCGCTTCACATTCGAATACAATGTGGAAGGCTGTTTCCTCCTCCTCGTTGCACAGCCTACATATGGGTTCCTCGTTGAAAAGACCCATGATATGCATGTGTTTCCTTAGAGTGCAGTGTCCAGCGAAAAATACGATTCACGAAGAGAAAGTTTGGATTCTCTTTATACAGAGTTCACGAGAACTTCAAAAACCTGAATTTTTCCAAGAGTTCACACCTTTATTTTTATTTTTAGGCAAAATTCCAATTCAATTAGTTTTTGGACAGCATTAGAGGTTAAAATACATACAGTATTAGTGACTAATACAGGGGTGTCAAAAAGTTTCAGAGAATGACTTCTGTGTTAACAAAAATATTTATCTTGAAAACAAAAGATTCCGTGTTTTCTCAAAAGGTTGTAGCAATGCATTTCGAAATTTAAAACAAGAACCTACAGTCTGAGTGTAGAAGTTTACTGATGATTAAAAAAACTGAAAACATCAAAGATTTATTTCAAATCTTGGATTCCACTTCTAAGCGTAATTCTAAATAACTTGTACAAATGACATTCTGCTCAAAAATTAAAAATGTAGGTAGTTTACTCTTGGAAAAAATTCAGGTTTTTGAAGTTTTTGCGAACCCTGTATAAAAAATAGAAATTTTCTCTTCGTGGATAGAATTTTTTCACCTGCAATATTTTTTTTTCAATAAAGAGTTTTTGAATCCATTTGTGCTCTTGTTAACCCTATCCGTGGACAGTCTGTATACTCTTCGAGCTAATAAGTTGCTATGGTCGGAGGTGATACTCATCATCATCATCAAACTAATTGAATTTTGCTTAAGTAGATATGACTAAGTGAAAGACGCTAGAACAGACCAATGGAAAATCACACTATATGAATCGTCCCGCTTTACTCATCACATGTAGTTTGTTTAATTCGACGTTTGTCTATTTCCACTTTTGTAATAGCAGAGATATCATATTTTTTCTTAGTTGATCTTGTGGAAAATAAAACACATAAACGAAATGAAAACTGCATTTTTTTGAAAAGTACATACAAAATGATTAATGGGGGCGATGCTCCTTTCACCTCAAGGTGCGTACAAAACTGCGCCCCGCACACGTTGCGCATTGACTCTTTTGGTAATTGCTCGTTGAAATTTTTCATTTTAAAAAATATTCCGCGATCCAAAGGTAATCCATGAACATTCAATAATCATATATCTGACGCTCTAAATGGATTTTTTTCAAAGATTGGGATGGATTTGTCACGGTATCGATAATTCTAATGTCATTTACTCCTGACACTTTATTACTTCCGCTGAATTGACGCGCGACACCAAGACTCTCTTGATCTCATACAAATGTGCTCTCTGTATTACCTGTATTTCCAAAATTGCGCAAATTGTCATTTGTTCTATCTAAACTGATTCAGGGGACGTCAAAGCACTAGAATTTACTACTCAACACACGTGCCCTTTCGAATGCTATACTACCCAACTACTCTCATATCAAATCTGAGAATATCAGAAAATGTATGGTATCAAACAAAATAATCAAACGTCAATAATCAAATGTATTCTATATATTGTGGTGGCCTCAAGGTGATTCTTTATGCAAGGTTAGTCTATAACTTGGAATACATTCAGTACCTGAATCATAGAAAGTTGTTTTTTGAAAATATACTCGAACACGTCTAATTCTAATTATTATCAGTATATTGACTCATGCTCATTTTGATGTTCGAAGCTTCTACGCAAGGAGTCTCAAATTTGAGATATGACTTCATCGACTAAAATGAAAAAAAAAAATAAAATACAAAATGTGAAAAGCATGTGTAACTCTTTAAAATAGTGATAATAAAAATTGGAATTGTCATTTGAAAAAATAGTCGATGCCATCATATCTCAAATTTCAAAAACCTGTATAAGATTTTTGTACATCAAACATAGATTTAAAATAGTAATCGATGTGTCAGAGCATGATATTTCCACAAAAAAAACTTCTTTGATTTACTGAATCTACTCCAAGCTAGCGACTCATCCTGTAAAGTTCATTTTTTATTAAAAGTTACAGTGACAGTTCAAAATAGTAGGTTGAAGGTTGGCAAATATGCTTTATTACGATAGTCATAAATTGAACTGTGATTCGTTTTATTTTTCTATGTTCAAAATGTAATTGATTTGACAGCAAAAGACGTTCGAAAATAGTGATGATAATTTTGGAATTGATGATCAAAATCCTTATTTAATCAAGAAAATTAAGTCTATTATCAAATATTTTATGTTTTCATTCCAATTAGCGAGCACTTTATGTCAATAATTTTTTTTGCCTACCTTCAAACTCCAATTTTAATCCGTCACTGTAACTGTAAATAAAAAATGAACTGTATAAGGCGATTTGTTCATCAACGAAAGCAAAAGAAAATTGCTAAGAAGATAAATGTCATGTGCGTTTGAAAAATCGAGAACCAATTTCGGAACAATCCTGATTAGAATTCAGATGCTGCTTCGAAGCAATCAGTTCCGTTTTGTAATTTCGGGATCATTGGCTCTGGAACGACTGTCATTGTGTCATTTGGGCCTATGCAGGAACACTCTTGACAATAGTCAACATTGAAAACTTGACGTAAAATTGAAATTTGACAGACGTATCAATATTTTCAGCGTTCTGGAGTATGGTATCATGAGACCATTCCAGTTTGGTCTGTCATTAACGTCACTTGCAGCTCGCCGATTGGCTGAATGGGACGTTAATGACAGACCAAACTGGAATGGTCTCATGATACCAAACTACAGAACGCTGAAAATATTGATACGTCTGTCAAATTTCAATTTTACGTCAAGTTTTCAATGTTGACTTTTGTCAAGATTGTTCCTGCATAGGCCCAATTGTTGTACAAACTAAAAAGGTCTGCTCTTTCGAAACGATATATAAGCTGGTAATTCGAGAGATGAAACGAATTCGCGGGCATCGGCTTAATATGGAGCATTATCAAAATTTTGTGAAAAACATGTTTGTTGGATTTGAAATTGTTTTGAACACAACAGAGAACATAGTAAAAAGAAATCAGTGGGTGCAAGCGCAAAACATATTCTGATCTTTTTCTGCCACATTCTGTTGAGCCGAGTTGTTGCGGAAGTTCCAGATGATCGCGTTAGCATAGTCACCATAGTCACGCAAGTGATGTATTATATTTATTTAGTGTTAGAATAATCTCAACTTTCAAAATTGGTGAAAGTAGATGGTAATTCATTTGGATCTTAGTTTTTAATTGTTATTGAGACACATAAAATGGAATTGGATAGTGGAATCTTTGTCATGACCTGAAAGAACAATCTTTGATTTCTTTTGATTTCTCGAAATAATTCAATCCAAATACTGGTCGTTGCCACATATCACTCAAAATATATAGGAAACTTGAATGGGAGCCAATGTAAATAAAGTTTCAGGCAACCAGTTAATCAAGTCGGATTTGTTTAGAGGACTACCCGTTGGATGGCGCTACAGACGGAGGTTTTCCTTAACAACGGTTGCCATAAATAACCAATCCCTAACCCTAGACGTCATTGTCATTTCACGTGTAATTTGAATTTTGTGTCGAAAATTTCTAATTTTCAGTACCTAGATCATCTTGAAATTTGTGTTTGAACCTTGGATTGGACTATAATGTAAGCTTATCGTGAGTTCTTTGAGAAAAGTATCGTCCCGGATGTGTGAATATTTTCAACAAAACACCTCCTTCCCAATGAAAGTTATCCCACTGTTTTTGTTCAATCCGATTCTGAACAAGAAAACTGAAGCACAACTGGGTATACAAGTCCAAAATTTTGTGGTTTGCTCAACATTCGAAATTTGATTTAAATATTGATTCACATGGCTTATCAAAAGTTATAAACTGAAAAATATTTCTTAGGATGTATTGGTCCAGGACATAGTTTTTAGACAATAAAAATTGAACGTTTTTAAAAAATAGTTATGCATTTTTTCAGAATAACTTTGGATATACCATGTGATAAATATTTGAATTATAATCTCGAACGTGGTATAGATCCTATTTTATCCAATAGATGGCTCCACCGTATGCAATAAAAACAGATTCTTTTTGGTTTTTGAGAAAAAAAAGTCAAAAGTACGAGGACTACCCGTTGTAGGGCGCTGGCGAATTACATTTCAAACCATTGTATGGGAGTTTCCTATATATTTTGAGTGATATGTGGTCGTTGCCAAGAGTGGTTTTATTTTTGTACCATTTTCCAATCACTTTTTCAAGTATTGCGAACGGTATCTGCTCAATTAGGCAAGTGATCATGACCTGCAATCTCTGAATCGTAGCTGGCTCATCGACGAAGACTTTTGACATCACGCATAACTCCAAACAGAAAAGTTCAAGCTAGCTTCGTTTTAGGGCTTCGATTGGACCTTTCTAGATCTTTGGCGTATTCGCGACCATCATTTGAGTGAAGTTATTGTGAACATTCAAATGTTAGAGATTGTTTTTCCGGGCCATGATAAAGATTCCGACATCCAATTCCATTGTATGTGTTTTACTAATGATTAAAAAACAAAGGTCCAAATGCATCACCCTATATAATCAAAACATAATTATCAACTTACCGATTTGTATCCTATAGAAACTTAAAAAAAACTGTTTTCGTCAAGACATTCAATAGCAGTAGGTACACAGCTTCGCGTTCATTTTCTTATCCCGACACTGCTAAGCGCAACCGTGACTACTCGAATAACTCATTCAAATCGATACCCTGCCAACAAGCCCACCGATTTGTCTGCTGGATAAATAAATATGTGGCTGCTGACAGGAGGGAGACTACAGCGTTAGTATTACTTGATTATAGTAAGGCTTTTGATACACTTGACCATAGGTTGTTATGTGCTAAACTGAAGTATTTTGGTTTCGATGAAGGAGCTTTGAGTTTCTTAAAAGAATATCTGAAGGAACGCTCGCAGTTTGTACTCCTAGAGGGTGATCGCTCGGACACAGGAACTTTGACGAGAGGTGTGCCGCAGGGTTCCATTCTTGGGCATGGATTATCACGTCAAGTTTTGTGAAATGCAAACATATGCCGATGACACGCAACTTCGCATCAGTTTTACCAAATCTGATTCCATTGAGGCTTCCGCTAAACTTACCCAATGCTTGGAATCACTGTACAATTATTCTTATAGAAATGGTTTAAAGCTTAATTCTAACAGGTCAGCAATCATCTTCTTTGGACCTGATAGTCGGTGGGCAATGGAGAATGTGAGAGTGGTGATGGGCGAGTCTGTTATACCTGTTGTGAAAGATTATAAGAATCTTGGTGTCATATGTGACAATAAACTTAGGTTCAGGGGTCAGGTTGCTAAAATAGTCCAGAGGTCATATTATTTCCTTCGACATCTTTACAAAAGCAGACATATTGAGTCCCCAATTAAAAAAGGTTTTGTACGACACCCTTGTTCTTTCCCATACAAACTACTGCAATTTTGTTTACGGACCCTGTCTTGATCAGCAATCAAGAAAGAGACTGCAGCGGATCCAAAACTCGTGTATAAGACTTATTTATGGACTGAGAGCAAGAGATCATGTCAGTTATAAACTGCCTGAGCTCAAATGGCTCAATATTCAAGACAGGGAGAAGTTGCATTTTGCATGTCTTCTTCATCGTCTGCTCGCTAATGTTATTCCTCCTTATCTGCGTGAGAAGCTCGGTTTTAGATTTTTGGCACATAATCTGTCTACACGCCACAATAACTGTTTAAATCTACCCAAACACAAGACTGCTTCTGTTTTGTTTCAACGTAGTTTCTCATATGGTGCACCCAAGGTATACAATGAATTTATTAATAAAAAAATTGATAATCTCAGTTTAGCATCCTTTGGGTCAAAGGTTAGGGATTTTTTGCTGGCTAGATATTAGATGTATTATATTCAAGTATTCTCATCATTCATTTTGCTTTCTATACATATTATACTTGATCATTATTATTATTGTTATATTCTTGTTTGGTATGTATACTCGGTTAAGTTAACAGCATTGCTGCCCTTCGCCGAGTTTAATAAAAAGACGTTTCTATCCATCTATCTATCTATCTATCTATCTATCTTTCTATCTATCTATCTATCTATCTATGAGTCATCCACTCTCACAAACATCATTTTCCATTTTCCGGAGAAAGGCATTGTGGTTATGTAAACCGTAAACTCAACATAAAATGTGAAAAATAGGTATCAGGTCTCGCGGCGCATTCCTTCCAACGTGAAAAGCTGTGAGATCTTTTGCAACTCCAAGTCATATATTCAAGTTGGTACCCATTCATGAAAGCACTTATTCAACATCTTTGTTGTAGATTGCTGACTAATAAATACCTACCAAAATTCATTGTAATCGTAGCGACATAACGACATCATTACTTCTATGATAAATTTCAGGGATCTATTATGTGCATTTTTATAAGAGTCGTAGATATTAGATGCCAAAAAACTGCACATTGCAATAACACTGAGTTCACTATCGTAGCCAGCTACGACATTATGAAAAATTCTCAATTATTTTTATGAGCAGATTATTATTGTGTGATTGCCAAGTCATTTTATATATTATGGTAATATTTTATGTCGATACGATTACAATAAATTTTGAATGTTTTTAACAACGATTATTTAGACAACGATTCACAACAGAGATGTTGGATGAGTGCTTTCATAAATAGGTACTAACTAAAATATCTGACTTGGAGTTACAAAAGATCTCACAGATTTTCACGTTGGAAGGAATGCGCCACGAGACTTGCTACCTATTTTCACATCTTATGTTTTTGTTAAGATCTCACTTCTTTTTGTAAGATATTTGTTACTTTTTCGTTCACATTTTTTGAAGGCGGATCATTTTTTTTACAATAAATTGTTTATTTTGATGTGGCCTAAATATATTCTGGTACAAATAAGACACATTATAAGTGAGAGCATGTAAAATCAGTTTGATCACACTTGTATATTTTCTAACATTCAACTTTCCAGGAATACCTACCTGTAAAAAATTTAAGCACCCAACGGGGTTCGAACACATACCACCTGCTTGTAAAGCTTTGAGATCCATATATTTTCAATCATATCTACAATGGGATAGTGATTACATAAAAATGTCTTAACTAAATACGTTTAATGAAAAACCAAAAAGTTTATACACAATAACAAAAATATAGCCGGCTAGGCTAAGCCTTCGCCACAACAAAAGGAATCAGAGTAGACATAACCACTATTCCCTCAAACACAGTCCCCTCACGCACCTTTCCTTTTTGAATTTTTTTTTATACTCCAGTTCATGAGAAAGTGATGATCGCATCTCTCGTGAGATTAGTCAAATCACGCTACGTAAAAACTGTATACTCGAAAAATGGGGATCCACATACGATGCGGCCGTCCTCATGAGAACTGTTTGCTGTGTTGTTAAGTATACAAGCCAATCAAATCTGTACTATTGAATCCATGTGACTTGTGACCGCTTTCGCGTTATTGAAAAAGCTTGTAGTTTAACCTTAAGTAGGCAAATAATCGTGGGGCGAGGGAAAAGACCAACTACACAATTATTTCTGTGCGACGTTTCGCGACTTTATTGTCGCTTTTTCAAGCACTATAATGGAACAGTTTTTTATAAATAAATAAACTTGACAAACAAATAATTTCTTAATGTTACCTGAAAATTCAGTGTAGGTGAGCCCATGTTACGACGACATTTCACAGTGTAAAAACGCATTAACAACATAGAACCGGAACCAGAAAAAACAAATACACATCACCATATGACATTAATTTTAGTACTGCATGGGTTTGGTCGATGTAGGCAGTGATAAGCATCATTAAGAGTACCTATCTTGCAAAAGTCAGATATTTTTGTGATGACTGAAAAATTTTACGATTTGGAATACATATCGCAGAGAAAAAAGGTTGTCACAGACCGTTGGGCAAATTATCTTAAGAACTATCCTACCTTTGGTTGTTATCACAGTATTTTGACAAGATATCACTATAAATCACACTTAGACCTTGAGAATCTGTCCTTAGGTTCACTGTATCTCTTAGGTTGATGTGGATCATTACACCTATGTTCCGCTTAAACCAGTTTTTTTCCTTGTCCAGTATTTGTATTTCATCAAACTGGAAAGCATGGCCTGTTTCGAAATGGTGCACTGCAAAAGCTGTTTTTTCGCTTTTCCATTGATTGTGGTTTTTGCAGTCGTTCTTATGTTGGTAAAGTCTGTTTCCCAGGTATTGTTTGGTTTGGCCAACATAAGATTTTCCACATGAGCATGGGATGTTATATATAACGTTGGACTGTTTATCTTTTGGAACTGCATCTTTAAGCTTGGTGTAGTTGATCTTTTCCCTCGCCCCACGATTATTTGCCTACATACCGTGAATTGGGAAACAAACTTCAAAAATGACTCAAGAACAGGGGTTTTTCAACAACATCAAAAACACTTATGGAAACAGAACTTGTAATTTACTCAAATGCTGGTCTAATGATGTACTCAAACTGGCCGCATTAAAAAACAGACAAATCTTTCTTCTACAATGTCGATCAACAGGCATCTTTCCCAACCACATCACCAACAGTTTCAATTGTTTGTACTCTCTCCAAATAGATGACCATCCTTTTTCAAAAAAGGTGGACAACGTTACCAGAAAATTCAAAAAATCAGTACTTAACATCGAAATAGACGTCACGCTCTGGAAACTAAAAAAACTGACAACGCACATTGACCACACAAAGGCTGAATTAAGAGTCCTTATACCTGATGAGATGTTTTGGAACTCAGTTAATATGAACAACATCAAATATAACAAAATGTTCAAAAAGATTAAAATGTCCAACCTACAAAAAATGGAAAAATTGACGGACAGTTTGACAAAAACCCAAATAAAGACTAATGACAAACACATATTTAATTTTACTGATATACGTCTTCCAAAGAAAGTGGAAACAATCCTGTCGCTTGGCTCTAACTTTGGCTTACCCGTCAATTCAAAAGAAATTCCAGTTCCAACAATCATCAAGGACCTGGAATATTGTATAGCGAACCAACCAATACCGGATGTTGAGAAGAACCAGATAAGAGCGAAGACAACAAACATTCTAACAAATTTTTATAACAAGAAAACACATGATGCTCACAAAAATTGCATCGAAAAGTCTATTAAAGTCACTAGAAAGTTCCTGAAAGACCATCCTAACATGGTAGTTTCCAGATCAGACAAAGGTAACTCCACAGTCCTGATGGAGCTCAATGCATATGAAACTCGGATGGAAGAAATGTTGAGCGATGACACAATCTATCGCATAATGACTAGAGATCCGACCAATAAATACCAGACAAAAGCTAATCAATTTATCAGTATGCTCAGGGAAAACCAATGCATTGACGTAGCGCAAGAAAGAAAACTTAGAACACACAATGCTGTCGCACCCAAAATTTATGGCTTGAGAAAAACTCATAAAGAAGGCTTCCATCTACGACCTATTGTCAGTTGTATTGACAGCCCCTGCTATAACTTAGCCTCTATACTGCACCAAATTATGAGCCCTATAACATCTGCATTCATGTACAACATAAAGAATTCCTTCGAGTTTGTCGAGCTGTCAAAGCCAGTTACACTTCCACTCAACTATGAGCTAGTATCGTTGGATGTAGTCTCCCTTTTCACAAACATCCCTAAGAAGCTAATTATGGACATCATTGCAAAAAACTGGAACTTTATCTCAGCATACACAGATGTGCCGAAACAATTGTTGTTAGACATCGTGAGTTTTTGCTTCGAATCAAGTTATTTCACTTTCAAAGGCAAAATATACCACCAACTGGATGGATCTGCAATGGGTAACCCTCTTAGCCCATTACTAGCAAACATTTTGATGAATGACTTGGCAATGACAGTGTTGAAAAATCTACCCTACGATGTTCCCTTTTTTACATCTACGTGGACGACTCGATCACGGCCATACCAACCAAACACATTGATAGCATACTAGAACATTTTAACAGTTACCATCCTAAGTTACAGTTCACTGTGGAACGTGAAAACGAATGCAAGATAACGTTCCTTGATACAGAGGTGATCAGAAGCCCAGATGGAAAACTCCTGACCAACTGGTATCAAAAACCAACTAGTTCCGGTAGAGTCATGAACTATTTCTCCAACAACCCAACAGCACAAAAAGTGGGAATGATCAATGGAATGCTCCACAGGGCGGAAACACTAAGTCATCCATCGTTTCACTCCAACAACTCACAGAAGATTAAGGAAATTCTAAAGCAGAACAACTACCCTAGAAAATTTGTGAACCAATGCATAAATAGATTCAACCACAAAGTAAAACACAAAGTTCAAACCCCCCTCCAGATAGGACCGACAAGATACTACCGTTTTCCCTTCATCAATGGCCTTTCCCAAAGAATAAAAGATTGCTTCAAAAACTCCAACACAACATTAGGATTTTACAACATCAGGACAACCTCGTCTGTATTCACCAAGCTTAAAGATGCAGTTCCAAAAGATAAACAGTCCAACGTTATATATAACATCCCATGCTCATGTGGAAAATCTTATGTTGGCCAAACCAAACAATACCTGGGAAACAGACTTTACCAACATAAGAACGACTGCAAAAACCACAATCAATGGAAAAGCGAAAAAACAGCTTTTGCAGTGCACCATTCCGAAACAGGCCATGCTTTCCAGTTTGATGAAATACAAATACTGGACAAGGAAAAGAACTGGTTTAAGCGGAACATAGGTGAAATGATCCACATCAACCTAAGAGATACAGTGAACCTAAGAACAGATTCTCAAGGTCTAAGTGTGATTTAAAGTGATATCTTGTAAAAATACTGTGATAACAACCAAAGGTAGGATAGTTCTTAAGATAATTTGCCCAACGGTCTGTGACAACCTTTTTATCTCTGCGATATGTATTCCAAATCGTAAAATTTTCCAGTCATCACAAAAATATCTGACTTTTGCAAGATAGGTACTCTTAATGATGCTTATCACTGCCTACATCGACCAAACCCATGCAGTACTAAAATTAATGTCATATGGTGATGTGTATTTGTTTTTTCTGGTTCCGGTTCTATGTTGTTAATGCGTTTTTACACTGTGAAATGTCGTCGTAACATGGGCTCACCTACACTGAATTTTCAGGTAACATTAAGAAATTATTTGTTTGTCAAGTTTATTTATTTATAAAAAACTGTTCCATTATAGTGCTTGAAAAAGCGACAATAAAGTCGCGAAACGTCGCACAGAAATAATTGTGTAGTTGGTCTTTTCCCTCGCCCCACGATTATTTGCCTACATACCGTAAATTGGGAAACAAACTTCAAAAATTTAACCTTAAGGCTCAGCGTTCCGGTCTTTCGATTAAAACAGGGGTCCGGCGGTAAGACGGGAGGTAGCCGAGCGGGCTTGAAAAGGCGTGTCTACCTTCCTCTCTCGCATCTCGTCCGCTACGCCGATCTGAATAATTTCGGAGTTTTGTGGTTTGAGAACAGCGCGAATTCCAGGGCCTGTATGCGTTATTTTATGTACAGGGTTGGACGATGTTTTTCCCATAAGGGTTCCCGCGTGATTTCATTAGTAATTTTCAAATAAAAAACATTTGAAATGAGTAAATATATTCGCGAGTATATTAGTACCAACACAAAAAATACTTATTTACATTATTTCTTCTTGCTTCAACCTACTCACCACAGTATCAAATAATGTGATTAATATTTTATCTTTTTATTTAAATAATTTGTTGGTTTTTTATTACTGTGTGGAATACCTAATCTTTTGAAACCAAATGAATATTAAGTAAATTGAAAATTTATTATGTAGGTAGTACAGATTTTTTAATTATAAACTAAATTGAATGTTTCTCGTTCATTTAAATTTCAGGGGTTTGTTTTGTGAGAAAACGTTTGGACACATCGGTTTTTATTTTTGATTGCGGTTTATTTAGTGATGATAATCTTATGTGTATATACAAAGTGAGCAAAAAATAAGTTACGACCATAAACTTCATTTTTTTCAAATGAAAACCCTTTCTTTATTTTATTTACGAATTCTGTATCAAATTCTAAGTAGGTTTCATGTACCATATACTTAACCTAACCCCAATAACAGTTATCTACGATTGTTCAGAAATTATTTAAATTTGATCAATCGTGAATTTCTCGATGACTGTTGGTGCGTTAGCTTAAAAACATGGTACATGAAACTTACTTGGAATTTGATGTAGAAGAAATAAAAAAAGGGGGTTTCCAGTTGAAATCATGAAGTTGATGGTCGTAGCTTATTTTCCGTCCATTCTCTACATACATAAAAATATCCGCATCATATTATTGGGAATATGATGTAGAATTCCAAAATGAAATAAAAAATGGGGGATTCCATTTGAAATGCAGTTGATGGTAATACCATGGAAACGATATCAACCAACTCAAAAGTTTCAGTCATAGAAAAGTGGCTTAGATTATCATTATATTATATTCACTTTTCTACAGGGTTGCGTTGATTTAAATCAGTGCTTTGAATCACATGATTTAAAAAAAATCGTTGATTTAAATCACATGATTAAAAAATATTTATTTTCCCTTATCTGCTTGCATTGTTGAGAAGTAAAATCAAATAAAGTCATCAATCATACAAATATTCAGTCTTGCCGATGCTTTATTTATTGGTTTTGTTTTTTTGAAATGATAAAATGTCAGTTGAGTTATTCAATTATGTCTCACAAATTTTGTTAAATATCACCCAATTTAAGTTTGACAGTGGTTGAGTTGCGATGTGTTGTGTCAAAACTTGAAATGAAATATTATGTTCAGAAAAAATGCATCTGAAAAATTATTATTAAAAAAAAACACAATACATATGAAAGGGGATTTTGATCAAAAAAATCGATTTAAATCAAAAAAGTCCGATTTAAATCAAAAACATCGTAGTTTTTCAATTTTTTTCAAAAAAATCAGCAACAATGCTTTTCTATGGTATCAGTGTTTAACGCGTATCAAGTGTTAATGTATTTGTATTGAGATGGATGGAAATTTGAAATATTAAATAAATAATTTAGTCGTAGATAAAGTAGAAGGGTATACCTGCTACTCGCAATAATAGCTATTAATCACTCGGAAAGTTACTATCCTCTGGATTAATAGCTATCATTATAGACGAGATTATAGAATTGTGGTATATAATACTATTTTCATGATCTATTTATCCTTGTTAACGCATCCTGTAGGTATAAGTACTCGTAACACCTATTTCATTTCATTTTAAAATGAAATATAAGACATGCATAGCTTTCTTAGCCATGTCTACTCCAAGATTTTTTTTTAAATGTTTAAAATTATACGGAAAAAAAACAAAAGTAAGTCTTCTAATGATAAGAAATATTTCTGAGGTAGGCAAACAACATTATTAACATCAGTTAAGGAAAACAATGCTGATAATTATTGTATCACGAAATATCAAAAAAATGTTTATTACGTTATTATATATGTATCTGTTATCTCTTTCTTTAATCACAAAAGTTTTTCTTCATTGAACTAAGTACTTCCTGAAAATAAAGTACCCGAGTATTTTGAACCAAAAACTACTCCGGAACCAAAACGGCTGAGTCATGTGAACGAAACTAAATATTATTTATAAAATCTTATATTGACCATCCCAAGAGCATCAATTCTCCGCTATATCCCCCATAGAACCTACATACCTAATTCACCTATATACCGAATTTGAATCAAATTCATTGAGAAATAACAAAATTTTGCGGACATAACTTTAGTAAATTGAAAATACATCAACTATATTCCCCGCCCTCATTGAACCTACATAATAATATACAATCACAACCAATCCATTGAAACATAACGAAACTATGGAAACTTCACCACATTAGTTTTTTTTCACTTTTTAAATTGAATTTCAAATAGAACCTATATACAGACATGATCTGAGCAAAAATAATAAAACAATGCGGGAGTAAACTCATTGAATCATTTTTTTCAAAATTTACTTACCCTAAATTCACCCAAACGTTTGTTAAAACATTCTTTGGACGTATAAGAAATGGCATCCCATTTTAGAATGACATATAAGGCATGCATAGTATTTTAAGCCACGCCTAGTATAGAAATATTGTTCAAACTGTTCAAAATTCTTTGGCAAAAAAAAACAAAAGTACGTCTTCTAATAATAGAAAATATTTCTGAGGTAGGTAAACAACATTATCAACATCTAGGGAAATCAATGCCTATCAACAAAAAATCCTTATTATATTCTATTATCTCGTACTTTGATCACAACATTTTTTTCTTATTTTAAGTAGGTATACTTTCCAAAAATTAAATGTCGAAGCATTTTCACCAAAAACTTCTCCGGATTCAAAACGGCTCAGTTATGTGGGCGAAACTGAATATTGATCATAAAGTCTTATGTCGACCATCCCAAGTCTCAAGAGCATCAATTCTCCGCTACATCCCTCATAGAACCTACATACCTAGTTTTAATAAATTTTGTTTAAAAATAACGAAACTATGATGTGGCTATAAATTGAAAAAGTATTCAAACATAACTTAACCAAATCATTTTTTTTTAAATTCTCATTTAAATCCCCAATAGAACCTTCATAACGAATTTGAACACATTTCTTTAAAAGATAACGACATTATTCGAACATGTATTCTCACCAAATCCAACCGAACCCAAGTAGAACGTATATACCGAATTTGAATCAAATTCTTTGAGAAATAACGAAATTTTGCGGACATAACTTCACTAAATTATAAAAACATATTAACTATATATATCATTCCTCTCTCTCATTGAACCTACATACATAATATGATTTACAATAAGATCCATTGAAAAATAACGAAACTATGGAAACATAACTTTACCACATTACAAAGTACGTAAATATCGGAGCATTTTCACCAAAAACTACTCCGGATTCAAAACGGTGGACGAAACTGAATATTAATCATATTCCCTCATATTGACCATCCCAAATTCCAAGAACATCAATTTTCCAAGTTCATTAAAAAACACAAACCGGTCCTGATATCATAAGACAAAATCCAAGCTAAACAGCTGATACGTAAACTACGCCCCAAAATCGACTTCGAATAATAATCTGTGATGTCGCCTCTGAATGGGGTCGAAATAAGTGATAATTGGTAATGTGAAGGTTTTGAAAAACGCACTTTATTAGTAAACGGCACAACATTTCTCTATGATTTTTGTTTTAGCCTTTCACCAAATGTTCAATACACGTCCTGTACTTTATTTCGACCAGATAAAATAAGTAAAAAGTTGAGAAAATGGCGGTTAAAGTTGATCAACTTTGAGCAAAAAATCTTTTATATTTCTGATCGATTTTAAAACTTTTTATTAAGTATAGGACATTAATCAAGGCTTCGTCTATAACTAGAAAAAAAAACTTTTCGGAAATGTCAACAGATGTTTTAGAAAAACGTGTTTTTCTGAACCACTTTTTGGCCGCTCAAAAGCTCGCGGGACTCTGAGCCTTAAATTAGACCGCTGTCATAACATTTGGTATTGCTCCAAATGTTATGAAGCTGATTTTGATATTGATCTAGTTGATGTACGTTCATCTTGATAATATTATAATATGATTGATGAGCAAATGACTAAATGTATAAAGAATCATCCATAAATAGTGAGTGGACAGTAAATTGGCAATCTGATAAGTCGAAAGCATCTTATCTGGAAAGAGGATATCTATCGGTCTTATTCCGTTGCTCTGCTGCGTCTTGAAATCTGCTTATACTCGAACTAAGAGATGTGATCAAATCATGAGAAATTGGGAGGAGCTAAGCGGAATCATGAGAATTTTTATCAGGACATGGGTGTCTCACGGTGAGCGTCAATCAGAATATCTCGGGAAATAAAGCAATTGGGATTCTGAAAATTTGTATGGTCGAATATTCATAGATGTTCTCCTCAAATGAAATAAAAGCAACGTTGCACGACTTCCGGTTATACCGGAAGTGGGTGTCAACTCGCTTATTTTCAATGTAACACTCTATATATTATAACATTTTTGGATTCTACGTGAAATTCTAGGCAGATTTCATGGATCATGTCCTAAACCTAAGTATGAGCGTTTTTGAAATATTTTTGTTTTTATGTCAAAAATGACGTTTGAAGGCTCCTATTTAAATGCGAATTCCACCTATAAGAAAGCCTTAATTATTTAATTTGTATTGGATTTCTTGTTGAAAAGGACCCACTTTAATAGATTTTTCACGGCAATGTGAAAACTAATATTACAGGGTGGGCCAAAAATAAGATCAAAAATTAAATTCCGAAAACGGCCAAAAATCAATTTTTTCAAATGGAAACCCCTGATTTTTATAATTTCATCTGATTGTGCAAAAAAAATAAGGGTGAGTTTGTATAAAATTGTCCTCTCCAAAAATTCTTTTTTTATTTTTTTTTTGATTTTTTGAAATGAACAATATTGGGTAAACTCACCCTTATTTTCAATGCACAATAAGATAAAATTATAATAATGAGTTTTCATTTGAGAAAATTGATTCTTGGCCGTTTTCTGAATTTAATTTTTGATCTTATTTTTGGCCCACCCTGTAATAATAGTTTTTATATTGCTGTGAAAAATCTATTAAAGTAGGTCCTTTTCAACAAGAGATCCAATACAAATCAAATAATGAAGCCTTTCTTATAGGTGAAATTCACATTTAAATAGGAGCCTTCAAACGTCTTTTTTGACATAAAAACTAAAATATTTCGAAAACGCTCATACTTAGGTATGAGACATGATACATGAAATCTGCCTAGAATTTTACGTAGAATCCAAGAATGTAATAATATATAGGGTGTTCTATTTGAAACAAGCGAGCTGGCACCTACCTCCGGTATAACCGGAAGTCGCGCAACGTAGCTATTATTTCATTTGAAGAAAGCATCCTTTTAAACGTCACCATACAAATTTTCAGAATTCCAATCGTTTTATTTCTCGAAATATTCCAATGGAAGGTCACCGTGAGACACCCTGTATACTCGAAACGCGGGATCAATCTCATGTGACTTTTTCGTAAGAAGTGATCATCTCCTGGTCACTAGTATGTGACCAAGCAAATCCCATGCACTAAAACCTGAAAGATAGAACTGTTCTTGGTGTTTTAACGCTGAACTATTTTGATAAAGACAATATTTTAATCATCACTTTAACTACTTCCTCAAGTATGAATTGAGATGAAATTGTGTTGAGGTTCATTTTTTAAATGATCTCAAAGAGAAGAACAACGGAATGATACATAATATTCTTTTTCCAGAAAAAAATCTTTCGACTTATCAGTTTGCCAATTTACTGCCCACTTACTATTAAAGGCTCCCGCAGGCTGACGCGGATATTCGCGGCGACTTTTGCCGCGGCGAATTTTCTCTGACTCTTGACATTTATTTCAACACATTTGCATGAAGAATGTACCATCCAGTGTCAAAAAATTCGCCGCGGCAAATGTCGCCGCGAATATTCGTCCCAGTCTGGGGTCACCTTTTAGTCATCTGCTCATTCATTATATTATATTATTATTTAGATGAACGTACATCAACTATGGATCAATATGAAATTCAGCTTTATCGCAATTATTGCTCCAAATGTTAAGACAGAGCGGTTAAATGACAAGCTTTTTCGAAAACGTGAACGCAGTCACAAGTGACATGCATTCAATAGTACAGATTTGATTGGCTGTTATATTTGACAACACAGCAAACAGTTCCAATGAGGACGGCCACATCGTCAGTGGATCACCATTTTCGAGTAGGTATACACTTTTTAGGTAGCTTGCGATGGGCATGTTATAAGACCAATCTCACGAGAGAAGCGATCATCACTTTCTCATGAGCTGGAGAATAAGCACCCTGGTGTCTGTCAGCGGACAATGGTCGACGAGTTGACTTGTCATTTCTTTTTTAAAGGGCGATGTCCTGAAATTGATGCTTTTGTCCCATTTTGCGAGAAAAACCAATCGAGAAACCTCGCTTCAGGCTTGTTAAGCCGATACCTAATCCTTTAGACCATGTCGTAGTTTATTTTCCGTATGTATTACGAAATCTTGTTCTTAGCATTTATCTATATGAATATTCCAGTTGGAAAGAATATGGGACATACTCGAGGATTTTTGAATTTTTTTTTTCTTCGGGTGCTGAATACTACCTAAATTCAAAATTTGGAGTTTGTGTGCCTGCTAGAAGTGCCTCAGAATTTTGATTTCTGATGAGTGTGTCAGTGACAGAATTTGGGAATTTTGTTTGGCGATTATTTGTAAGTTATAGGGTATATCCAGTGACCGGTTTGTGGATTGTCATAGGCTATGGTATACGTTTTTGATCATTGAAAACCGGGATTCTATCTTCATCCACATCGAAATTACAGAGGGGTTAAACGCGCTTCTAATGGTTTTGAGAAAAGGATGTTCGGCAGTGTGACTTGACTTGGTGAGGGCACTGCCGTGCCCCCAGAACATCACAAATAAGTTATTTGTTGATCAGGCATGTATCAAAGTATTTATTCAATCGAGCTCATGAAGTGTATGAAATACGTAAGAAAAGAACCCATACAACTGACTTGGAAGATAAAACTAATTTGAATAAAAAACATACTTTATCACAAATGCCGGCTGGTTATCCAAGAATGACAAGGTTCCAGATATCAGAAACTAATTATCTCAGAGGCTGGCTAAAAAAGATTTTCAAATAGAGCCAAATGAACAGGTTGTCCCGCGAAGTGAGGCGCAAAATTTCACTTCGTGTTCTTTGGGTAAATTCGAGTCAAAAATGTCCTATGAACATGGTTCCCAAATTTATTGCTTCGTTACATTGTAGCTCTGGGTTTTAAAGATTTTTTTATAAATTTTTTCACAATTTATATATAAATATATACCTATATACAGGGTGTTTTTTTTAACGGGACAATTAGCCTTAAATGGGAAAGTATAAATGATAGGCTCATGAAAATTTGTACACATGGGTTATCGACCACGATCTATCTTTTAAAAATAGTGGCAGTTCTCTGCGACTTTCGGTAGTACCGGTACTAGGTACCAACTTCCTTATTTTAAATGGCAACCTCCATTTTTTATACGATATTTAGATTCTTTGTTCAAAATTAAGGTAAGGGTATGTAGCAATGTCTATGGCTATCTTTGACCGTTTTCGAGAAATTTTGATTTTTAGAAAAAATTTGACAGTTAAGGGGGGTACTTTGAAGCTGTGTAGCTCAGTGACTATTGGACGAAAATTAATGAAATTTTGGGGGTGCCTATAATAAATGCTGTTTATTCAAGTGATGATAATCATTTTTCAGAAAAATCTACAGGGTCTTCACAAACTTTGAAAAAACAAAATCTTCAGTTTTTAACGAAAAAGTTAGTTTTTTCAAATGGAATGCCCTCTTTTTTTGTTGAGATATGGATTCTAGACAAAATTCTCTTTCGATTAGGTATAAACTATCCTATACCTAAAATTGCTATTTTTCAAGTTATTTACATTTATCTGAATAAAACAGCAAATCGTGGTTTCTATAGAAACTTTAATAATTAAAGCTTTCAACCCTATTGCCACGTCTTCCCAAGCAAATTTCAATTCTTCTGAAAAATTCTCTTCCTGTTGCTCTCCTGATTTGTTCGGGTGCTAAAGATTGCAACGCATTATGGACTCGCTCTAACATGTTCTCCTTTGTGGTGATTGGGTCTTTGTAGACGGTCTGTTTGATGTGTCCCCAAAGAAAGAAGTCCAAAGGCGTCAAATCAGGAGACCTAGGAGGCCACATGTGGGGACCATTATTGCCAAACCACCTATCCTCGAACAAATCATCAAGTTGTCTTCCAACATCGTTATTATTATGGGGCGGTGCGCCATCCTGTTGGTACCAAACATTCATCCGCTGTTGAAGAGGCAAATTGTCAAGAGCCTCGTCCACAGTGGTATTCAAAATATTAAGATATCGAGCTCCATTCAAATTTTGGTCATAAATGACATAACAGAATATTTGGTCATGCTTCAAGGCACAGAAAACATTGAAACTCCACATATCTTGGAAATTCCTGTCTCTTACTGCATTAGGTTTTTCCGTTGCCCAATAGTGACTGTTATGCCGGTTGAACATACCATTTTTTGAGAATTTTGCCTCATCGCTCCATATAATATTTTTCAAAACTCTTCATCTTCTTGACACTTTACTACTATAAACTCGCAGAACTCCACCCTGTTTGGAAGATCTGTTGGTTTAAGATTATGAAGAAGTTGAAAAGAAAATGGTTTATATCTATTCTTCTT